>JACVBY030000647.1:0-260000 GCA_017589505.3 Metroxylon sagu | reverse complement strand
TTTTTTTTGAAAAATATTGAATTTTTTGGCTTTTTTTTTTTGGAAAAACATTGAAGTGCTCTTAAGGATAGAACTTGAGACATCATATACTCCTTATGAGTTGACTAGTATCCCTACTAAAAGAGACATCATAGAACTTTAGTGTTAGATTAGTCAGTAAATACTATATATCCTTTTTATTAAACACAACTAAAAGAGAAAATTTAGCCATTAGAAAATCGGTTTCACCTTGGAACTGACCTAGAACTAAACCGATATGATTATGCAGTTTTGGGTTAGTTCTAAGATAGGATCGTAGAATCAATCTTAGTTAGGTTGGTTCTAAGTTTTGGCCTTGAACTAATCCAATCTGACCCTTGCTTAGCCTAAGTTTAGATTTATAAAATGAGGGGACAAGATGCGTAAAATCAGTTTCAATGATGAAAGAAAATTAGATTATCTTCTTTCCTCTCATATTATTCATCTTTGTTTTTTCTGCAGTATAGTCAGCAGCACTTCAACTTTCATTTCATGATTGTTCTAACTTATTGACTTTTGCTGCCTTATTTCTCATATCTTGATTGTGCTGATCCATTGACATGTGTATGTATGTCCTTGTGTACATACATATGCAACCTGCATACACTGTTTCTGCAAATTTTGGGTATTTTGTTGTATTAGACACTTTGACACTTGGAACACTACCCTCTGACACTTTTTGACATTTCATACCTTCAAAATTGTGATGTCTCATCATTACATGCCTATTTTTGGCATTTCTATATGAAAATTTTTAGTTCTGACATAATAATCAGCTACCATTTTCTCAAATTTCATAAACTCAAGGAGCACAAATGTACCTTATTATTTAATATATATGTATATACATATACCAATACAAGTTTACACGTATAGAAAATATGGGCATCTTATTGTGTCCAATTTTTAGAAAATTTTCATGTCAGATTGTTTGGGTCACTAGGGCACTTGACACCCATATATCACGTAAGTAACATTTCATGTAGATGACTGTGCTGATATATCCTTTAGTTGTAATAGCTTTAACTGTATTTTATGCATTTGATATATGTTTGTTTTTGTTCAGGGCTAGCATTATTGCAGAAGCATAAACAATCTCCAATTTTATACAGTGAGTTTGTTGAGGCACCCCAGACACAAATTCAAGAGGCTGCTGTTTTCCATCAGTTTGCAGAAGCAGCTTACACAGTTATGTCATGCAGCACTTTGCATATTATCATATGTTATACCATATATATTTTTATATTTTTTTATGCTTTGGCTTGAATGTTGTCTTTGTGCAGGGACCACTGCTAGATTTCGGAAGGAATCCTGTATTGTTTCCATGTGCATGGCTTTCCAGACAAGGGGTCTTAACTCCCTGGACACGTAACAGGTATATTGCTACTCCCTTTTCATATTTGCATGTAACATGAAGATTATATGTTTCTATAATTCCGATTCTTGGTGGTGTCTAGATTGTTTGATGGCAGTCTCCATTCTGCTTTTAATGGTTGTGGGAGAGATGATAATGTCACAACCCGAACTAGGGGTCCATAACTGACATGAAAACCCAGATGAGTGGGACTCACCTTGGCTCATGTAAGCCTCAATTATATGTATACCTTTTGGGCTGTACATGTAGAGCTCCACAACAATCATAGAGTTAGATCACAAGTAATTGTGGAGCTCTACATGTACAGCCCAAAAGATGTACAAAAAGAAACATCTTCAACTTAGTCAGTGTGGCCTAAAGGATACGATATACTAATTCAACCCAAGCCAAAATGGCTCCTTCAAAGGGATGTGACTTGTCTACTGGATCAAGGGTCAGTTATGGGAAAAATATTGTGGGGAGTGAGTTGCACCCAGTGAATAGATGATAATAGATATAGCAAGTGAGAACAAGTGCAGCACTATCGATTAATTATATATATGTAACTCATAAAATGCTAAATCATGAGATTATCAAACTATAAATAGCAATGTATCACACCCTAGGAGTTGTCCATAGTAACCATCTTATAGGTTCAACGATGTCAGAAATAAAGGCATAGAAATAAACAATATACATATGCATACAAGTATGCGTATGAATCTATAGAAATGGTCGTGGTAATGGATGTCAGATAGAAGCTATTTGGAATTGCTAAGAACAGATGGCCTGAAAGCCCAGACAGATAGTTGAAAAGCTAAAATAAACTACTAGCAGCCATATCAGAAGCAGACCATGTGTGCGACCCCTCACATGAGAATAGTATCAATCCTACTAGCAGAGATATCCAAATATTAATCTAAGCAACATTATAATGCAGAAAGTACTTATCAATTCATATAGGCTTCAACGATATATAAGAGTTTAGATGATTATTAGTTGATCACGAACATATGGTCATAGGATGGAACTTAGGAAATTATTTAGAATGGCATAAGGTAATCTGAATAAACATCAATCATTTATGAAAACATAAGGTCACCTAACAATATGCAGTACTAAATATTCAATAGTTTGTAAGGCATAAAGTTTTGTATAATACTTGTAGAAAATTCATTTTATTCATCCATACTTGTCCTTATTTCCTACTGTAGACATTATGCCATATAACGTAAGTATAATCCTTATAACATAATAATTCATATCAGGAACAAGCAGCAGAAGAAGCTATGAACATGATTCTTATTCAAAGGTTAATTACATGCATATGCTCAAATTCTAGTGTTCAAAGATAAACTTAGTTTTGTGCATACGTGAACATAGCAAGGTAATCATATGTGTATATTATTTTTTGAAGAATTTATTATGTAAATCAAAAGCCCCAAAAGAACCCAAGCCACATCATTTGTTTGGATTTCAAGTGGAAATGGATGGTAGAGCCCCTAAGGTGCTTACAACAAGAATTAGCCACATACAGGAGAAGAGATTTTTGCACTATTAGAGTGTAGAAACAAAGATTATGCATTATCATACCAAACTCCATGACTAAACTCAAATCCTAGCTTGAAATCTAACACAAAATAACAAAACTCCTAAAATCTTTTTTAAAACAAGGGGTCTTAACAGAATAAAAGTAAAGACCCTTAAAATTTTACCTTGATAGATTTCGGATTGGAAAACATTCAGGAACTACAGGTTTAGGGGTGTAGATTTGAGGCATGGAAGGGAAGAATGGTTGGAAAAGGGGGAAAGATGGAGAAATTTAAGTGAGGAAATGGCCATGGATGCTTAGAACTAGGGGTGAGGGGAGAGGGAGAAGAAAGAGAGCCATTCAGCTAAAGAAAATGATGCTTTGTCATTTTAAGTGGCACCAAAGGTTGTTTGAGTTCAGTCGATCGGTTTGGGTGGTCGATTAAACCATATGTGCTAGGCACTAAGTGACTGTGTCAACTGACTAAGTTGCTTGGATTACACTTCCATTAAGGGAATATCCCCCATTTGAATTCGACGAAAATATTAGAAAAATCAAATTTTCTAAGGATAAAAAGTTAATACTCCCTTTCAAGAACAAATTCCAAAAATTTCAAAAAATAACAGTTTGGCCAATAGCAAGTTTAATGTACTTCTACTCAGGATAAAAGTCTTAGAAAATCGATTTAGTTTAGGAATGATACAAAAATAAAATGCCAGAAAAAATTATCTTAAAATGTAATTTGTAAGGCTTCGGTTATCACTTGGTTGAATTTATAGGTTTCTAGACTAAGACAAAATTACAGTAATGGTCAGCTTCATATTGACATACACTGAATTTATTCAAAGTTCACTTTCATAGTATGATTAAGCTCACCATAATATTTTAAGGTCAAAACTTACTTTTTTCTTTTCTTGAAGATTTTCTATACAAAGATAATTAGAAAGGCATCTGTTATGAAAGAGAGTGTATAAATCCTCTAAGTATGTCACTATCAAAAAGGACAATACATGATTTTTATTTCATCTTAATTGTTCATGTAGTGAATTATAATGTCATGCGCGTTCCCCCATGTCCAATATGAGTTTGACATAGTGCTCATGCATGCTAAGTTGAAATTATTATCTACAATCTAGACTAAGTAAAAATTATTGGTTTTCATTATATCAGAATATCTCATCTCCTTGGATCATCTTCATGTTGACAAATCATGTTCCATGCACAAATAAGATTTTCAACTTCTTTCTTTGGCATCATTTGATATTTTATATTCTATTATTTCTAGGCGACCAATGCTTGAAGGTGATAATTGGTGGAGAGGACACGCAGCAGCCTTTCTAAATTATGTTAATTTATCCCCGGAAGCTCTTCGACAAGGGCGTGTTAGTCAGGTGAGCTGATATCTATTGTCATGCAAATGTTTGAACTTATATATGTTAACTTGAGGTTAATTTGGTTCCAACATGCATACAAGTTATGGATTCATTTTTGCACTTAATTTCACTATTGATGTGCCACCAACATGACTATCAATACTCCTTTTACTAGGGCTGAGAATGGATCAAATATGGATTGGATAAGTATATCTTTATTCATATCCTTTTGTATTTGATGAATATAGATGCAAATATGGATATTAGTTTGATGCAATATTCATATCTATGTTTGTTTTAAACAGATATACATAAATATCAGATATTGAAAGTACTAATGTAAATATGGATTACTAGTCAGATGGTTAAACTTTGTGTCCATAAAATCGAAGATATCATTGAATATATAGATGTAAATAAAATCAGTATTATGTTAATTCGGCTATTTATATCTTGTGAAAGTTTTGGAGTGCTCCATAAGACTAAATAGGATTACAAATAGAACTGCAAATTTAGATATGAATCGGATAGTTGTCTATCCATATCCATATCCATATCCATTTTTCTTTGTTAGATATGGATATGAATATTACATACATGCTCAAATTTATATCTATATCCAGATAGATTTGGATATAAAAAGTAATTTGAATGGATATTATCCTGTCCACTTTCATCTCCTACCTTTCACTCTTAAAATGATTTGTCCTACATAGATCAGCTAGCTATATTGACGCTTGGATTTTTAGGTCATCCTATAAAATGATACTTCAGTTCAAGTAACTTAATGAAGTATAACTATACCAAGTGCTAAACAATATGAATTTAAGTGTGTGCATTAAGGTTTGCTGAACTGTTACTGGTACTTGTATTGGTTGGCAATTGCTTCAATATGATACTAGTTCAATATCATACCAATACTTGATAAGCTATGATGTATTAATTCCATATTGGAATACCTTAATTCAATTTTTTTTTTTTTCTAATTTTTTATTTTTCATTATGTTAAATTTTTCATAGATAATTTTAAAAAGAATTGTGATTCAAATTCATATTTTCATATTGTTTTCAAATTTTTTAAAAAGTATGATGAATTACTCGATAAAATAGAGAATACAACGCATATAATACAAAATTTGTATTACAAGCAATTGAAAATAATTAGATCAAAAGTAATATAATAGAAATTACATACCAGTATTTAGTTCCTTATTACATGTCATATCGCTTGTAGACATCGGGATTCTGATCGTAATTTGGGCTTAAAATCTGATTCCAACTTAGATAATGCCTCTCTCCTTGCATTCAATAATTGGCTCCTCATTCATAACCACCCTGTTACTGATCTGATACTTCATACTAGAATGGTCATCAAATCTTAGTGAAGTTTGAGATAGCTAAATTTGATTCGTAACTAGTTGAGGTGATGGGGGATGGTAACTGCTCAAATACCATATCTGAGATGAAGGATAACTGTATGGATTAGCTTGACTATGTAGAGTAAGATCTAATGTATGATTCAAGTCCAGGTGCATCCAAGAACCTTATCTTATGTGCTATATCATCCATAACAGTAGAGTTGTATCCTTACCCACCCTTGGATCTTGACTCTAAGGAGTTTAATCCATTATCTAGAGCCCTTGCTTTGATGCTACTTGTTAGGCCCAGAACAACCCAAGAGGAAGAGGGGGGGTGATTGGATTTTACAAAAACTAAGTGTTTAAAAACAAGTCAAATAATTTAATATAAAGCACAAGTAAAATATAATATCTATGCATAAGATATATTGAGAAGGAAAATGAGAACCAATGCAAGGAAGTAAATGTGCAAGAAAAATAAATGAGGCATAAGATTTATAGTGGTTCAGCACCCCTTGTCTATATCCATTCCCAAGACACCTTCTTAGGATTCCACTATTGATCTTCTTAAATTGAGTGAGGACCAAATCTTTACATACTCCTTTTATCAGGCTTAGGAGGAATCTTTACAATTCTTTTTTCTGGGCTAAAGATGAACCCAATCATTCTTTTTTCACGGGCTAAGAATGAATCCAACACTCTCTTGTGTAACAGAAATAATAGTACTCTCATAATGAATCCAACACTCTCATAAGAAACCCTTTTTTTAAAGATTTTTTAATGATTTTTAATTCATTTTTCCATGAAAAAACTAGCCACCAAACCTTCATTTTGTAAGGTTTAGAAAATATAACCATTGAGGCTCAAGGGCAACTCTAATGGTCTTCTGAAAATATGACCATTGGTCTGCGAGAGCCCTCATGGTCAACCACTCAGGTTAGGGTCAGTCAACTGTTGTTCTAGGTTGGTCGACCATCAGGCCTTCTAGAGATCTACCTTTCAGACAATCTTTGGTGTAGTTTACTCCAGTCGACCGTCTTAGGTCTGATTAACTGCAGTCTCGATTTTGGATTTTTTTAATTATTTCTCATTAGTTTTAATTAAAAACCTAATCTAATTCATTTTTAAGGGGTTTGAACCTTATGCACTTATTCTCCGACCAAGTTTTACAATAGATATCCTTAGAAAAATAAAATTTATAAATTAGAAACATTTTTCTTTGGACTTCTCGTGTTGGTCGATTATTGATTTGATGTTGTTCTCCTCTGACTTGGACTTTTTGCATGCTATTTGAGTTCCTTGTAAATTGAGTACTTTCCGGATGAAATTTTTCTCAAATTTTGGTTCAGATCAGCACTCGTACCTATCATTATATTTAGTCGCAAGTATAGCGACAATATAACGTAAATGGTGATAATGGTGGTGGTAGTGATGATGGTAGTAGTAGCATGGTAAAGGCTGTGACAGTGGTTGGGGTGAGGCTAGGGGTGGCAGCAGTAGAGGCGAGGTGGTGATGGTGGTAGTGGTAAAAATATAAGTATCTTGTTTTCAAAAATACTAAAAATAAGGATTTCTTTCATTTTTCTGAAAATAATAAAATTGATTTTTGAAAAATAAAAATAAAAATAATAGCACCAAATATGTTTTTTTCCTCTTTTTCTATGATTTTATTTTAAAAAATAGAAAACAAGAAATAATAGCAGTGTCAGCGGGCCCTAAATTGAGTGGAAATAAAGAGTTCATTTATTTTGGAGGACTCCTAACATTGCATCAGGTCTGCATGTACATGAATGGCTTTTGTAATGCTAATGTGGTAAAATATATGACTGTGAATCGAAATTGAAAATCCATAGAATTGGTCACACTTTGCATATTCTAAAACATGCAACAATCAAAGCTTGGATGCTTCTAAAATATTGAACTCATCCATATGTTAATTGTGCGATGACCATTAATTTTGCATCTACTTGATGCTAAATAGGAAGCCTCCAAATGTCTAGTACTTCTGATGTTATAGATCATGACCAATGATGTAGATATTTAATTTAGATTGTTCATCATTAATTTTGTGCAAGTTACTGCTAAAACAATATATTTAACAGAATTGGAATACTAGCACATGCTGGTTGTGCTAGTCATCACATCCATGTTCAACCTGTTTTGCAATTGCGGAGTATGGGTACTGACATTATTCTTAAATTCTTATGTTCCATGATCTAGATATTACAATCAAAATTACAGTGGCCCTAAATGATCTGGATCTTATCTTTAATTAGGAGCAATTAAGTTCATAATATTTTGATCCATGTCATAGATCACAGTCCATCGAATCATAATATCTAATTAGATCATATTGTTCACATATTAAAACATGCGAAACATGTGAAAGCTCATCTTCTATAATATATTTATGGCTTTTATAGTTACTTATCAAAAGAACAAACTTTAAAGGTATAAAATTAGCATGCCTATTTGAGTATTTAATTCTGAAAAGTTAAGAGAATTTTAGAGTTTGTAGAGTTAAAAGCAAGAAAAAAAATATTCTTAACTGCAAAACAATTTATTATGATCTAATTATTTTTATTGTAGAACAATCTACATCAAGGATCATTAAATCGACACCGATTGGCATACCGGTATTGGACCAATCCATATTGATACTTAGTATGTTGTGGCATACCGGTATGCCATAAATTGATTTTTTATTTTTTTATTAGTTTTAACTTTTTGAATATAAAGTTACAAAAATGTGGGATTTAAATTCATATTTTCATGCTATTTTCAATTTTTTTAGAGTATAATCAATGAATTACTCAATGAAATAGAAATTAATATGCATGTGATATGTTGGATATGTGTGTGTATTTCTGTTAGATGTGGTTTATTATCTTTAAACCAATGATTTAAGTCTCGATGGGATGGCAGCCGAGACGGCCAAGACATCTTGTCTCAGAGAGCTTTCGGAATCGATCTTGGCATCCCATCCCATTCCGTCTTAATTATAATATATTACAATGTCAATTTTAAATTAATCTAATTTATCATAAAAATATAACTTTTAAAATTCAAAAATGTTTAAAAATTCAATAAAACACTAGAGCTTCATAAATAATTTTTTTTTTTAAAAAAAATCATTCTAAGCAAGTATTGGAACGCTTGTCCGGATCAGGGATCGAGATGGGATGGGACGTGGGGCGTCTCGTTTTGTAGAAAAATTGAGGCATTTCTATCCCACGAGATTTAAAATCTTACTTTAAAATAAAACCTTACTTTAAAATACTTAGACCAAAAATTATATGATTTAGAAATTCCAATACTGTGTATCAAGTGGTCAACAATTGGATGGTTTAAATGATATGAAACAATATTTGTTTTATGACTACTTGATACTAAGGGTCTTTAACTTATATGATTTTTCATATGTAAGCAGTTTAGAGATAGTAGATCACATCTAACAGCTTAAATCATTGATGTAAGATCCTCATTATCCAAATTAAATAGGTGTGACTTTTGTAGGGTTAATACACAGTGTATAACTTGATCATTTGATCTAGACCCTACATATATTGATTGAAGAAAAAATAATTTTGACAAGATTATTAATAATAAAATAATACCAGATCAGTATCTTCAGAATAATTCAGAAATTTGCTTAGTATCAAACTATCAATATTTGGGGAACCTCTAGGAATAAGAACACTGAAAATACAAGATAAAGAATGGGAAGAATGATATCTTTTCTCTCAACCGTCACCAGTCAGTAAGAGAGAGAAATTCTAAAATACTTTCCTGAAAGGCATAATAATAACTTAGTTTGTTTTTAATTAACTTTTCCTTGTTATAATTCTTGAATATCTATTTTGCATAATTTTTTGATGTATTTCATCTTGAACCATAAGGACTCAATTCAAACATCAGCTGCTCTGCCTTATTTATTTTTCATCAGCATGGTTTATTATGAGGGTAATTTTGTTCGTATCAATTTGAAAGATTTACCAAGTCTTAACTTTGACCTATCATGTTTCTTCACTTTGTATGCTATGATGATCTTTGTTTCCCATTTTGTAGTTGGAGTTCTGTTGTGGAAAAAAAATGAATCCTCATTTCTGTTTTTGAATTTAATTGACATCATGGTTTGCTAATAAAAATCTTGAGCATGCATCTCCATGTGTTTTAGTTACTTTGCACTTGTGCACTTGAACCAGACTTGCTTAAGTTGCTACAGAATTTTGATCCTGGCTTGATTTCATGTTCCATTTAACATTTAAATCTTTTTTTTTGGTTGATGCAGACAAAGCGTGAGGCTGCTTATTTTATTGTTGTTCTACATAAGCTAAGATCTGTAGTCATTGCTGTACGTGGCACTGAGACTCCTGAAGACCTTCTGACTGATGGGTTGTGCAAAGAATGCATCCTTTCTGAGGATGATTTAGATGGACTAATCAAGAAGTCTCTCTCTCTCTCTCTCTCTCTCTCTCTCTCTCTCTATACAAATTCTTTGATGTGGTGTTTCTGTTGTATCTTCAAGTCTATGTTTGTGTAAAACATTGCCCTTAAGACTATTCTGTAATTCCATGGATTGAAATAAATGAAGATGCCATGCTCATTTAACAGGTATTTTAGTGATTAGCTTCTCAGCTTTTCTCTGTTAAATGGGGAAAAAAATAAAATTTAAAATTCCATTTGAAAAGTCACATGTCTATTTATCATGTGGATGCCATTTGCTAAACTATTTTAAGATCAGAATGCTTCTGCATGTATCAAACTAGGATAATGCAAAGCCATGGGATTAATTCTTTGCCCTTTTTGTATTCATTTTGATCATGCTGAGTTGTTTTACTATAAATCTGTGCTCGGAACATGTGCATTATATCACATTTACAAGAGTTCTACAATAAAATCTTGAAGCCAATCTAGTTTCTTTTCACATATCATTATTTCACTTATTACTTTTGAATTTTATCTATATTTAGATCTCCAGAAAATGATATTTATATTAATAAAATCTTTATTTAGAATATCGCTGACTTGCTTTTATTAACTATATTTTTCATTATATGCACATTGGCTGTGTAATGGGAACAATTGCAAACTTTTAAAGGTTTGCATTCTATGGGAGTTATATCTGAAGAATAAAAGTAGCTACAGAAAATCAAAAAAAGAAATGTTTAATGATCATTTCCTAAGATATATGGATGAAACTTTACATATGGCAATTTCATTTATTCAATACTTTTTTTTTTTTGGCAAATCTCATCTTCAACTGTTTCATACCAGTTTATCCTTTTTGTAAACTCATTCATATCTAGGTGCTCGATGACATGCTTGTAGGTTTTGCCAGTTTGCTGAATTTAGTTTTATACAAGCTCTGTTTGGTTTAAAAATCAATCATGACTCAAGTCTTTACTCATTTTGCAGTAGCGATCGCTTACCCTCACATGTGAGAGAAAATGTCCTCTCCACTTTTCCGCATTATGGGCATTCAGGGATTGTTGAATCTGCTCGAGAGCTTTTTATGCAAATAGGTGGGCAACCTGAAGACAAACGTTATTACTGCAGCTGCATATATGAGCATAATATCACATTTTTCTTTTGCCTGACTTGTGTTTGCACTTAACCTACATAGACCATCTAAAACTGTGATCTCTTTCTATCCCAGAAAGATGAAATTTTTGTGACCGTGTTTGCAAGAGTTGATTTTCTAGAACCAGAACACTGTGACTTTCTCACAGTTAAGGGTGGCAATTCGTTTTTTTATGCCATGTTCATGTTGTGTCGAAGCTAAGTTATAATACTATATGAGTTAACACGAACATAACACTATTAATTAGTCGTGTCAAAAATTCAAATAAGAATATGACACGATTATTAAATAACTAACACGTTAGAACATGCATAACTTGTTTAATAAACAGATCATATTGGATTGACGCGATATAACTTGCTCAACACAAATAGATACGACTTGCTTAACACGAATAGACATAACTTGAACTGTTTAATACATTTCACTTAATATGTCATCAACTAAATGGGTCCTAAACAGGTTACTTTCATATTGACGGGTCAACCCGTGACACGATATAATTATTCCGTGCAATAATTGTGTCAACATGTTTATGTCATGAACCCACTTAAGGTCAAATCGAATTTATTTATTTCATGTTAGGTTCGAATTGTGTTCGCATGTCATGTTCAATTTTGCCACTACTTTGAGCTTGGTTTATGAGAGATTTATAACACTCTACATAAGTTACCATCACGTAACCTCGTATTCTGGATTTGTAAAAAATCCCATGGAAGACAGTGACAAGAAAATAGGGAGCACTTCAAACTGTGTGAGGAATGGGGTTTTTCTCTTTTTCTGAATACCTCCTAAATATGTGGTCCTGCTACACAAATGTAAAAATATGGTGATATAACTATACTTCTTTTGTTGGAGAAAGGTGACAGAAAGCAAGTATTTCATATATTAAGCCTCTATTTGGTAAAATGAAATGAAAGATAAACCATCAGGAAACAATAAACGAAAAGGAAGGTAAAGAAAAAGAAAATTGACTGTTTTCTCATGTTTGGTTAAACTAAGAAAATTGTGAGGACAGTTACCGAAAAGTGGTTCAGATATGATTTGTTCATCTGAAGCCAGTTAACTATGTTTTATTTTCTCTCAAAATCACTACATTTTGAGCAAGAAAAAATTGTCTTGTTGGTGAAAATTTTGGCCCAATATTTTTTTTCTTTGTTTTTCTCTTATAGATTTTTCTTTTTACCACCAAAAAGCAGAAAAGAAGATTCTTCCAGAACAAACCTTCTTTTCTTTCACTTTTCTGGCAGCCAAATAGAACTTAAGATAATTTCATATCCAAAAAAAAATTGGCTTGTCAACCAAATGCTGAATTTGTTCTGATATGTTTTTATTGTACAACATGAACTGTACAAAGCTGTATAAAGTGGACATTTTTCATTCCAAATTTCTTTTATCAATATTTAAAGATTGGGCCACCTGAAATGTCCTGGGGTTGCAGACAACAACATTCATACATTCAAAATATGAAGATAATGCAGCTGTTGCTAGTTTTCCAATATGATGTGTTTACAATATCCATGGCAGATTATGTCTGTTTGTTGTCTTAGTCTTATCAAAATTTTATTTCCTCAAATGCATGTATTTACAGATGTTTCAACTTCTGAGAAATCCGGATTCCTTTCTACTTTGTTGGGAACGGGATGCGAGTGCCATGGATACAACATTCGCATTGTAGGGCATTCTTTAGGAGGTTCTGTGGCAACACTTTTAGGACTGAGGGTAAGAATGTAATTAGTCAATGCTACTTTTAATATGAACTATATGATCTGCCACTCTTATCTCTATTATCAACTGTATCAATTGTTTGATAGTTTGATATACCAATTTGTAGATTTTAGTTCTTTCATATTGTTTTCCTAATCTCATTCTTTTAATTATAATGAAACCATTTTTTATTCAACATTCTTTAAGCCAACTAATTCCATTCAGAGCAGAAAAGGAATCTACATGTAGTTCTAATTGACTTGGAGGAAGCATATTGTAGATAACCATATGAAGTTATTTGGTAGTCTTTGAAGAAAAGTCTGCCACAATAGTATATTGGATGTATTATGGTGAAAACTATAGATTCCTGATGATTCGTAGCTGAAGAAATTAGTTTTTGTGTATGGTATTGTTGTACAACCCTGAGCCCTTAATCTTTATACTGGTCATAATTGTCTTATCATGTATCCAAGTGGAACTTCCAAGATGTTTACTCTTTGCAGATGAAGTTGCACTGATAAATCATAGTAATCTGGAGATTGATGCTTAATTAGAGATGAAGGAAATTGTGAATAAAGGATTAAAAAAAAAATCAAGTCTGGGCATATAGCTTGCAGAATTGATGTAGATAGAAAATGAGTTTTTACTTATTGGACAAGAAATGCCCAAGAGTGGCTATGGCATCTTCTCAAATACAAAAGAATAAGGAGATAAAACTATTCTGAATTTGATTATATCAATATTATGAATTGGGAAAGTGCTATCATATAGTGTAATATACACACATCAAGAATAAGAAGATTCTTGGAAATGTTAAATAGGTCAGCTATTCTGTACGATTTGGCATGTTTCCCAATAAAAATAGTGTGGTAGATACAATATAGATTAAGATGAGCTAGAATTTCCTTAAAAATCTAGAATGTAATTGTTAAAAGTAAGGGAAAAAGTGTCTAAATGCTGCACAGATGATTCACAATGTACTGCAGCTGAGGCTGATAAAGAAAAAAAGGACTTTAACAGGCCTTTCTTTTTTAAGTCACACACCCTAATGCATATTTAGGTTATTTTTGGATTGCAATAAGATTTCTTTTCATGATTTTTGCAAATTGGCTTGAAATGTAATTGAACTCTTTGGATGTGATGGATAACCCAAGAAAAGTTCTATGAACTGTCAATTAGTCAAACAAAAGAATCCTTTGGCCCACGTGATGCTTTTGTGGTAACTCATGATTTAACATTGTGTGTCATACCCAAGCAATCAAATACTAGATGTACTGGCAAAGAACTAGTGTTTAAAAACTGGTACCCAACACCTCTTAGGATGATTTGTGGGTAAATTGGTCCTTGATTGGCCTGTTTCTACTCTTTACCAAGCTTAAAATTTTTAAGTGTCTTTACATATTTTCTACTCATATAATTGATTAAACCAAAATTACTATTAAAATAATATTTAATGCTTCAAATGTAGCCTGCCTAGCTGGATAATGGTTAAAAAGTCAAAAGTGGATACAGAAAAGATCAATGCAATGGCCAAAACTGGTGTGCCATTGCATGCACAACTCGGCCCTAATGGACTGTGCTTGTTGGTACATTGTGTTGTATGTAGGGTTTGAAAGATCAATATGAAGAGGGGGTATGTTATATGCCATATAAAGGATTATGCTGGCAAGGGGTGTCGATGGGTATGCACAGATGCAGCCTGGTACACCCTTGGTACAATGATTTTTTGGTTATTTTTGGAATCACTTAGTTGTAAGTTTTGGGGTTAACCCAAAACATCATAAATCATTGATTTTGATCCAAATGTATGCTCTAACACATCAACATGATAATTTTTTTAAAAAAAATCCTCCATGTTTATTTAAGTTTAAAGTACATTAAACCTCATCCAATCAACTACCTGATGATTTTTTTTATTAAAAAAATTCCACTTTGGCTTTTGAAGAAATGAGGAGAATATGAAGGGAGAAGATTTACCTATCTAGAATGATTTACTAGCCACAAAAATTGAAAACCAAGCTTCGATCCCATAAGCTAACCTTCATAGGTAGTCTTTCCTATCATTTTATTCAAACCATTAATGGTGGAGAACTACAAAAGGATTAGTCATGTTGAGTGGTGGTATCCAGCGATACTACTAGTTTAGAGCTAGTTTCAAACTTTGTTCGTGGTGTACCAACATTGATATGAATTGAATCACTAGATCAAGGGTTGGTTCATGTGGTTTTGGGCATGGTTTTGATATTATTTGTTTGAACATATGCATCCTTATATTACCAAGGGATTGGTGCTACAAAGTTAGGGTTTGTGAGAAAGAGGTAGGAGAAACAGTGCGAAATTATGTCACTTACCCTCATGGACTAATTTATGTATTGCAGCTAAAGATCTTGTAGAAAGGTATATATTGATATACTCTAATTTTTTGGGTATACTCTAAACCTAGGATTGAAGTCCCAGTGAAAAGGGGGTCATCCCATTCTGAGGAGATTATGACACATGGTATCAGTATGGGACCTCGATCCCCTCACTTGGGCTCCATTCTGTGCATCTTGGTTCATGCCAATTGGGACACCGACTGATACCACTCTCCCAACTTTATTGACTGGTAGAGGTCATCGATGACAAGGCACAAGGAAGCTTTTGCTGGCTAAGATTTGAGTCCTAAGAGAGGCCAATTCATGTTTCAGAGAGAAACTTACCTACATCCAACTCCTCTCGTTGTCTATGCTGAACTTCAATATCAGTGGTAAGAGGCTAAAATACATCTAGTTCCTTCTGATTCAATATTCTGGAGTGAGGAATAATAGTCCTCTATTTTTATCTCCTTGTATCCCAAAGATGTCTTGAGACAAATTATAGTTTTTGGTCACATTGTTTTCTTCAGAATACCTTCACCCAACAGCCTTTGATACCATGTGAAGTTAAGGTTTGAGAGAAAGAGTGGAAGAGAGACAGAAAAAAATGTTGAGTGAGAATATGTTGCTTTCCCTCATGGACAAATTTATATATTCCAACTAAAAGTCCTGCAGAAAGGTAAAAGAGTAACATACCCTTACCATTGGCATATATTCTAAATCAACACATATAACTGGTACAATACATATCAATTCATTGAATGGGTATGGATCATACCCACCAGTGTTTTAAACCATGGCCATGTAGTACATACTATATAGAGGCTACGATCCAAAATCCAGCAGAGGCCCATATCTTGACCTTAAAAATATTTTACCAGCATCATCTTGCCATGTGGTAGGAGGAACATTATGTGTGATTGAACTAGCACCCCCTAGCATTACTAGTAATGGTCAGCCAAGTAGTTGGATATCTAGGGTTTCTATAAGATAGTTAACGATAATTTGGTCTCTTGTTGCAGATAGAGTACAGATTTGAAATGGATTTTAGCTTAATGAGGGAGAGCAAGAGAGCATATATTTTTTGAGTTGGGCTGAAACATAAGATTATGAGGTTATTGATGTAGGCTTGTAGATATTCAGAGACTACAATAGGAATAAATGGCAACAGATTTGATTCAGATATGATTATATCACACTACTAATGTAGCATAAGAGCATCAAAAGAGCTCTCATTTTTAAAGAAGAAAAAGAAATTTGCAACAAAATCTATCATGTCTGAGTTTAGATTAGTTGAAACAGAAGTAGACCATAAATCTCATTGCAACCATCAGCAGCTCATAAACAGAACTAGTAATCAGAAAACAACTAATACATAATTTGCAGAATTTATCACAAAGAGGCAAGAATGGATTAAAGGAAACAAAGAATATGAAGAAAAAAATGTGGGAAAGGAGTGAGAATAAGAGGCAAAAATGGATCAACGAAGAAGGGACTGCGACCTGTTATTCCACCCAAAAACCTCATGTGCCAAGTCCACAAGTGACCGATTATTGACAGCTACAAAACCAATTTTTCCTACCTTAATCAGCAATATGCAGATAAGAAGTAATTGCTCACAATTATATAAAAAGCATCAATATCTTTTTTCTGTTGAAAACCCACTTTGCACTGAAATTGTACACTTATGAAGTTTCATCTGGTCCAAAATACACCAAAAAATTTCAGCTTATTAATGCTCAAAATACACAAAATTTCAGCTTGTTATTCACAACATATAGCTTCGAGGCTCCTAAATTCAAAGAGTCCTGCTGATTTTCAACTGTTAAAGATACCACATCTATTGAAGAATAAAAAGTTTCAAATTATAAGTATAAAAATGTATTTATTAAGTTTCAGTTATGTGCAAAATAAAAAAATGTCATATAAAATTTCAAAATGTACTTTAAATTTGTGTTATTATGGAGAAGTGTTTCCAACATCGAGCATGCATCTGTGTGCTTCTGCATGCATCTGTGTGCTTCTGCCTCTTCTTCTGACTTTCTTTTATTTTAGTACTCCCAGTTTCAATATGGCTTGATGATCAAGCTAGCAATACGCATAACTTAAATTCTGAAACATAGATTATATAAGAGTGAACTAATCATTGACATTTCTAAGATACAAATCTAACTAAACATGATATCACATCAGATGAAAACTTGAAATTGTTAATTTTGTTTTCATCCGATAAAGACCTTAAAAATTTGGTTTCTAACCATTTTATATATCATAAATCATGATCAATGATGCTGATTTTCATTTTCATAAGCTCCTAATTAATTTCCACTAGTGTGGGAGTCAAATACTCTTAGAAGTATCTCAGCCTAGCTTGTATGTGTATATGTATATGCATATATATGTTGTGTGTATATAACAAAAGGGATCATGCAGGAACCAAACAGGGCCTTAGGTTTTCATCCATGTCTGCCATCATCCTCTTCTCTTATTTCACCCTCTTAATGTAAAGTCATGCCCTTTCTCAATACTTAAATTTCAGATTGCTATTCCTTGATGCATATTTTGACCCTTGCAGTGTCACTGAGTTGTTTGCTAGTGTGGCTTGACTTTCAAGGCCTTCCTTTGCTATGCCATTATTTCCACCATGTTCTCTATACTTTCTTCAGCATTACGCTCACTGACAAACTCTTTCCTAAGTATGTGCATCTGTATTCTGTCTTTTCTTCATTTCCATCTTCACGACTTTAAGACCACCTTGTGCTATTTCCACATCAACATTTTGTGCCACAATTGTCTCCCAATTCCCTACCTGTAGTATCAAGAGTCTACTTTGTGTTGGCTACCCTTATCATTGTACTTAACATCTATTGGTGGCTTATCATCTTTAAGCATCACTACCTTTGAATACAAGTGTTCTATGCTTAAATATCACATATTGCTGTTCTTTGTCATCCTTCATGACTGTCAGATGACTTTGCTAGCCAGCCTATTCTGCTACTAATCAACTGTTTTAGCTAGCTCATCCCATGTTTGCTGATAACGTGTGATGATTTCATGCTGCCAATTTTGAATTTGTAGCTGCTTTTCCTCTGAAAATTTGAATTCTATGATTACTGCACATGGTTATAGGTCGAAAGATATGTTGTTTCATTCTCACTGTAACAGCTTCACTTTGCTGTCAAACATTTTCTGACTCCTGTGGACTGAGCACCTGGTCATTCCTCATTAAATTTTCTGTATGATTGACTGCTATGCCATTTCTGTGCTTCTCTTTCTTCACAGTTGATCTATTTCTAATTCTAAAGAACCATGGTAGATTTGGTTTCCTTAAACAAACTTTTGGCTTTTGATTCACCTTGAGACACATTGAAGATTTATATATTAAATGTGTTCTTTACATGTCTTCTTTATTGCACACAGAATATCTATATAGATACAGCTTTGACATGCTTATTAGGTATAGTATTGCTGAATGCCCTAATTTTTCTTTGTCATGACATAAAAATTCACAACCTCTCTCTTAAGATTCAATATTTTTATTATCTATGTTTAATGAAGATCCTTGCTCAATGGTCATAATAAGAGATTATGTTCTTTTGTAAATGGTTTACATCAAGGTCTTCAGTACCAAACGTACTATATTGTACCATTAAGGTATCAAAATAGTACCGAATTTTGATTCGATATGAACCAAACTAGTCCGAACCGAGTAAAACTGCCATGTACTATCTAGTATTAATCCATACTTTATTTCAATCCGTTCCGCCCGATACTGAGTGGCGTTATGGTTAAGAGAGAAAAATTAGTACTATATCTTAGTATAAGGTGCATACCGTATTGACTTGTATCGTACTAAATCGATAATGTATCGGTATAGTTCTCGGTACCAATTTTATGGACCTTGTTTTACATATATATAAATTTGAAAGGTAACTTTTATAATTTGTCTTTTTCATATGATGATAATTTTTTCTTCTTTCTTACATAGATATCTTACAGTTTGCACTTATCATTTTCCACGGTGTGAATTATACGCCCAAAGAAAAATTTCCTAGCCATTAAATGCATCTCAATTTTTTTCTTTTGAAATGCAAGTTGCTTTATAGTGAAATGTTCTTAATAATTTTCTTTCTTTCTTTTTGGGTGTGCTTAGTAAATTTTACAACTGTTAAAAGAATGTTCCTTTGTTCCTTTATAACTGATAATGAATTTTAATATTTCAGGTTTTACTTCTAAATGTAGTCGAACATTTTTTGTCTTGTCCTAGGAACTAGAAAGCTATCTAGCTTATTTGTAGCCTTATGTTTTCCAAATTAGATGGAAAATTCATGTCAGTAACAAAAATTTGTATTGGTATAGTTGTATGGACGATATCCCAACTTACATGTATATGCATATGGTCCCCTCCCTTGTGTGGATTCAATCATAGCTGAGGCATGTTCAGACTTCGTTACCAGGTGAATTGCAATGCTGCTTGATTACTTCAAGGTAGTTCTGTTTCATGTACTATCTTGCTTATAAAATTTCTAATGCTTCACAGCATTGTATACAATGATGAGTTTTCCGCCCGCCTATCAGTTAACTCTATCCTCAGGCTTCGTGCTGCTGCCGTTCGCGCTCTTTCAAATGATTCTTTGGCAAATTCGGCAATGGCAAGCAACCTTGTCCAGAGAATTCTGCGTGTAAGGAAGTATGAAGGGAATGAGGAGAACCATGGGACTTCTGCTCTATCACTTCAGTCTGGCACAGAGATAGTGGAAGATGGTAGCCACATCCACAAAAGGAGGCATTTGAAGTACACTATAAAGGGTGGGGCATTCCTGTGTGGTCATGCAGTTTCTTGTGTGATGAATACACCTGAATGCACCAAAAGCTCATGCGTAATGGGTGACTGTGAGGTCCCTGGTTTAGCATCCAAGGCCAGAGACTTGTCTGATGAAGAGGCTTTTAGATGTGCTGTGGGGAGTGCGCAACCTGATCAAGAGTTAGATCAATATGAGGCTTCTTTTTTTGATAATTCAGGCACTGACATTATGGAGGGTATTAATGTATATAGGAATTCAGAGTTTCTGAAAGATGGTCCGTCTGATTGTAGCCACAGTTACAAAAACACATTCTTTGGCAGCTCAGATGATTTATTGTCGTTTGGGGATCAAGCATCTCCATCTGTCAACGTGCCCTTTTCACCAATTGATATGCCTATTGGTGGAGAATCCCCAGAGATGTATCTGCCAGGCCTCACCATTCTTATAGTCCCAGAACCGAAAAGAACTGCACCTCAGTGGAAAGGCTGGATGTTTAATGACAGGGAGCGAGATTTTAAGGCTTTTGTGGCAAATAGAGAAAGCTTTAAGGACATTGTTGTATCACCTTACATGTTCCTTGATCATCTACCATGGAGGTAACATACTGCATGTTCTTTTAAGCAATTACTAGGCACTTTGCCTTCCTTGTTGTAGCTATGCTGGTAGTGTCAAAATGGATATGCAAGAATTGGATATCTCCAAAGGATTACAGAAGCTGCATAGAAACATCAAATTTGTTTTTTTATGCAGAGAATGGGACACATTTGTGAGTATGGCTTATGATGCTGTAATACAGTTGCTGGTCCATCCTGAATTTTTATGTGGAAAAGAGCAAATTTGCTTGCACGAGCATGCATTCATGTGGACTGACATTTAGACCATATGAGCATGCAGACATGCATGATCATTTTACCATACACGATCCTACATTTCTTTTCTCCATGAGATGTTATCTATGTTCAGGCCTTTTTAAACTTCATCTTTTCAATTAGCATGCACATCTCTGTGAAAAGGAAAAGAAATTCAATTCAGCTCAAATTTTTTCATCAATAACTATGTTTTATCTGTATTTACACATTTTATCTCAAAAGTATATTACCAAAGATTCTCCAGGATATTTGTGTATCTCATTCGTATTCTGAGTGCTTGAACTAAGAGTCTAATATTGAGTTAAGTTATACCATCTAAACCCTAATCTTTTATACTTTTCTGCTGATTTCTCTGTTTCCAGGTGTCACTACGCCATCCAAAGAGTCTTAGAAACACGAAAACGTCAAGGGCAACTCAATGATGACCTGTTTGATGGAGAGCATAGAGTGTGAACCATACTTTGCAATCCAAACACCCAGAAAAGATCTCCATGAGACCTAAAATCATGATAATCTGAGGTTGCAATCAGGTTTGATTGCCTAGAAGTTGGCTTGTGATGCAACACCATACTTGAGGTTATGGTGCTTTCTATTATTGAAAAGAGGAGGCAAGTGGGAAGCAGAGACTCTATTTCTCCAGCAAAGAACATTGCATCATGAAATCATGACTAACAGTTTTGGGGCTCTTTACACTGCGTGATGATCAAACAATCAACTCATATTACCAAATCCACCTGGATGGGAAATTCCAAAGTCAGAAATTCTAGATGTATATGCCCAGCAAATGACCATGTTAGTCCTAGATTTTTTTTTTTTTTATTTTTTTTATTTTTATTTTTTAAAAAAAAAAGCCATGCTTGGATTGGCTTGATTACCAAAACAAGGAAGAGGGGAAAAAAACAGGTAGTACTTAAGTTAAATACAAAATTATGCATCCATTCATCTTAAAAGTTGTGTTTAATTTCTTTTCATGACTACACCATATGCATGCATGCATGAATGTGTGCATACATATGTGTATAGTTTGACTTACCTATGTTTAAGAGGATTTTCATGATTCGAACCATTAGATATAATATACTATTTTTAAAATATTTTACATGCTAAAAATTATGTGCTTGAGAGGACCTTAATCTATGGATCAAGAGGTTAAAAAAATATGTATTATATTATGTTATTTAGAATGTCTAACCTTATGACTACTTATTGTATGAGGTAGAGGTTGTCAAAGCATATAATTTTTTATGTGTAAGCATTTTAAAGATAGCATATTATATTCAATGGCTTAAATCATCGATGTAAGTCCTTTAGCATTCAAATCTAAACTTGACCGAATGTGAATAGAGATTCTTTTGAGTATGGTTAAATCAAGTTCTTATTTGATGTCATTTCATGATGTAAAATACTATGTAGCTCATCAATTATTCCGAAATTATCTGATTTTAAATTTCTATTGTATTTTCTTAGATCTGAAATAATTAAACAATAATGGGAAATAAGTAATAAAGCTCAGATAATTTTGAAATCAAGAAATCAATGCCCTGGAGCCGATATAAGTTGATTTCTAATTTTCAATCATTACAATTATCTGATATGAAATAAAATCAATGAAGAAGTCTATATTAATTTCTTTTAATCAAAATTAATCCAACACATGACCGATCTTTGAAATAGCTCACATAGTCATCTCTCACAATGTCATCGGTGTTGAGGCAAACTAGTCATCATATGTCCTAACCAAGTTGTATTAGGTAATGTATCTATGATGAATTAGTTATTGAAATTTAATCCTGATGAAATCTGGTGCTAATCCTCAAAAAAACTGATTTAAATTAATAATTTAGAAGTCCTAATTATAACCATAAAATTTAATTTTGACCCAATAAAATTAACAATTAACATACGAGTCACTTATGCGAAACTACATCATGTGCAAGGGGCCAACCTTGATTGGAATCATACTTGTTTCTTTTCTGATTCAAATCTAACTTGATCCAAATGAAGCATTAAGATGATGGCAACTTCCTCCAAGTTGGAAACAAGCTCTGTCTAGCCAAATTGGTGTACGTTGCATGCCAGATCCCAATATTAGCGAGTGGCATGACTAAGGTCTCAACTTAGATGAACATCCATCAAATAAAGAATGCCTTAAAAGAAATAATGGCCCAAGTACTCTTAACTAACCTTGAGGCTTCATATCAAAGCAGCTACTTAAAGAGGGCAAATGTGTCAGCATTTGAATACAAGGAATCTTAGAATCCCTTTCTTAGTGATGAAAGAAAATCCATGTATAAAGCTCATGTACTTGAAGAAGATAAAGGAATTCTAGAATCCTTTTTTTAATGATGAAAGAAAATCCATGTACGAAGCTCAGGCACTTGAAGAAGATAATACTTCCATAACCATCAAATCAAAAAAAAATATAGGAAAAGAAAGTAAAGGAAAAGAAATGAATAAGCACCAAGATCATAAAAGGCTATTGGAGTGGGGCTTGGATAACATAGACTAAAATTTAGGATGCTCGAACCACGTCATAGACGTAAAATCAATTATTGGCTAAGCTTCAGCTCATAAATCCCAAAAAAAAAAAAAAAAAAAAAAAAGAAAGCAAAATTTCTAAAGGTTAAAAGGCTCTTGAAACTCCTACAAGCCCAACAAAGGTTTTCTTCCTCTTGGAGTTCAATATTTTTCTAAAAATAAATGGGCACATTTTTAAAAGAAAAATAACTTTTGATAAAGTGTCTTTTTTGAGATTCCACTGGTCCATTTTTTTAAAAAAATTATAAGATTTCAAAATCAAAAGCTCACTTGTGGGCCACAAAAATGAATCAAGGAATAGAGCCCAAAAAAAGTCATAAAATTACTGAAAGATATCCTCAAAATATTTACATTTTTGTTCTCTCACCCAAAAAATAAAGGTGATCTTGAAACATAAAACACTTTTATCTCTTTCCAATGAGATGTCATTTGTTTTAGTTTTCCCATTGCACCTTTTTATTTCTAGGTCACGTTTCCCACTCAAGCTCAATGCTAGCCAATATTGTGTTTATTGTCAAGACGGTTAAAGTAGCCCATACTTGAAGTGACACTTAGTACTAGTAGCTATAAGTGATGCCTAACCAAATGAGTCCTCAAGAGCCAAAGGCCATGAATGGCCATCATGGAATCAAGCCAAGAGAGCTTCGATGTCTAGCCATAATGCCTCCCAACATGGAGAGACGATCACCATTGCTCTAGCTAAAGATTTTTACTCCTAGATACTCTGGTCAAGTTCTAAACCCAAGTACCATATAGCCCCTCATGTTTTGTTGGACACGGTAGCTAATGTGAGCAAGATGGTTTTGTCAGTAGATGGATGTTTCATTATATTTTTATAATTATAACTAAAGAAAAGACACTCCTCGTTTCTTGCATTTTTTCTAATAAATTCATAGCAAGTACATCCTAGACTCTTTGCAAAAGAAAGTACAAGCCTAGAGTTTAGTATTTTAGGTTAGCAGATGATTCACTCTTTGATCCTTCCTTGGTAGCATCCTCAAGCCCTATCCAAGTTTGGGTTCTATATATTCACATTAATGTTCCTTCTTTTGTTTGCTAGCTTTGCTAATCGTAAAGGGCTTGTGCTAGCTTCAAACCCACGATGAACCATTGTCATGGGCTTCTCTTTACAAGCTAGTTTTTACTAGCCTTAGTACGTTTCAAATAAAATACATTCATATAAGAATGTATATAAATAAAATAATTAAAAAATAAATATTAAGCACAATATATATGATACAGATGAGTCCAGGTATCTCATTGTGAATAACATCCTAAGTCATTCGGATGAATTAAGATCCAAGGATGGATAGAATTAGAAAGTGATTTAGATTAATTTAAGAGCTAATCTCACGTTAGGAGTGATGTGGTCAATGGTTAAGTGAAAAGTGAGTCACTTTTACTGGTTTCAAAATTTGATAGCATTAAGATTTTATCAACTACCCTAATTTAGAATTTTTGGGTTAGAAGGCTTAGATTGAGCTGAAATTTTGTAAACTGAAATTGCTAATATAGAGAATTATGTGATCAAAATTTGTTAAAGATCAAATGGGACAAAAATACTAGTTAGTAAGGTTGAATTGACTAATATTTCTGAATTTTTATACCTAAATTTTTGGGAGTGAAGCCCTAGCGACTATATTTGGCTTAAAGAGATGATCAAGGCTAACGATGATGTTTTGGCAAGGTTTGGACCAAGTTTAATTTAGAGTTGACCTCAAATTGGCCTAGTAGGTATGATGTATTTCGGAAGAAGTCCTATTGATAGCAGTTTACTGATATCAATCAAGCTTTCCAAGGAATCAAAGGGTCCACAGAGGATATTTGGGGGTGTCACAGGACTATTATTGAATACTTGCATCCAATGTCCTAAATTTGATGACCTAAGATTAGAAGGTTATATTATATCTTAATCACAGAATTGGAAGTATAGTTTCGCTGGGCTTTAGAGGGAAGAAGGAAGGGATTACTAGAATTATCCCCCTATTCTCCTTCCAAATATCCAAATTAAGGGAAACAAAAAAAGCAAAATTATTATATAAATAATTTGAAAATGAAATTAAAGATATTATTTAAAATGATACAACAAATTCGTGTTGTATAATAATTTAAAATACATTAATTTATTTATATAATAATTATAATTTAAATAAATAATGCATAATAAACTTATATTATTTAAAACAGAGCCTAATGTTCAATTTCGACCGAACTAGTGGTGAAGTCGGCGGTTGTTTGTTTATAAGCTGGTCAGGCCCAGACCGGGTTGAGCGTGCGAATCCTGTCTTCAATATTAAGCCAGGCCATTGTGTAAGCCATCGATCCCTGCAGCGGAGCTGACGCCTTATTAGCTCGGATCGAGGTAGGGCTCGAAGGAGAAGAATGAGAAGCATCGTCTTATGATATCATCCTCCTTGCAATGTCCTCTTGGAAGAGGAGGCTTTGGCTCAGAGGTCAGGGAGAGAAGAAGGGGAAAAGCGGGGATGAAGACGAGGGCTATCTCCAGACGTTTGGAGTAACGGAGCCGCTTTGCAACTTCATCAAGGGATTCAGCATCGATACCTTCAAAGCTTTTCCCCTTCAAGGTTTCTTTTTAATCCCTTTCTCTTCCGAGCAATTCGCAATTCTAATTCTCGTTCTTTACATCGAGCGACAGATGATCGGGCAGGGGATTTTGTCGATGGGTGCAGTCCATCAACGGCGAATAATGTCAGGAAAGACCTGACGGAGTGGCAGGAGAAGCATGCGACTCTGGTTCTCTCCAAAGTGAAGGTCACTTGTTATTCGCTGATTTTTTTTTTTTTTTTAAAAAACTTTATTTTTTTGTATGGATTTTGGTGGTGATTTAGATTTAATTGATGAAACAGCGTTGCAATTTGATCAATCCGATGTCACTAAGCCTTCTCCCACCCATAGGGGTCGGATCCTTACATCTTCCCTTATACTTTCTTTAATTCTATCCCATGATTCTATGATTTGCCACGGTTTTCTCTGGCTCTTGGTGCACAACAGTAGGCTCCTCAATCTCCATCTTTATATCAAATAAATATTGAACACCAAAGTTTGATCATCTGCAGCCATTGGGTTTTTTTGGGGACTTGCCCATGAACTGTTTGCCACTGTTAACTTTGGCTAAGTATCTGAAAAAGGGTCTATCGACTGAAACATTTTCATTGTAAAAATCTTCATTCTACTGTTTTGTGGGGCTTGATATATCAGCAGTAGATCTGAGATTTATGATTATCATATGCTTTCAGCTGGCCCTTGAGTTTAAACTAAATGACATCTTCGTATCGTTCTTACTACCTTATGTAAACTATTCTTTACAACATGTTGTCATGAAACTACTTTCTTGAAGATTATTTAATGGTTTCACCAAGTTTTTTGCTTTTGTGCTATCTTTAAGCCTCATAAAGAGACAACAATTCTTGACCACTCTGTGGAAAATCCTTAGGTCTTTTACCAGGTTCTATTTCATCCACATATTTATGCAATTGTTTTCAATTTATTTGAATCGATTTGAGTTGGATCCTATTATGAATGTTAAGTGGTTTCAAAATTTGTCTGACATATGCATTTAGATCTAAACCATCTGTATGTTAAGTGGTTTCATATTTTCCTTCATATGGTATCTACTTTGCAGATTCAATGTCCACTTGTTGAAATTCAACCAAAATCATACTTCTTTTTGTTCGCATAAATTATTAGTCCTTATGTCACGCCCGAACCCAAGATCCGAACTGAGGGCCACAATAATTGCCGCATACTCATAAGGAGTTCTTTATAAATATGCAAGGCATCAAATATAATATCATAATCAACAATATAAAGTTCCAATCATAAATTTAAAAAGTATTTTCAGGTAAAATAGACATTGGCTATAAAACCATTATTCTCAAAATGACACTAAATCTCAATAACTAATTTATAAAAATTCCTTTATTCTCCCCACACATCTGGCACTTTTTTAGTAGTATTCCTACGCAGTTACTAAGCAGTATCTGAAAAAAAAAAGATAAAATATAATAAGCTCCACAGCTTAGTAAGCTATGATTAGTCTTTTGAATTGTAATATAATATCAATATACAGATATAATTTATTAAATAAAATAAATAATCTATAATTATCACATTTTTAGTTTTTATTATGTCATGTCATCTAATTTCAGTTCTCATTATATCATATCCTCTAAATTTTACTATGTTGTAAGCATATTGCCAGTGTTTCAGCCCCATAGATAAGGTATCAATCAAGGTATAGCCTCCAAGGTCATAGGTATTACTAGTGTATAATCCCCACAGGCAGGGTATCAATCGAGTGTATTTCTAAGATTATAAATTTTTTCAGTGTATAGCCCCCACTGGTAGAGTATCAACCGAGTATATTCCCAAAATCATGGATTTTTTCAGTGTATAACCTCACTGTTAGGGTATTCAAATCATCTAGCATAATCAAATTTAGAATCTTTAAATCAATTTCATCCTCTCTTTTTAAATCTTATTCATGATCAGTCCAACATCTTTATTAATTCATTATGAGTAATAAATAATCAATATCAAGTATAATCATGGCAATCATAGTCAATATGTAAGCATGCAACATTCATAAAATAAACATCTTAGGATGATAAATATTTATTTATTCAAAAATATGATAAAATCTAGAAGTGGACAATCACTACTTATCTCTCTAGATAAAATTACTAAAAACTAATCCTTAATTTTTGAAGCTCAAGGGCTTCATTAATCTTCTTGATCCTTCAAGCTTCACCTTCTTCATCGTTTTGAATTATTGATTTGATATCAAAAGACCTCAATTAAGTCTTATTTATAAAAAGATTTTCTAAAGAAAAGATATTCTCACTCCTTATAGGATTCTAATCCGCTAAAACCAATAAAGTTCCTAATTTTTGTAGGATTAGACTTCTTAGTTTTTGAAAGATTCTAATTTCTTTAAGAAAACTAAAAAGATAAATATCCATTAGGTATTTAAAAATAAATTTTGACTCAAAACTAACTTCTAAATTATCTAACATAATTTTTTGAAATATAAAAAATTTCAGATAAATACACCAAAAATCGTTCTCATTCCGTCAATGGCATTTTCATAATTTATTTGAAGTTCGTAAGTACTAATACATGTTAATTAAATTGCTCCTAACTTCCTCAATTGACTTCCAATTTGAGTGATTCAAGATGCATTAGAAACCTAACTCAATATTGAGCATCATGAATATAAATTCAACCAAAAATATCTAATTATATAATTTTTTAACTAAATTCAGTCTAATTACATCTTAATTGAGCTAGCCTAAAAGGACTGGGTCTCATACCTTACTAGCCTCACTTTTTGAAATTCAGGACTGGCGCATGCATTGGTTTGACTGATTATTTACACGCATGCATATGCGTACATAAATAGATACATATAAGATTTTACTATCAAAAATTCCCTTAGACTTCTTAAAATTATAACCATTATTTACTTTGACTAGGGTTTACAATAAATTTTTAGTCCATCTGCACAAAGAATTTAGGATTTAATATGATTAGGCTAAGGATTAAAAAATTGAACAATAATTATCTGAGATAATTTAAGATATTGAAGAAGGAAGAAACTAAATAGAAGAATACTGGTTTAAGTCATCTCAACAAAAGAAAGGTAAAGTTATATAAATGCACAGAAGTTTGGTGCATGCTATTTATTATTATTGGAGAAGTTCTTTGTGGCTGTTAAAGATTTGCCAGTTGCAGTTTGTAAGACTAGTGTAATAGATAGGATTCGAACTAGGACCGGTCTTTTTCTTGCCTAGGGCCGGCACGAAAAAGATTTCAGGCTTCAAGTTGTAGAGGAGAGGAAGGGGAGAAGGAAAGGAGAGGAAGGGGAGAAAGGAAGAAGAGATGGATGGGGAAGACAGATGAGGAGAGGAGAGGAAGGTGGAGGTTGCAAGCAAGAGAGATGGAAGGGGCTAGGAGAGAGTAGGCAAGGAACAAAATTCATTTGGATGATGTTTTGCTGTCACAACTGGTGCATAGTGGAGGCATGGAGAAGATCTGCTTGAGGAAGTCATCTTCTCCATCAGGGCAATGCATTTGCCATCGTCATAAATTTAGGGACTAGGCAAGCAGGTATAGTTGCTGCATGGTTAAGATGACATTGAAGGGTTGAGGTTTTTTTGGAGAGAGGGAGAAATGGGAGCTGCAAAGAATGCTGAGCTGGTGAAAGGAGCCTGGGGCTTGCATACTTTAGTGGCTTGGATTCAGCTGTGGGCTTGGCTTTTAGGCAGCCTCTGGTTAGGCCAAAACAAGACCTGAGCTCAGCCTGACATTTATATCAAGCCTCGGATTCCAAGTACAAGCTTGACTTGAACCTTTGCAGGGCTCAAAGTTCAACCCAAAGCCAGTTCAATTAGGTCCCATTTCTTGCCCTAGTAGTAGGTGTTTAGGTGTGAAGCGGTCAAAGGATAGAATTTCAGTGCTCAATTATGCTTGCTATCTGGGAAATCTATGTTTTGGAAATTTGAGCAACCAAACATAATAAAAAGAGGAAAATAAGTGGAAGAAAGAGGATGATTGATTAATTAGGATTGCTCATTGGTTGCAGCAAGAAAATCTGCCAGATCTGTTAACAAATCTGATACAATATTTAATTTAGTGAGGCTGATTAAGTGTGAAATAGGTATCACAAACAAAAGAAACTAGAGATTATGAATTAGCTCACATCTAAAGTTTATAGGAGTAGTTCTATTGATTCCAGGGAATAATTTTGATTGTTGATCTGATGACAGAATTTTTACATGTAGGAGATGGATTTGGCACGCTATAGAGAAGGAAGAAAAGGCACAACAAGAAGGGGAAAGAGATCATGGTTGGAGAAAGCAGGGAGGAAGGGAGGGATTGATCAAAACCTTTGAAGGAAATGCTTATGTTCTCACTTCAAATTTGCCTTACAAGAAGCTATCCTCCTCTTCTTAGGACAGAGAGGTAGACCACTTACCAGAACAACTCGTAGAGAAGAAAAGATTAGGTGCATTTATTAAATCTTTAAATGTCACCAAATAAATTGAGAAAAGGGAAAGGACATAAAAAATATTTTTAAAATCATCTAAATTAAAATACATAAAAATCATATAAAGAATCATGTTTAATTTGACCAAGTTGATATTCTCTTGAATAACTTGAACTTGAAGAGTCAACATAGATCTTCAATAATCTTGCAGGGGATCGAGACATAAATTTAGGCCTTTTGTACTTATTCATTTCTCGCTCATTCAGATTGAAACTCATGTGAATCCCTAATAAAGTGTTATTTCTTCCCAGCAGCTGGCTGCATCTTGGTTCAAGTCAATAACCCATAAGTTATAAATTATTTATAAGAGGATCAGAAAGTTAAAGAGCCCATTTCTTGTATGTCATGATGGATTAGGAAAATGCAAATTAATACAGTCTCAACTTCAAGACTCATATATATTTAAAGAAATTAAGTTGATAATTTTATCATGGTCACAAATGACAGTTATTCACAAGATTTTTACAAGTTGATTCTTCAAAGATCACATCTGATCATATCAACCAATGTCAAATTTAACTACAAATATCTAAGAGCCCAATGATGAGAAGGCATAATGGTATTTTGTAATGAAATTTGACTAGCAATCCATAACCTAACCTGCTAACTTGACTTGGAACCAACATGAGGTTAGGTTGAATTAGCTTTTGGTCATATGAGCCAATGCAATAATCTTCTTATTGAATGGGGTTAGACTTGTGTTTGGCAGCATTACCTGACTAACCTGGATTAACTCATTTAGTAATTAGGTTGGCTTGACATGATCGTGGATGAAACCTAAAAATTGACTTGATATCAAGCTATTTATGTAACTCTCATAATATGTTTAAGTTATAATTATTAAATATTAAAAAGCAACTTATCAATAGAATGTCAAACTAGAGGACTAGCAAAATGTAATTGATTCATGTTTATAGGGTGTGACTATAGTTTTATGTTGGCCATCAATCTACTGCAATTTGCAAGAAAGGGAAGTGGCGCTAATTAAGGACAAATTAAAGAAAGAATGACTTAGATGGTTTAAATGTTTTCTACATAAACCTATGGATGCATTAGTGCAAAGGAGTAATTCGATATATGTTAAAGGATAAAAAGGTAAAGGTAGATTAAAAATTACATGAGACGAAGTGATAAAAGGAAAAATTAAATATCTTTGCATCTTATAGAAAATATGACTCTAAATTGGGCAGAAAGAAGAGAAAATGATTAATATAGCCGATCCCAACTAGTTTGAGATGAAGGCTTTATTATTGTTGTAGCAAAATGTAATTGATTAACTGTGTTATTGCTGGTTTAACTATTTCAGATCAGTTTAACTATGCCAATTTAGCTTTATAGGTTAACTGTGATCTTAGAAGTGACCTGATACAACCTGTTTATTGAATGAATTACGTGCATTCAGTCATGCTACCTGTTTAATAAATAGGTCCTGTCAATTAGGTTTGGCTCTAGCTAACAGTTTTTGTCAGAGTAACTGAGTTACAACCCAACAAGAACCTGACCAAACCCAACCCATGCCGTCCCTGTCAAATATGCTTGGGTCCAAATTTGCAGGTTCTCTGATATATCCACATGTGAAACTGGTTCTTGATCAAGGAGAATTGCAGTGGATCTGAAGTATGTAGAGGATTGGTAGAAAAACTCATTGTAGTCCCATCATACAAATATTTTATTTCAATGAATTTTTTCCCTGTTGATCCATGAACCCTCCAAAAAATCTTCACCTAGATGTGATTATTGAAATTCTACAATTTTCATATGGTTTGCTCAAACTGTCAAACATGTGAAACTGTCATCTACAAGTAGAAAGATTATCTAAGGCTATCATTATCTTTGTGGGAGACGATCATGAAAATTAAGAAAAAAGGCATCATGAAAATTAAGAAAAAAGGTATAGTTGTATGGTCAATTGCAACAGTTATGCATCAAGCTATGGCTTATACTCTGGGTAATTATCTGGTTAAAAAATAAAATCTGTAACCAAAGGTTCAATAAAAGGTATTAATTGCAGAAAGTGACAACTTAATTATGAAATGTTTTATATGCTTTTTATTATCACAACAACTTTTGTTATATGTAAATATTTCTCAAGATCTATGTAAATTGGCTAAATGAATTTTACCAGTACTTGTTACGGGGTTTTTAATGATATGATTTAATGATTTTTCTTCTAGGAAATTGCTCAACTTCGATATATGTTGTGCCCTTGTCATCTAAAGGAGAATCAGTTTTGGAGAATATATTTCCTACTTGTCAAGAGCTATGTGGCCCCGTAAGTTCTTTTACCATTTGTTTGTGCAGTAGTTCTGGTTGTTTCGATTTCACATATGGTGCAGCAATGTTACAAGGATGCCAAACAGGAAATTGATTTTGTCATTAGCTGTAATATTGATTCATGGCATATATCTATAGCAGGGTTGGTGTGTGTGTTTATATATGAGTATTGTGTATATATACATGCATATATACATGCATGTACATATGTATGTTATATGCATGTATCTATGTATGTACACAAGCCTATAAGGTTAAAACCTGTGCAAGGCACAGGCATCAGTTAAGAAAAAATGATCATGTCGCTGAGTAGGTAGAAATTCATCATAATTAAATTACATGATGGCCAGTGTTTGCTTCCTCCCGCATCAAGGTTTTGAATACAAATCTTGGTAATGTTGTTGTCAAAGTATTTGACCTAGCTAATTCCAATGGGTGGTGCTTAGACTATTGTTCTCACTAAAAGAAAAATAGTAGAAATTAATGAACAAGATTAAATTAAAGCCACCACCATAAACTCAGGTCATGAAATGATTTTTTGAAAGACTGTACAGTGAACGGTGTGCTCTTTAATCAAAATAAAACAACATAATAATATTTACTTTCTCTGTGTAAAAGCAGAAATTAGGGCCGTTGAATAAGGAACCAAAAGCATATAAATAGTCATACAAAAAGAGCAATTGATTTGGACATTTATGAAAAGTGCCCTTGGCAATCCCTTTCTGAACAACATTTCATTTTATTGCAGTATAATATTTTTCTTAATAATTCATAGAAAAATCTCACAGAATAATAGGCCTGTTTGTTGGCTATGCTAAAATATAAAACATAATTATGATCCAGGGAATCCATGAAAAATGCTATTTAGTACTGTGTTGAATAGCAGTTGTGCATGAGATAACACTTGGAGTTGAAAACAGCTCCTGAGCGAGAAACATGCACGTGTGTGCTAAATGTAATTAACATGTGCATTTGCATGTTGATGAATTTGATGATGTTTAACACAAGAGAATCAACATTTCTAGCATTCTTTATTAACTAAATCTCTATTATTTTATCATGTACCAAGTAGAAAACATTTTCTTAAAATAAAAAAAAATAATACAGCTTTAAGAAAAGAGCAAAAATACATATGGGACTTTTGGATAAAATATATGTTGGAATTCATGCATCCTAAAATTATCATACCTTTTGTTAATCTCTTGAATACTTCAACCATAATCTTGTCTCTCTTAAGCTAAGTATATTTATTAAAGAAGACATAGTCTGGAAGCTAAGCTAAAGAGGGCATATCGGGACTTGGGAATCTCTTAAGAGGCTATTGGCGGTAATGAGAAAATTACAAACCAATATGCTATGGCTTTTGCAAAATGTAACCTTATATGTGTTGTAATATTACCAAAATTGTGGAACCAAAAAATGTGAATGAAGAATTTTGCATTAAGAGTTATTAGAGATGTGAAGGACTCTAGTGGGACTTCTCATAGATGGTAGAAAGAAGTGACCAAATGTGAGAAGGAGTTTGACTGTGTGAGTGCATATGTGTGAAATCTGACTGTTCAAAAGTAAGAGGAGAGTGTGCGCACGCAAGAGAGAGAGAGAGAGAGAGAGAGAGAGAGATGTAATAATCTAGCTTTTTTTTTTTTATTGGCATTTAAGATTCATCACTGCACACAGCAAGGGGAAAAGAGCTTTTTGCAGGGTGTCACATGGAGAGTAGGCATGACTAGGGATTCCAATATGTGGATGCATGGGTGGGGAACTCCATATGTATGGGACCTAATCTCCATCAGGATCAAGAAAGGTTCAAAATACCAGTAAATACAATAACATATTGGCTAGTACATACCATACCAACCCCTTCTACCAAGGGATATTAGTTTGGGTAAATTTATGCCATTAACCCAGGGTACAGGCAAGTAGCATTAAAGGAGGATGGTTGGTGATGATGACCACTTCAAGGATCTGGACAAGGACTAGGAGTGTTTTTGAGTTCCATCAGTCATCACGATACTGAATTGATAAGCCATGATATAAATCCTGTTGGAGCAGCTACTTAGAGCATCAAAGCCAGCTAGGGGGATAAGGCTACTTATATTAGTAAGCCTACGACAAAAAATAGTAGTGCCAAAGCAAAGATCCACAGCAAAGATCTCAGTTGATCTGCTGGAGGCACTAGATAATGTACCAATCTGTGATGATGACAGCAAGACTATGGAATTTCTAATCTGGCTTGCCTAGTCCAGAAGACACTGGCAACATCTTATGACAGGAATATCAGTTGTGTAGAGCAGGGCTGACTTAGGTAGTGTCACAACTATAGAGAATAGGACTATTGACTTGGGAGGCCTAGTTTGAGTGTGTGACTGAGGGTCCAGTTTATGGTGCTAGAGTTCACCGTCTCACTTCCTTGAAGGTTTACTAAAGGAGTGTCTAAGATATGTTTAAGTGGAAGGTGGTATATAGCCTTAAGATGAACCATAGTTATGGATGGGGACAATAACTTGCTGTGGATTTCAGCACAGAGGATTTAGCTTGATGGGGTGGTTTGGTGTTCATCACATTCACTAGGGTGGATAACCCATTTCCCTTTTGTCTATCAGCATCCATTTCACAACTCGTCCAACTGTTGGTCTATCCTTGATGCATGGAGTACCCATGATGACTCCACATGGTGCATGCATGTGATATTTATTGTCCGTCATGACTTATGAGGGATAGTTTCGTATTGGACAAATGTACCCTCCACCTCCATATGACTAGGCAGCCTCAGAAGCATCATTTTAACCTTCATACAACCACTCAACTCCATATGGCTAGACAGCTTGTCATTGTACTGGTCCCAGTTTTGGTGCCTGTGCCAATGCAGATTACATACACCATGCATGTTTATGATACAATGCAGTATGATGAGGCAGTAGCATGCATACTATAAATGTATTCTTTCTTTTCTTGCTGGGAAAATATTTTAAATATATTTTAGATTCTAAATTATGTGGTATTATCTTATATATGCTCGTGTTAATGACTATAGCCCACAGAAACTGTTACTAGGAAACTCAAATCATTACTCTCACTTTATTTCTTGCAAAAATGAAGCATAAAAAATTAAATATGACAAAAGCAAAAAGGCAGATTTTGGAGGCCAAAAAAGGCCGTAGAAGTGTGGATCATATTTATGTATACCCATTGATGCTCTTTGTTGGCATGGTCCTGCATTGATGTTCTGTACCATCCCTTGGTTGGTAGGCCTTCATGCCTCAATGCCTTGAATCTTCTTAAAAAAAGAGGATATGGATAAAGAGGAACTTGAACCTCTCCTTCATCAGATACAGCAGATGAAATACCATCTACAAGTGTAAGGTGTTTTAAGGAAAATTTAAATAGTAAGAAAGAAACCAAGTGTATAGTCATGTAGTCAAAGGCCCTCTAGATGGAGTAATGGGGGAACACCTGATGAGTAGATCATCTGTTTGTGCCATGACAGCTTTGGATGCAGGCTTTTTCTAAAGAAACTAATTATGTTCCTCCCACGAAATGGATACCATGTCTATTAAGGTTGGCATCATAGAACACATGCTGAATGATACTGTTTTGAACTAGAGCTAAAAGGTTGGCGTGCACTAATATTGCCAGCACATGATGGTCTACCAGTCACATCACAATGAAGGATTAAAGTATTGTGTATCATGCTTCTGCTATTCAAGATTTAGCATAGTACAGCTATCATTGCTTATTGTGTTGATGCTTTGGTATGAATTGACGTGGAAAAAATTTGTAAAAGGATTTGTATTTACCATTCAATTATTTGAGATTTTTCTAGTGTAAGTCATTTTAATTTTACCATAATGGTGTAGATAAATGTGTGAAGCATATACATATTGATTTTAACCAGTCTATAAAAATTTTGGGTCTAAGTCATTATAACATTTTTGTTCTATTTGCTGTTTTGCTATGTGCATTTCATAGTTTCAATTTCTTGTCATCCAATTGTGTTTCACATATAAAAACAATAAAAAAAGTAAAAATTTATAATAAAAACATCCATGGGACATGCAAAATTTTTATGCAATAAAAACAAATCTTTAAATTTATTTAATATATTTTTGTTATTCTAGGAAGCTTCTATGACAGAAAATTGTGTGAAGGATTCCAAAATATCCTTCATAGAAACATGATTGTTCAATTTTGTTTGGGAGGGTACAAGCATGTGCTTGTATCTATTGGTCTGTTGGTCCGTGCTAGTTTGATATTCATCATTCATGTCCATGGTTGGTTTTGAAAACTTAGTTTAAGTTTTATTTGGGCTTGTGAGTTTCAGTTTTGACAGTTGCAAAGGTTTCGATTATTCTAAGGTCAATAAAATGAAGACAAAATGAAGAAACAAAAAGAAGCTAATATAAGTTGTCAAACGGCACTATAGAATATTTTATGTTACAAGATTCTTTAATTGTGTAAGCAGAGGTAAATATTAGATATAAGTGAAATGTTATCTTGGCAATAACTGTCTGTTTATAAAATAGAGGAGCAAGAAATTGCATATCTCAAGAATATTTGTTTGTTGTAAGGTAGTCTTTACATAGTGACATTTGAAAGGTGGTTTTTTATGATTTAACATTGATCACTGAATCAGTTGTATTGTTTTAGAGGGTAAGATTTGCACAATTAAACCTTTTCTCTTACTGGTAGAAGGCCCAGGCCACCATACTACAATCATTCAAAAACATCCCCTAAAGCATCAACCATAACAGAATTATTACTATCCTGGAAGCTCTGTAGTAGAAATTGCAAGAAGCCAAGTCTGCTAGATGGTCAGCCACAGGATTTCTTTCACAGAAGATGTCTCTGCAGTTGAAGTAGCTTGTCTACCACATCCTAAATACCTCGAAGGCAAGAATGATTGTTTTCAATCATGGCAAGTTATCACTGAAGGAAACTACATGTTTTAGTTGTAAATGTTTAGACAGATTCATGCTACCAGATAAAAAATGATATGGTATCATGAAAATGGCTTTTCTTTTTACGGCCTTGAATGCACATGGTGTCAGTTCCCTACTATCAGTATTAGGCCATCACATGTAGCCTTGCACAAAACCTTGCCAACTTTAATATGTATGCTATAAATTTGAACAATTTACTGTTGATCTATATTTCCTGCCCTTTCGTCTCAATATGGCTTCAATTGAAGTTAACCTATGTCTCTGAAATTCTCTCAAACTTGTCTGTCAGATATGAGATGCATGCCATACAAAAGGCAAAGATTGAAATGATGGGAATGGACCATGAGAAATCAGTGAATAGAACTGCCATTGAAGTGGAGATGACAGATGCGAAGAATGGAAGCAGCTCAAAACCTCTCAGTAGCAGCATAGGCAGAGATGAAGGGGCAAGTATTTTTTGAAAATCACATTCCATGCTGTATTTAGACTTTGCTGATCCCATGGTTCACATCTTATACAATGTTTCTAACTTTGATGATACCACATGGCTTTAGTTGCTGGCTGAGGCCCTGTTCGGATTCATGCTCTCCTATCTTGTTGACACTTGTTGAAAGATAAAATACAAGTAAAACAGAGAGCAATCCTGTCAATTCCTCGCAGCATGTACCATTAGGATGCAAGAATGCCTCTAAAATCGGATTTCTGGTAACCAAAGCTCCTAGGATGGTGGAATTCTGACTTCCTCCCAACTCTACAAATCTACTCCTCTGCCCCCCTTTCTTCAAGATGCCTTAAGGATTTTTTTCGGCTGGGCTTCCAATGGACACGAATGGACATTGAAGGCTCTTCTTTTCCATCTTTCACAGGTAAGCCAGCAGAACTGACTGGAATAGCTGCTCTGAAAATTAGAGATGTGATATGTGATTGGAAGACCAAATTTTGAGCCATTTGAACTTCAGCCGGCATCCTTTACTGTTGAGCGGACCGGCCACCAAGCAGTCAAATCTTTAGCATGCATGGTTCACTTGGTAATCATGACAGCAGGGAATTGAAGGTTTTCATAGATGGAATTCTGACTTGCAGATGACTTGGATCTTTTGATTGGCATTTCAATGTATGTAACTAAATATTGGTTGGCAGGGAATGCTGAAGCCTGTTGGCAGTGTGATGAGATTAAGATTTTAAGGGAAAAAGAAAGGGAAAAAAAAAGGTGGTTATTAAGAAGGGCTATGGTAAAAAATGCATGTCATAATAGATCAACTAACATCTGGCAATGAATTAATTTGAGTCCTTGTACTTTATATATATTAAAATAACCAAAGCAAATGCATGGTAGGCATGGTTTTCAGCAGGTAGAAGTATTTTTCTTCCTTTTCTCTCTTATTTTCTTTTTATATAATGTAATATTTGAAGAAGCTTCATGACAACCAACGCTTTGTTTGGATAGTGATTCTTTTGTTCTGATAATCCTGGGTCTACAAAATCCGTTAGAGTTGCATATCTTCATGTCATACATCAAAGTCATTCAATTTTTGACTTGTGACTTTTGACATGAACATAAAATAAAGGAAAAAAAAATGTCAGTCAGTAGTGGTCTTTAATCAAAATGTTTAGTATATTTTTACTAGAATCAAACACTTCATGCATACCTTATGAATTGATGTTGTCCAGATAGAAAATAACATCAAATATCAGGTAATTGAATTTTTTTAAAAATTTTTAAAAAGTGATAGCATTTACTTTTTTTTTTTTTTTAAAAAGTATGGTGCTTCTTTTTTTATGTGCAGGGTGGCGCAAGACGACGCAAAATGTTGAACGTAAATTAGTTGTCGTTTTTCTGCTTGGCCGCCATGGCTTTTGTAGAAGATTTAGGATTCAACAAGCTCGGTGTATAAATATAGAAAATTAAGTAGAACTCAAAGAATCTGAGAATTGAACTCAAATTGAATGACTTCTGTAGATTATTCACCATGTTACGTTAATCCAAGTGGAAATCTTGGAACCTTATCCTGACAAGTAAGAGATAGCAGATAAGGAGGTATTACAATGATGGGAATATCATGCTAAATGAAAAAACTTACAGTAGTTAGGGAGGATATGATTCTTTGTCTTTGTCAGCGATTAGGGGCCGTTTGGTTGCAATTCCAATTAGTGTTGCAGGCAGTTATCTGCAGTTGGATTTGCAAAGAAAGTTTAAAATGTTAAATTTCGTGTTTTGGTGGAAAAAGTGACTGCAACTTGAATCATATGATAGTCTAACAATAATAAGCTTTAATTTTAAACTAATTAGATCAATGTAAATCATTTTTTTCTATTCTTCTTGATTTTGAATTATATTTATTTATTTTTAAGAAAAAGAAAGGTTGCAGTAGATTGATGAATAGTATAAAACTATAATCATATTTATGAACATAGATTGAATTACAAGATCGTAATATGCTCAACTTTATTACATGGTTAACTATGTCTTCCCAGCTTTTGCTGCACTCAAGAGTCAGCGAACTTGAGGGTTGATGTTTGCTTGCATTGTCGACCACTGGCCAAGTGGGCATCCTACCGGTCACTTCATGTCAATGGCTAGACTGACACCTGACTCGTGTATGGCACTTAAGGCACACCTTGTAGGGCATGTTGCTGACCATGCCAAGTGGGAGCTATGAGAATGCCAATCGGGTATGGTTAAAATAACTCCTTAAGTGAATGCAAAGAAACTCTTGCAACTAATCTATTGCAAAACAAGGGCATTAAAATTGAGAGATTAAACTCCTCTCTCATCATCATTTGCTACCCGCGAATTCATTTAACTAACAACAAATTAGAAGAGGATGCTAGGAGGAGCCTAGAGCAAATAATTCTAGCCAAACAAAGCTTAGTTATCGGTTACACTTCTCGATAAGCACTTGATTTCTATTATTAGTTCGAGGGTCTCTTCTAGTCTAGTTTTCATCCTTCTTGGTGCTTTAAAGATGTTAAATATACCCTTTTTTTTTTTTTTGATGAGTGGGTCATTAATGAAATGTTGGTGGCTTTTAATGGCAACTCTTTATGCATTTAATATAAATGTTGGTTTTTCATATATTATATTAGGCTATTGGAGACTAATCGTTTCCTAAAAATTGTAGCCAATTCTAACTTATGGTTTGAGAAAAACTTGAAATACAAATTTTACAACAATTCTAGCCCCGTGTTCAAAATAAGTCACTATAAAATTGAGGGTTGCCATGGATGTGTAGTTCGTTGGTAGAACTTTCCAATATATTGTTACACTCCCAATTTGATCAAGAAATGAGGGAGATGCAAGGTTTAAAAATTAGTAGTTGAATTGAGTTCGTGGGCTTGTATAACAAGTTGACATATTGGTCTGGATTCAAGGTGAAGTGGTCATCAGAAGATGACACGTCCTCTTTGGTGAACCCAGCCATGGCAACATCAACATGGAGCATACAAATAGATGACCATGGCACCACCCTTCTAAACTTCGATCTTCACTTGAATTTCTATGATTCCTATCTTCCTTCATACGGGTCGGTAGATCCAATTTAGTTGATGAGATTTCCTAACCCAACATTTCGATAATTTGATTAGGCAACTCCACCATTTTAGGAGTTTGATTGGAATTCTCTTTATCAGTTATAATGGAAAGTACTTGAAATTGAGAGCCCGCCTTGGATAGTTTAGGAAAATTCACTATTGTTTTCCTATTCCCCGCACCAATATCATTCTATATAGTAGACTTTTCGCCCACCATTGTAACCATAACACTTCGACTCAGCTGATCAAGTTGAGTTAATGGTTCAGAATGGTAAGTCTTATTAAAACTTACTAAATTAATTTTGAATCCCTACTGAGTTGACTCGGTGTCCTTTGCCTCCACCTGTGATCTCCGATATGCCGAAGTTTGATGATGGCTGACTCAGAGCCAAGGGCCATGCAAATAACCTATTTGTTGCACAGAGGTTTGCTCTATATTCGGCTAAAACTCATCTCTATTTTCCTTCATAATAGCCACCTTTGTATCTTTCACCATATAACCATAATTCGATGCAACATGTCCAATCCTCACACAAGCATAATAGTAGATAGTAATTCCTTCATAAGTAAAGGTTTGCCGAATTGACTCTTCAGCTTCCCCACATAGGATTTCAACACCTAAAACTAGATGATCATTTAGATTGACTTGGATGCAGACATGGGCAAAATTTCTTAGTTTGAGGCTCTCTATGATGTTACCAACCCATAGAAGTTTTCCCACCATTGAGGTAACTTTTAGGATTTGGTTTTTAGACCATAGCTCCACTGGTAACTCTTTTATTCTCATCCATACAATAGTAGAAGATATTGGGGTACTAGAGGGTTTGAACTTTGGTCGTTAAGGCTCCAAAGCTAACATCTATCCCCCAACCATCTATGGCCATTTAGTACTAACCTTTTTCAGATCATCTTCGTTTTGAAGGCAAGACAAAGTGATCATTACCTGTGGGACAAACCTCAAATTCTTCAACCAACTTCCAGTTTTCCTTCAAGACTTTGGAAAGAAATTGTAACCCTAGGCCCGACCAAGGGTACACCCAATCAAGGCAAGTTTTCATTCCCCCTTTGCTTCATCAAATTCCAAGTTGGTGAACTTGATTTGTCTATTGAAGTGTGTCCTCAGGGATTCTATCTTTTGCTTTGAAACCTTATTCAAGGATAACTAATCGACAAGCCTCTTCATAACATCTGACTAGGAGCAGGCAATGATGCTTGAAGAACTTCCAAGTTTGTTCTAGATAGGTCGGCCAACCATCAATGATGTCTCCTATTTTCCTCTATTTCCTCCTTCAAGAATCTGAGCACCTAGACTCCCTGCTTCATTGGCAAAATCACCTTGTTCACATGGATTTGTCTGAGAGTGCCTAGAATATGTTGGAAACCTCAACGTCGTACTCTTGTTATCTTATTAGTTTAGTTTTCTATCTAATGCTTTGCTTAGTGGCAACTTGCTAGATTGGATAACAAGCCTCAAGAATCTCACACTTCTTGACTTTTAATAAATCATGTTAGCTTTGATAGGGAGAGAGCAAACTGCAGGAACTAAACAGTGATTAATAAGAAGGTGGTAAGGTATAACCCCCAACTACTCATTTCCAAATAGCCTTAACATTCTTTTGTTATCAACAAAAAGGAGAATGAGAATAACATAGTTAAAGAGAATCATGCTAACTTGTAATGATTCCCCACACAAACTTGTTATAATTCGCTACATGACAATGCAAAACAAAAAAATTCTTCCAACAATACGCAAATTAAATAACATGATGCAATATTATATGAGTCTTAATATTTCTAGCAAACTTCTTTTGTCCATGCTAGTTTGTTTAGAAACTACTAGCAAAGAGCTCACACAAACTTAAGAACACAAGCAAGGGCATAATAAAAGGTACGGACTTCTACAAAAATAGCATAAATGGATATAGATAAACTCAACAGATAACTAGACCTATGTAGCACCAAACACATGATCATGAAGTCACACAACAGGCTTGAACTTCCTTTTTGGGATGAAAAGCCGAGCCCAAAGATGCTTTCCTTTAGTTATAAACTTCACTTTCGTATTACCATTCAGGATACGTAGAACTGTAGCTAGTGTGTAGAATGAGACATGAGCATAAAGTGGTGATGTACCATCATTAGGTTCATGGATAGTTACCAACTCCACATCCCCATAATGCCTGCCCAAGAAAATTCATAAGTAAAATTGTTAGTAAAAAACTTCAAGAATTTAAGAATTTATAATGTAAGAGATAAAATGTTTGATTCCACTTTAGCTTTTTTTTCTCTATGGTAAGATAAAATTATGTTCATAGAGTAGGTAAATTCATATAGAAGCACCTACATATGAATGCTACAATTAATGGCCAGCATATTACAAACATGGCGACTAATATTTGTTTTTCATTCTATTTGATATAAGCATTCAATAAAACAAAAAAGTATATAACTCTTTAATAAAAGAGACCTTCGTGACAATGCAAACATATAAATATTAGATAATCATCTAGAAGTTAATAATAGCTACAAAGCTATTCTTTGAGCCAACCAAGAAAAAGGCTATATGATCTTTATTCTTTTTTTCTCAAGTTTTATGTCTAGATGGGGTTTTAACAACCCCTAACTACTTATAGAGAGGAAATAAAGAAGTAAAACTGTTACCTTTCTATACTCAAGAGTGCAAAAGAATAATATCATTCAAACTATCATTTTATGTAATAAATTGGGTAGCATCGCTACACTTATATCAAAAAAAGAAGAAAAAAAGGAAAAATTCTCATCATCAAAACACAAAACTAATAAAGCATTTCATATTAGATTATTTTCAATCACACCTAAAAGGCAATGAAAACTATACATAGAGTTTAAAAAACAGAAAAAATAACAATACACTACACAGATCCAAGAATAATCAAGTAGCATTAAATTCTTTGGCCTCATAAATCTTATTTATAAAGATGTTACATGAAATACACTATTATATATAGTAATTATCATTTTTGAAGTCTATTATGATATATATCTTTAAAAGGTTTATAAAAGGCAATTTTGTTCTCTATCTATGTATGTATCCCTATGTATGTATCCCTATTCTCTATAATATAGCTCATGATAAAATCATATTATTGTCTCTCTTCCTATAAAAAAACTAGCTTTTAGGAATTCCCTATATTAATGATATAGCAATAAGAAGACAAAACAAAATAATCGGACTCATTATACCAACCATTATCAATTTGTACTTCCTTATATTGTATAAACTAGCCAATATATATTTCTCAAATAGATGCAGTGAAAATACCTCTATATAGTTTTTATTTCTTCAAAAAGGAAAAAAAAGGGGAAATGCTCTTAGCACTCTCTAATCCACCATAAGGCTATGCATAATCCAATCTTTTAATAAATAAAACTTGAGTAGTAGTCAATGTTTCTTTTTTTTTTTTGGGTGCTAATTTGTTACTTTTTTTGACTAGGAGAAATTCAATAGCTAAAATAGAAGAAATTATCAACTAAAAATAAATAACACAATAAATTTTATGATGATAAAAGGTAAACATTGTTTCCCTCGCATGCTTTGTACTTGTGCCCTAGTGTATATAATTGTTTATAGGAAGTTCATTTTAATGTACACTTTTTTTTTTTGATTTTGTAAGTTGCTCTTATTAACAAATACAATAGACATAGTCATAGCCATACACATCTATATCTAACAAACTATTACTAATATTATATATTTTATGAGCATCTAAAATTGAAAAACTATGCACATGAAGGTTTATCTAAATTAATAAATATATTTCAATTTTATTTATTCAAAGTCACATTTCAAACACTCATATTTAGCGTATTCATTTAAATCTACAAAAGATAATTAGCCCTACTCATCTAGTATAAAATAAATAGAGATCATGTGCATGGACTTCTCTAGATATGCTATTATTTGACTATCAAGAAAGATTTTCATAAAACTAACCTAAACTATTTCTCTAAAAAGAAGTTCTAATAAGTAAATAGACTCTTCCTTTCTTTAATATGCATTCTTTTATTTCTTTACAAAAATCAAACCATATTTTTTGAGAAAAAGCATAATAAGAATAGTTGAAATTAAATTCATGATTTAACATCAAAACTACCAATACTAGCAATGATTATGAGAAAATATTTATTATCAACTAATATAACTATCCTTTATTATTGCTATCACTGCTTACATTTGAAGAACACCATTTTTTTGTGTGTCCTACATGACCATATATTTTACATTTTTTCATTTGAATTGAAATATTCTTTGTTTTAATAAGTTGCCTTGATCTTTGAGTTTACTCTCATCACTAGAAATAGGCTTCTCCCTTATTTTATTCTATGGAATGATCACTCAGATATCTTCTTATAAATAATATTTTTGACTAGAATATATGAGATTATTGAAGTTAAACATGTCCTCCTCATGATCATTAAGAATGAATATTGCTTTATGTCACCTAAGAATGTCATCTAAAAGATTCTAAAACCTTAAATCTAATAAAATATACTATCTTCCTTTTTGTTATATTTCTCCCCACTATGTTGTTCATGAACATTTGGAATATATAGTAATATAAGAAGATGCTGTTACAATGTCAATTTCTATGATTTAAATTGAGATTACTGAATCCTTTTCCTTCACTTGGTAACATAACATGCCAACATATTGGCATCAACTGATAATCTATCAATGCAATATAAATTATTAATAATAAACATAGTCATATAGTTTATATTTTTTAATTCTTTCATGGTAGTCCCCTAGTATTTATTCTTTTACTTTCTAGACATATAAACAAACTTCTAAGAGGTCTCTAATACGTTGTTATACTTTATCTTTATAATACTGTATATCAAAGTTAACTGGTGATATTTTAACATGCTAACATATTGTAGAAGTATTTTGTTTCATGGTTATAAGTAGAGGTTTTGTTTTGCAAACAAAAATACCCATGCTTTTGATCAAATGAAATTAATCAAATGGAGAAGACTTGACCAATATATATTATATGCTGTGAAGCATTTTGATATAGGATATTTTCAATGATATGGAATACTGCAACTAGTGCTCAACTACATTAAACTACATTAAACACAATTTATAAGATTCATAACTAAAAGTAATGTTTCTAACTAGCATTTCTACTTGGATCATGGATAGTCCTATTAACTAGCATTTCTACTCGTGTTTGCCCCCTTACTATTCTAAGTGCTTCTAATCAATGTGTTAATTTTTTAAAAAAGTATGCTTATAACTCAATTAGTAATGATTTCTCTTATACAAGCTAGAATCCCATGATCCAAGCGATCACTAACCATCTAATGTAACAAAACTCTGCCTAAATAATTGAATATTTTTAACTTAGTTAAACATCTTTTACTAAGAGGAGAATGCTAATAGTAATATCAAGAAATTGATCAGAATAGATCACAAGTTTGATCAAGTCTTATTAGTTAGGAAGCTTAGGAGTCTTCATTAACAATTCTATCCTTTTCGTTTCTTCTTTTTTATTGAAAGCAAGGATAGCTCCTATCATATATACCATTTAGATACTAAAGTATTAAAATAAATTATACATCATGACTTTTGGGAGAAAAAATATTTAACCACATTACTAAAAACTATTTTAACACTAGTTCAACAAATAAGTTATTTTGATAGCAAGAAGATATCTTGATTAATTACAAATGAAAAAACTATTAGAATATATTGAAGGCTTTCTCAAAAAAAAATATTAATATTATGAATAGACTTGTAATCCATTATTATCAAAATACAAGAATGTAGCGCCTTTTTTCATTATTACTCTTTACCTTAATAGTTATAATAACATGTGTTTGCACAAGAATAATCAAACTGATAAAAGTAGACACATGCTTTAAATTATTCTATAACTTTTTCTATTAACTTAAATTTTGATCCATCTATCTTTCTACTAAATCTTTCATCTCAACATATTATGTGTAATAGGTTCTCTGTAATTTAATGGAATCATTATAATTGACTATTAAAATTCTAAAGAACATCATTAATTCTATTAAGCAAATAGCATTTAAGTACTTTTGTAAACAAAAAATGTAAATTCAAAACCTTCATTTAATTTTATCATCCTTTTTCTTACTTATTCCCTTCTTCTTACATTATGACCATTAGTTATCAATTAAAATAACCATTTTATACAAGTTTCTTTCCTCCTTAGTGGTAAAGACTTTTTTCAGGAATATAATAGATTTATTATTATTTTCTAATAAAGTCATACATGAAAAATATGTATGACAAATTATTTTAATATTTAAGCATTAATATCATTATATTACTATTCATGATTCCTTTTTAATTAAATTTCTTATAATAAGTAAAAATAATGTTGTTTCTTTGTGTTCCTAAGAAGAATTAGCTTTTTAAATATGTTTTATTTTTCTTCCTAATTGACACAAAATAAATGACCACTTATTATTTTCTACAATTATTTAAAACATGGTCTTAAATTCTAATACCTATATTAATTCTTGCTTGGTATAGTTCAATATTATACCATCCTAATATATAGCACAACCAATGCAATGCAAACCAAGTCTTACATATATGTCTGTGTGGTACTAGTAAAGGGGATGAATCAACTTGTACACCTTACTAGTTATGATATGGCACAAGCAAGTATGCAATTATCCACATAGATACTAAAATATTCAATCTAAACTATAAAATATAATAAAGTGGTAAAATATAGAAGATATTCAACTCACCAAGAAATAAAAACTCTAGTTATAAGTGGTACCTAAGGTGACTATGTGCATAGAAGATTATTATGCTATCTAATCTTTTCAAAATGATTCTTAATAGTTTGAAATAATTGATATGTTATCTCTAGTGTCATCACATATCATTATAACTAAGGCTATATAATACTTCTACATATTTTAGTCATTACAATTTGTCTAATATTCAATACATTGTAGTGAAGTTCAAAAACCTTGTCATATTATTAACATGAATATTTGATTTCAATAAACAAACCCTTGAATTTTGCAAATGGTTAAGGATCTTCTTACTATGTCCAGACATTCTTGTTTTAAACATAACAATAGATCCTCTATAAGATAAGCTCATAATTCTTTACTAGAAAGACATGTCATGGGACCCTAATGCCAAGAATTCTCACTAAAGTTTGATGCTTTGCTATGACTTCTTGTCATCTTTTTCCTATTTAACTTATATGAGCTCCTTTCAAGCTAACATGGACTTCTCCAATGATGCTTGAATAACCTATTGTAAGATGCCAAAACTTTAGTCCATAAAATTAACATAATTATATCATAATAATAAATAAAATTAGATCTTTAATATAAATATTCAATGCCTTATTTATTACTTTTTTCATAGTGAGGGAATAATGTAGGCATGCGACCCTATACAACACTTTATCTGCATGAGATGTAACTATTGGCCTTATACCAACTCTTTAAAGGTCTTTGGTTTCTCACCTATGACCAATCTAGGAAATGCTTAAAGCTTCCATCCCCTTATTAGTAATCTCTTATAGGATCATGGTCTTACACTATAACAATATGGAATCACTCCATGCTACTTGTTGAAAAATTTCAAAAATTTTATTGATGATTCCTTTATATTAAGGGAGTACAACTAAGTGCTATTTATAAGAGAGATATCTTAAAGATAATAGACTTTCATAGTTCTCCAAAGATACAAAATTTCTAATGAAAATTGGAGAGCTAAATATTAAATAAATAGCTAAAAATAGATTCCTATCTCCTAGTAGACTTCTAACTTATCTAATGTTAGTACATAAAATTTTATATAATATTAAAAAAATTCATCCTATAAATTATGGGTTGCAAAATGATATTTTTGTATTTTTTAAAAGTTAGAAGTATTGACACATTGTAGTTATTAAGATGCTTAAAAAGCTAACTCAATATAAAATGTTATGGAAGTGACTTTCATGAAAATCTTAATTATGTTGATTTTAGTGAAACATCATTTTAGGCTGATGTGCATTGTATTATCTTTCCTAGCAGAACTTCAAAATACAAAATTTTAAACTTTAAAAATTTTCTTTCATGTGTGCTCTAGACTTCTTAGTACGAGTTTGAATCCTTAATTTAAATGATTGGCAAATTAAAGGATCCTTAGTTACATCAAGTCTCCCTGTTATGTCTTGACAAATTGGCAAAAGATAAGATGTAATGGCCTTCTTTTAGATAAGATGTAATGGCCTTCTTTTTCACTTTATCTAATTATAAGGATGGAAAGTTGTATGATGGTAGGAATATAAGGCCACTTCTCAATTGTAGGCTTCTTTAGGATCAGTTCAACTTTCTTCTAGCTAGGAACAAAGAGCTCTTTTTGAAGTTATAAGGTGAGATCTTTTTCATTTATATTGGAAGTGTACATGTCCTTAACGAGTGACAACTCTATCATGAGTCCAAGGATGACCAAGTAGAATATAACTAACATTTATGAGAAGAATATTGCACCAAACCTTATTAGTATAGTCTTTGCCCCATCTAATAATGATAAGATATTATCAGCTTATAGGGATCATATAATCATAAGCCCAAGAGACCTTCTAGGACTTTGGACATGGAATTATTTTTAAGTTTTTTTATGAGCTTCTTGGGGGTTACATTCATTCTACTTTAGCCATCAATTATAAGGAAAACTTTTCTGCACAACATTTTACATTACAATAGAATATATTGTCTCGATATCAGTCTTCCTCAAATTCTTTTTTTCAAGCTAGTAAGTAAGACAAGAACAAGTACCTCTATCTCTTCATCTAAAGTTATTTGATTAGTTCAAACTATAGGTTTACTTAATTCTTTAGTATATTTTGTTTCAAGAATATTATTAAATACCTTATAAATAGGTTCGTGTTCAGGCCATGAGTGCAACACCTATTTTCAATGTGGCCCTACTTATAGCATCTAAAACATCAAAATTGATCCATATTATTCTTGTAGAGTATTATACTAGGCCTCTTTGTTTCCTAGTTTGGTGTTTTGGGTAATGTTGTCAAGGTAGGATGAGTAGGTGGTTAGGTAGTGATGCTAGAACTAGTAGTGAACCTCCATGACATGACTTGGAGAACTGTTATCCATCCCAGGATGATAGCCTTCTCTAATTTTATATCCTAATTAAAAGCCTCATCAATAATCTTTAGTTGATATAATGCTAGCTCAACTTGTATATCAGTTCACAAACCATGTTCATTTTATGAATCCTAAAACCATACAATCAATTCATTGAACTACTTAGTGTATTCAGTGATAGTTGTAGTGCCATGCTTAGCACTAATTATAGGGTGGATATTTCTCTTTAAGCTTTCTATGCATCACATCCTAACTATTAATAAGTTTGTCATTAGTGCAAATATAATCTTTAACTATCTTCACAAATCCCTCACTTGTCTTTTAAGCTTTTAACAAATTTAACACTTCTTGATTTAGTTAGCTTGTACTAATTCAGATGGTCTTTAATAAATATAAGCTAATCAATAAAAGTGTCTAGGCTTAGCTTTGTCCTGAAAGTCAACCACCTCAAATCAAACCTGCCTCTAAATGTATTTATTGGGGTCATGAACTCTTAGTGGGTGGCTAAAGGTTGGGTAATCTCTATAATCTCATTATGTTGTTGTACTAGGGTTGGAGTTGCATTTTTAAGAAGATCTAGTTAGGCTGTCAAGTTCTGAAAGATATTCATTATATTATCAAATTGATGGTCTAATTGAGCAACACATTCATCAAGAGTTGATAGAGGATTCATATAATCATTGCTAGAGTCTTGAGTTGACATGTCAAGTAGAACATAACCATTGTGAAGCTACATATAAAGCTCTTGACATAGGATATCAAGTAGCTATAGGTGTGGCATTAAGTTGCATTGGAAGTCAAGTTCAACTAAACATAGAAATTCCAAGTCAAACCTATTTAAAAAATTGAGTTTAACTTGGATTCTATGACCCCAAATCTTAAGTAGTTCAAATCTAAGAATAGACAATAATGGGTATACTATCCAATCCAATTGCTAGCTAACATGAATAAGGCCTCAACTGTCAAAAGAGGAGCACCTCCTCATAGAAAATGCAACAAAGATAGAGCGAGTTAATCTTTAGTTGGGACTAAGTGTAATATCCTAAACTTGAAAGACTTGTAATTTTATTTTAAGCATGTTTTTATTGTTATTTTAGTCTTCTGGTGTTAATGATTTAAGTGGAATCTTGAAAAGATGTGAAAGCTGAAATTTGAAGTTATTTTGAGTTTTTTCCATGATCCTTCCAAAAAGCTAATAAAATTAATTATTTAGCCTTGTAATTGAAGTTTTTGTAACGATTTCAATGTCTACTAGTTGCTTTTGATCCTTGGGAGAGGTTGGAATGAAAATTTTGGAGGTTGGAATGCATTGAAAGGGCTTTTGGAAAGGATTTTATGAGAGGAAATAGTTTTTGAAAAGGGGAATTTTGATGTTAGCTGACTCTAGAGTCAGCTAACGTGTGAAATTTTGATGCTGCAAATTGGCTGTCTGGGAATTTTGGTAAGCTAACAGGGGAAGTTAGCCGACTCTAGAGTCAGCTAACTCCCTGAAGCTCACTGTTTAAGGCTTGGGAGAGTCAGCTAACTCCCTGAAGCTCACTGTTTAAGGCTTGGGAGAGTTTTTGTTGCCATAGCAATCGACTATGCAGTCGCCTACTGTAAATTGCCTGGGAAGTGATTTTTGGCCAAAGTAGTTGACTACTCAGTCGACTACTTTGGAAATATACTTTGTAAAAGTGGTTTGGAAGAGATTTTGGCCACAGTAGCCGACTATTTAGTCGACTACTGTAGGAATTTTGTCTGTGGAGTTGGTTTGAGACCAATTTCACTTTTAATTAAAGACTTCCCAGTAGATCACCCATCGCTCTCACCCAAGCATGCTTAACTAAGGTTTCAGGTGGACAAAAATCTTCTATGGGAGTGGTTTGACGATAATTTCACTCTCATTAGCTAGCATCTATGCTGACTAATGGGTGGATAACCCATGTTTTTCATCTGATAATGGAATTTGATCAGGAGCATTAACGAAAATTTAATCAGGAGCAAAAATAGAATTTGATAAAAAGTCATTTGAGGATTAGATCAAGGATAAGATAGAAAAGAAAATTAAAGGGACAAAAATACTTGGTGGAGAAGGAAGCTATATGGGCTCTGAAAAGCGTGATTTAAGAGTGAAGAGGGGCAAAATAGAAATTTTTAAGAGCATTTAAGGCCACCCATCCCTCGTTAGTCCTTAAGCGGCCGTGTGAAAGGAGAGAAAAAGAGAAAAAAGGAGGAGAAAAGAGAAAGAAAAGAGGAGAGGTTCTGCCAGCCGTGGAGAAGAAAAAGAGAAGAAGAAAAAGAAAAGAAGAAGAATAGAGGAAGAAGAGAAGAAGAGGAAGGGAAGGAAAGGAAAAAGGATTGATGGTTTAGCCATCTTTTCTAAGGTAAGCCTAAACTTTCCTAAGTTAGAGAATGATGTTAAAATCTCATGATTTAGAGGTAAATGAGGTGATAGCAGGAATACATTGTAAATCTTTGAGTATGTTAGGGATTGAGGAATATTATGCTAAGATGCTAAGGCATAGAGCATGCATGCATAGTTTCATGAAACCCTTGGTGCTTGTGACCCTAATAATGCATGTATGATGACTTAAGCCAAGAGATTGGTTTAAGGGAGCCAGAGCAAGGGAAATAGCAGCTATAACGGTGTGCTATCAGCTAAGGTGAGCGAGTTGCTCATCTAGCTTTAGAAATGCGTTATAATAGCATAGTGATATTTTGCTATAAATCATAGTATGTTATACTAAGTATAGTATTTCAAGCAGTTAAAAATGAGAAATGATAACTCAATTATGATGTATCTTATTCTCAAAGCATGAGTTTAAAGCATGTTTTAAGAGCAAAGCAAGAGTTTAAAGTATATTCTAAAGCAAAGCATGAGTTTAAGAGCAAAGCATGAGTTCAAAGCACGTTTTAAAGCAAAGCATGAGTTTAAAGCATGTTTTAAGAGCAAAGCATGAGTTTAAAGCATATTCTAAAGCAAAGCATGAGTTTAAAGCATGTTTAAAAGCAAAGCATGAGTTTAACAGCAAAGCATGAGTTTAAAGCATATTCTAAAGCAAAGCATAGGTTTAAAGCATGTTTTAAGAGCAAAGCATGAGTTTAAAAGCCAAGCATGAGTTTAAGAGCAAAGCATGAGTTTAAAGCATGTTCTAAAGCAAAGCATAGGTTTAAAGCATGTTTTAAGAGCAAAGCATGAGTTTAAAGCATATTTTAAAGCAAAGCATGAGTTTAAAAGCCAAGCATGAGTTTAAAGCATGTCTTAAAGCAAAGCATGGGTTTAAAGCATGTTTTAAGAGCAAAGCATGAGTTTAAAGTATATTCTAAAGCAAAGCATGTTTTAAGAGCAAAGCATGAGTTCAAAGCATATTCTAAAGCAAAGCATGTTCTAAAGCAAAACATGAGTTTAAAGCATGTTCTAAAGCAAAGCATGAGTTTAAAGCATGATCTAAAGCAAAGCATGAGTTTAAATCATGTTCTAAAGCAAAACATGAGTTTAAAGCATGTTCTAAAGCAAAGCATGAGTTTAAAGCATGTTCTAAAGCAAAGCATGAGTTTAAAGCATGTTCTAAAGCAAAGCATGAGTTTATGAAAAGAAAAGGAAACATGGGCTAGAGCATGTTTCAAAGCAAAGTGAGTTTCAGCACAGCATAAGTTTTAGAAAAAGCATGAGTTTCAGCAAAGCATGAATTTAAGAAAAAAAAAAGAAAACATGGGCTAGAGCATGTTTCAAAGCAAAGTGAGTTTCAGCAAAACATAAGTTTCAAAAAAAGCATGAATTTCAGCAAAGCATGAATTTAAGAAAAGAAAAGGAAACATGGGCTAGAGCATGTTTCAAAGCAAAGTATAGAGTTTCATGAAAAGCATGGTTTGGATAAAAACACATGTTTCAGTAAAGCATGAAATTTACTTTTCAGATTTATTATTCAAAGAGATGCATGGGCATGCATGAATATCAATGTTTCAAAGAAAGTATAGCTGGTTGTATATTGGATTATAAACTTATATTAGAGTATTTTTTTACAGCATAAGCATAAAGAGCATGGGGCCATCTATGGGGCTGATCACCCTATGGACTGTGCCATAGCATGAGCATTGCACACACTATTATAGCCGGCACCTTCTTGCGACTCAATCGTACTATGATCCCAAGGCCAGGGGGAGTACAAGCTATATCAGCCTAGTGGGGCAGATTGCAAGCAGCCCAATGGGGCAAGAATCACAGCTCGGTTAAGAGCTAGGTTACTATATAGCCCGAGGAGGCATAGAGATATAGGCCCATGGAGGAGGCAAGTAGAAGGCCCAAGGAAAGGGGCAAGCTCACACCTGGGGTGAACCGTACATGTGAGGGATGCCATGTGGTGTGGGGATCCTCGGCGCTCAGTACACTCACCCACTAAGGGCACACCTGCAAGAAGGTGACTGTAGGGATGTACCTTAGTGGTAGCACACAGCCCAGCATCATGAGGTTTTGAAAAAGTGGCATTTTCTTATTGAAGTTATATTATTGGAAGCATAAGCTAACTTATGAGTTTTCTTATCTCATTTGCAAAGATTTCTGTATCTATTGTGATATGATGTATCAGTATATTTATTGGTTTTAAAATATGGTTCTCAGTTTTTCCCATTGTTAGATGGCTATCCAATCACTGGGACTTAGGTCTCACCCCTCTATTATTGAAATTTTTGGATTTCATATCAGAGTTAGCAGGTTGGCTCTTGGATGCCTGATTTTGATATGGGCTGCTAGATGTGTATAAATTGGTTGATGACATGGATTTATGTTACTTGGATTGTATATGTATTTAAAATGGATATAGATGGATATGTATAACTGTAACCCTATGATGTATTTTGGACTTGGGTGGTTGTAACATCTCGAATCTCAAAGCAGTATCCTAATCTTGAAGCACAAAATTTATCATGAATGAAGGGACACTTTTGAAATTTTATCAATGTCATTTGAATAATTGGTGAGGGGTATAAAGGGGAAGGATGCCAAAGTCATTTGGAAATTTGATTAAGGGTAAAGTGGAAAAAAGGATCTCACCGTCATTCACAAATTTCTTCAAGGGTAAAGAGGGAATTTGTCAAGGGCTTTTTCATGAGTGGAGAAGGGTAAAAATGGTTGGTGAAGAGGCATGCCATGTGGACTTTAAAAGGGCATTTTGGGGATTTATTTGAGAGCAAATTGGGGATTTGCCAAGGTATTTAAAAGCCCCCTTAATCCTCTCCTTCATCCATCGTAAGAAAAATCAAGAGTGAGGGAGAAGAGGGCAGTGGAAGAGGAGAGAAAATTTCAGCCGTGGGGAAGAAGAAGAAGAAGAAAGAAAGAAGAAAAAGAAAAAAAGAAAGGAAGAAGAAGAAGAAGAAGAAAGGAGGAAGAGAAAGGGAGAAAGCTTGGTGTCTTCTCTTCTTGTCATCCTTAAGGTAAACCCTAAACCTTCTAAGGTTTTAGATAAATGATAAAATCATGTGTTAGAGAGAAAAGGAAAAGAAATAAGAGAGGATTTCATGTTATGAAAATGATGAGGATTTATGTTTGATGGAGGAAAAGGTGGAAAATCTAGTAAGTGATGTGTAAAATGAAACCTTTTTCTTATATCATTTTCATATCCAGCTTAAGAGATAGCATGATACCATGTAAGGGTGATGAATCCATATAGTTATAAAACCGAATGATAAAAGGAAAAGGTAGAGAATTTTGGTATGCATTTAAGGGGCATGCATGCATGTTTCATGGAAAAACCTAGGTGTCTGTTGCCTAAATAAATTCATATGTGGTAATATAGGTCAAGGAAATCAAGTAAAGGAGCCTTTTCAAGAGGGGTAGCAACTGTGGAAAGAAAGAAATAGCAGGTGAGTAGGTTTTTCATCTATCTTGTGAAATGTTTCATAATAGTATAGTGATATTTTGCTACAAAATGTATGTATTATACTAAGTATAGTATCTTCAGAAATCAAATATGGGAAATGAGAAACTAATTATAATGTTATTATATTTGTAAAGCATGTTTAAAAGCAAGGCATGAGTTTAAAGAATAAGTATGGATTTACAGCATGTTTTAAAACAAGACATGAGTTTCAGACAAAGCATGAGTTTCAACAAAGTATAGAGTTTCATGAAAAAGCATTTCTTGGATAAAACATATGTTTCAGTGAAGCATGGAAATTATCCTTCAGAGTTATATTTCAAAGTAATGCATGGGCATGCATGAATAAAAATGTTTCAAGAAAATATAGTTGATTGTATATTGGATTATAAACTTATACTTGAGTATTTTTACAGCAGACAGCATAAAGAGCATGGGGCCATCTATGGGGCTGATCACCCTGTAGACTGGGCCATAGCATGAGCATTGCACACACTATTATAGCCGGCACCTCCTTGCGACTCGATTGTACTATGATCCCTAGGCCAGGGGAGAGTACAAGCTAGATCAGCCCAGTGGGGTAGATTGCAAGTAGCTCAGTGGGGCAAAGAATCACAGCTTAGTAAAGAGCTAGGATACTATACGAGCTAAGGTGGCTCAGAGATATTAGCCTAAGGGAGGGCCAACCAGGAGGCCAGGAAAAAAGGGGCAAGTTCACACCTGGGGTAAATCGCACATGTGAGGGGTGCCATGTGGTGCGGGGATCCTCGGCGCTCAGTACACTCACCCACTGAGAGTACACCTGCAGGAGGGCGACTGTAGGGATGTACCTTAGTGGTAGCACACCCAGCCCATCATCATGGAATTTTGTAAATGTGGTAATTCTTTATTTAAATTATATTATTGGAAGCATAAGCTAACTTATAAGTTAACTTATCTCATTTATAAAAATTTATGTATCGATTGCGATATGTTGCGCTGATATACTTATGAGCTTATAACGTGGTTCTCAACTTCTTTTCATAGTTAGATGGTTATCCAGTCACTGGGACTTAGGTCTCACCCCTCTTGTGTTCACATTTTTATTTCAGATCAGTGTTAGAAATTCTTCGGGGCTAGCAGCTGAGTTTAAAATATTCAAAGACTAAGCAGTTGGGCTTAGCATCTTAGTTTCAGTACCGAAATTTTTTTGTGGATGTAAAGGGGATTGTAAGGTACTTTTGTATATTAAGAGTGGTGATTGAGATGATGATATATGTATATTTATATCTGTGAAGTTGAAATTATATGATGTAAATATCAGACTTGGCCTGGAGATGAATAGTGATATGTATGTATAAGATGTTTTTAAACTGAGCAGGTTAAATGTTATTGACAGGATTATGTATGTTAAGCATGTAACTTATGCGAATTTGATAGGGTTCACTTGTGCCTTATGGTCCATACCATAAGACTAGTAGAACTCTAGCCAAATTTCTATAAGTTGGCATGTGTCGGGGAGAGGTTCCGACAGTGGTTATGATAAATGGCTGTCATTATGGAATGGATTTGTGCATATGGTCTTTATAGCAATATAGTGATAAAAGTTATATTGCTTGGAATCATGTGTTGAATAATGTGAAAATCTTATATTATCTGAGCAGGATGAAATAAATTGTGATGTAATCTTATGAATAGTATGAATGAATTGAGCAGGTCAAAGTTTTTAGCAGGTTCTGTAATTTTTGTGCATGTAACTTATGGCAATTGGATAGGGATCGCTAGAGCTTTATGGTACTTAGCATAAAGACTAGTAGATCTCTATCCATTTTTCATAAGAAATCATGTCGTCGGGAAGGGAGCCCGACACTAAGGGCTTAAAAATTATTTTTGCTTTATTCTAGGTGATAAATTGGTCATCAATCACATCAAAGGACAAGGGAAAGATCTCATTCAGATCATCAAAAAAATTTGCTCAATCTAAACCAAAAAACTATTAAATCTAAGAGGAAATCAATTTAGATGGAAAATTGAAGTTGATGGATACCAAATTTGATGGAATCCAGGAACTAGATTTGGTTCTGGTAATAATTCATAGCGGCAAGGTTTCATATAAGATTTCTTATCCTAGATGAGGTCAAAGTAAAACAGTAAGAGGGAGCCTCACATTAACCACTTGAAAGTCTTTGAGTTCTTTCTTCTAACCATTCTAGATAATGCTCAAAGCTTAAAATGTCACACTAGTTATCTCTTATGGGATAGTTGTTTCTCACAACTAAGCAAGGAATCAAGTCAAGAATTGAAGGCTTTCAGAGATTTTTTTGATGAGTGCTTTATACTAAGAGAGTACAACTAGAGGCTATTTAGTAAATAGATCTCCTAAAGCTAATGGAAGTTCCTAATTTTAATGACACAAATTTTCTTAAAAATAAAGAGAAAAAAAATTAAATGAGTAGCAAAAACTAGATTCCTAACTCTTATTAGACTTCTTACTTATCTAACATAAATATCTAGAAGAAAGGAACATATAAAAATTTGGACAAAAATAAAAGAAAAAACATCCTAGAATTATGGACTATAGAATAACATGTTCATAATTTTCAGAAGTTTATTGGTATTGACATTTTTTGATAAATCATTAATAAGTTCATCATCTATTCTTCATTTAGGGTGGTTCAATTTGATCAAAAACCTACCCTAATGTTGAATATATAGAAGTGGGTTTAGATAAAATTTTTAATTATATCATTATCAGAAAAACTTCCTTTTGGACTAATGTTCCTTGGATCGCCTCTTCTAATGTAGCTAGGCTTGAATTTCAAAGTAAAAACTTTTAAATTTTAGTAATCTCCTTTTCATACAAGTTATTATGATGAGGCTTCTTGGGAGTTTGAATCTCTAATATGGGTAACTGGCAAATATGAGAAACCTTAGCTGCATTAGGGATTAACTCAAAAAAATGATATCACCTTAAGATCTTCTTGAGTCATCTTTGCTAGCCAAAAATTTATTTGAAAATTCTAATTTACTTTTTCTAATCTTTAGGATCAGCTTTGTGGCTGATCCCTACCCATTCATTGTTAGAATACTAAAACAAAATCAAAAGATTAAGAAGTAATCTTAATAGAAGCTTAGAATGAAGAACCTCTACAAAATAATAATAATAATAATAATAATCCTAAAATGGAAACATCTTATAGAGACAATAAGCCTTAACCTAAAATAGCTAGGTAGCTTCAATGATATATAATTAGATAATTCCACATTTGATATATGAATAGCATGGACAAAAAGCCATTTCAAATACTTGATTGTTAGCATCCCTTTGGATAAAGAAAGCATTTATCAAAAGCACCTTTTTTAAAATCAAAATCACACAAATCTTATCCACAAAATCCACAATGATATAAAATTTTATATATTCCTAGACATTGATATTTACTCTATCTAGTAGCTCATCTACTCTAAGTAATGTTGCACAACTTTTAATCCTTATCTAACTTTAAAATTTAGTTTGTTAGCTATTTGAAAAACTCCATTGTCTCAAAAAGTCTTCTAATCATATAAAACTTCCTCCAACTATGTTTGTAGTATATCAAGATAAATAGATAATTATGAATTGCACATACACACTCTCCAAGTCTTTTATTTGGCTCCACTAAAAAATAATAATTTTTAAATGAATGTATTGCACTTGATAACTTTATGCATGGGAGATAATTTACATCTTATTTAATATTATTAACATATCAATAAGTGAAGCAATTCATGAGAAGAAGAGATAAAGCGTGATTCTTACTTTAATGATTGCTTAGATTAAACAGTGGTCAAAACTAATTGTACTTAATAAACCAAAGCAAAGCTAAGTAATTGGTATAGTAACTATCATAACAATATGGTCAATCTAAAAGATAAAGGAGGATGAGAAATAAAATGCACTATTAGGAAAAAAATTAAAAGAGATAAAGCTCAAGTGAAACATAATATTTATTTATAAATTATTGTCAGATTGAAAGAATTGCTTGTGACTTACAAAATATTTTTCAATAATATAATGAATAGAAGTCTTACCTTGATTTTATTATTTGTTTTCTTTTTGATTCAATGTCTAAAATATATAAGAAAAAGTAATGCTTAACATGAAATTCATCTCAAACTAACTTAAATTACAATTTGACTATATATAAGCATAATTTAAAATTTCAAATAATATTTTGTTTGGATGAAATACAAATTAATGTAACAATAAGTGGCTGATGAATCATTAACTATTTATATTTTTATATAAACATTTTCATACTATGCTAGCCATTTATGACTATAGGTAAAACAAACATATTTTGAATATATGTTTTATTATAGATGAGTTAAATAATCAAATTGAAATACAAAAATATTAAATTGTTAGAAAGGAGCACACCATGAAAAGCATCTTGTAATTTCATCACTACAATATACAAACATACATACATATATACCTCCCTATATATATCATATATATACATAAGTTACGCATGAATATAGGCATATATCATAATTGAACTTACCATTTAAATTTAAATTATTGATGAGAAAGATAAAACCCCATGACAAGTTTGATTGATAAGATGAAATTAAAATTTTATACTTAGAAGATCTAATCTCTCTCTTAAATGTACCTTATCTTATGGCATAACATGCAGACTAAAACTAGAGGTATATTTGCATCACCTCAATTATTTCCTTACTAATTCTACAAATAAAAAACTTAGAAGCCAAATCATAATTTATATTATTTTATTTTAATGTTACAACCAAATTTATAAAAAAATTAAGTTAAAATATTTGCAATTTAATATTTTGGAAAGTGAGAATTGTTAGTGAAGCATCCTAGCTATCTCATCAATCCATCCATTTGTTCTTCATGAAACTCTTCATCACAACTCCTTCCCCATTGCTATAATATCCTAGTTCTAATGAGATCCTTCCTTTTGAATCATTGGTATTAAGATATAATTGTACAAAATCCATGACATTTTCTCTTACTAATTAGATGCACCTAGTTTTTCTTCCAATAAAAAATTAGTGAGTCATCCTTCATTTTTTTCAACCCTCTCTTCTTGTCTTTCCTTGATAACTACCCAAATTAGAGACCTAACCTAGGTTTAAACATGCATATTCCATAGAAAGAAGAAGGTTGCATAGAGAAATAAAAACTATTTTTAAGTTGTGGTCTCTTAGAGGTATGAACTCTCATAGGAAAAATAGTGCTAAACTATGATATTAAAATATTTTTAAATTTGAATGTTAATTTAATTTTAATATATGCAATAAATTCTAAACTAATAGAAAGCATGGATTGGGTAAGAAGGGGAAAGGATTTTTTTACCCCCAAAATCTCAACAACTTTAAGAGTGGAAAAATTGTTATGCTATATTAACAATAATTCCTTGAAATTTGCATCTAGGCATCATTGCTAACTTTTAAAAAAATATATATACAAGATACATCTTTATATTTCAAAGGTGGTATTAAGAAGATGTTATCTAATTAAAAATTTTTAAGACATTAGAGAAAAGAGGAGTCCTTTTGTATCCAAACTTGGCCATCATCTTATTATAATCTACATTTTCATTTTCAGTTTGATATAAATGCTGGAGGGTTTCCACTACCATTTTTTAAAAGAAAAATGTCCATATACAAAAGAACTTGTAACTTGTTAAATTATGTTTAGATATCTATATTACCATTTGAAGCATGATATCGAATACAATAAAATATACTACAATTTTTTTTGGTCATTCTAAAACTTTGGTTATTCCTAATTTTGTTTAAAAAAGTTTATTGTTAGTAAAACAATGTGCCTTCCTAATTAAATGATAATTTCTATTACAAAATGATTAGAAGTGATGTGAGATTTCAAAAGCTATCGTAGAAAGGATTACGCTATTTCTAATTCAATAAAATTTGATGATATGCAACCAAAAGTACAAATAAGAGGCTCTATTGAACAAAAAAGAATTAATTGTTTTTATTCAAGTCTAATTTATTAGGCATCTCAATTCAGTAGTATTCATAATGGAACTATTTAGAAATGCTTTACAATGGAAACAATTGTAGCTAAGTTACTATTAATTTACATTGAACATATATTCAAAAGAATAAAAGAGTATTCATGTGTTTAAATTTGTAATCTATCATTACCGCTAGAATTATTAAAACAAGACCAAATAATATATATTTCTACTTAGGCAAATCTTCCTCTCCTACCAAATGTGATTTAACATCAAAAAAAACTTACATAATAAAAAAAACTAAAGTTTAATTGAAATGTAGTAGATGTAATTATATTACCTCATAAAGAAACTGTAAAGATCTTCTACAGTTAATGGGTGCCCATTAGAGAATGTCACAAATAATGTTCTCTCATCTTGTGGAATATTAAGATGTGGTTGTGACCAACAACCTGCAGATCTTGAGCTTGATTTTGATACCATAGGATAGTATCGTAGTAAAGCATTTCCCCCAATTGTAAGGTAATCATCAGAAATTAATCCTTGATTTGAAATGAAGGAAGCCTTGAATGTTGGCATATTGCCCCTACTAGATTCTAGTTGGAAGTATGGGGTTCCAACACCATTCTTCGAAAATATATTAAAAGGGTAATTGGCTAAGATAGCCTTCTCTGTATCTATTAGGTTAGGAAGCATCCAACCCTCACGCATGGTGGAGCTCTCAAAAACTTCCCTTCTTGTACCAGTGCTCCTACTAGTGCCCTCCCCATGTGGTATATAAAGGCCATCGATAGAACGATTTTTCAATCCAAACTCTTCGAATCCTACAGTAGAAAAGTTGGGAAATCTCACCATGTCATTCTTAAGGAGATCCATTGCACTTCTACCACTTTCAAAAGGCCTATTTGCAGTCATGTAATCAAGATGGTTTTGATTCATTTGTTTGGCTAATTCCTTCATTCTGCAAATTTCAGCCTCCCTTTCAGCTTTCCTGTGAATATCATTTAAGGCTTTAGAGCAAACATTCTCCAAATAGTAGTTAATTCCACAGATAACTTTTTGACGAAAGTTGTTGATGGGTTGCACATTGAAGGAGAATCTATCAAGATTTGGCAAGTCATCTAGATGGAGAGTCCTGATAAAATTCAAGGCATCTAATGCAACCATAAACAAGACATCATCAGCAAAGGATCTAATGCGACGAATAATATCAGTATGACTATCCTCCTCGAGCCATAGCCAGAAGGCGATCACCTCTGTAGCATGAGTTGCATCCATTTTGAGGGTGAAGACCATGCGAGAGTAGATCTCACGCTCCTTGGGATAATACAAATGAACAGCATCAATCGGCATGGAGATGAATTCCATGGATCAAGATGTTTGTGGATGGACAGGGAAGGAGAAAGCAATTGCTTGGTTTGTTAATTTCAGAAGGGGGAGAGGGTAGGAGATAGAGATAGCGATGCCCTCCTTTATAGTCCTGACGGTGTATTAAAAGCATGATGCCTGCTCGGCTGGCATTCGGACCAGATACAACGATTGGCAATATTTTAATGGGAGAGATAAGAAAGATAAATAAAATATACATAAAAGTAGTTTAGATGCGTGAGCCACGCATGCTTGCATTAAAAAGATAAATCATAAGCTGACACGTGGCACATAAGATAGGAAAGGGGTTTGTAAACCAAATGACACTATCTCCATTTAAATTTGATTCATTTAAGCAATAAATAAAATTGGCCCATTTGTGAATCGGTCCATTTGTGAACTAATGGTTGTGGCTCTTCGACCATCTTGAGCCCTAACTTTCTTCTTCTCTAAAATACTTCATCACTTCTTGCATTCTTGTTTTCTCCAACTCAAGCCATTTTCTCTGCTAGAATCACCCATGACCACTTTCCTATCTTCCTCACGAAATCCTTTCTCCTTGAGATCCCCACTCTCCTCCAATAAGTCTCCCCTTTGATCACTGTGCCTGCTCTTTGCTCTTTTCACTAGCCATAGCATGGATCCCTCTTCACTCTTCCTAGCCATTAAGAACCTTCGGTTAGCTTGCCACAACCTTTATCATTGGGTTATTAGTTACTGCAACTAGTGATCAAAACTAAGTGAATGGACGAAGGAAGCATGATGAAGACATTGATAAGAAGGAAGGTGTGATAATGGTGAAGGCTAGGAGAGAAGATGGGAAAGAAAAAGCAAGGAAAGGGCTGTACCAATTGGTTCATGAATAATCCTCCCTTTTTTTTTTACTCGAGAAATTGAGCCACTTGTTAAATGGGAGAATACATTGAATGAATCATTTTCCTTCCCTCTTAAATTCATTCATTTTCCTTTTTTTCCTTCCCTCTGTCTCAATTAACTCTTTAATGGGGGCTTAATAGTTATTAGATCGCTAGACCTTATATAATTTACATGCCAACTGTCAGCCTGTAACTAATTGCTATAATATATCATGTGCAATTGATACAGCTAATATACTTTCAAATCATGCCATTGCTTGGCACACTTGGATCGAATCAAATTGGCTATTCTTTTATATTGAAAATATAATAATTGATAAATAAATGTAAAATTACTAAAAAGATTACATAAAACAAAAAGGATTCAACTTAAAATTGAATTTTGAATTTAAAAATTTTTAAATTCATCCAAGTAATTAATCTTTAATTTAATAACTATATATATATATATATATATATATATATATATATATTGGTATACTTGAGGACAACATGAATGACAATCTAACAAAACAAGCAATGAAATATGAATATACAACTATAATTAAGTGAAAATAGATGAAAGTATATATAATTATTGAGATGAAATAAGAGGAAGTAGTTTAAATGAGAATTCATTTGATGAATTGGGAAATATATTGAGTGAAGGAGGAGGTCTATATGATTTTTACTTTGAGTTAGGTAGAACAAATTCGAGTTGAGTCAAATCGGATTAAAAAATATAAGACATGACACAACTAAATTTAAATGGGGTCCAATATTTGAACTTGACTTAACTTATGAGTCTTGAAGTTCTAGTTGGATCAAGTGTAATCAAGTCAGGATTAGATTAGGTCACAAATCAACCTAACTTATTTGCACCTCTATGCTAGGTTTATTGCACTAAAAGCTTTTTGTCATCCAACCTTGGCACTAATAAATAGTTTTAAAATTGCTTAGCATGAAGGAATGGATGCTTTATGCTAGAAGTTGCCCTATAAATTATATCAATCTTGTGATTCGCTCCAACCCCTCACTTATTGCAACGAGTTTTTCTTCATCCTAAATATGGGTTTGCTTGAGGTGATTTTAGTCACCATCACAAAGTATGAGTAGACAATGGTGATAAGGCGCATCATCTTTGAAGAAACTACAAAATAAATTAGTCTCGGCATTAACCTAAAAGTTTTCATATTTTGACTATGATAAAATAGAAAAGCAAGGCTTATGGTTTGAACATTGGATATATTATCTTTGAAGAAACTATAAAATGGGTTAATAAACACCAACTTAAAAGTTTTAATATTTAAACTACAATAAAATGGGCAAGTAAGGCTTATAGTTTAGACATTGGATGCATTATCTTTGAAGAAACTACAAAATAAGTTGACTCGAGCACTAACTCAAAAGTTTTCATATTTTGATTATAACAAAATGGGTAACTAAGGCCTATAGTCTGAACATCAAGAGCATCATCTTTAAGAAAATTGCAAAATGGATTGATTGGGGTACCAACTCAAAAGTTTTCATATTTAAATCATGATAAAATAGAAAAGGCCTATAGTCTGGACATTGGAGCATCATCTTTGAAGCAAATTGCATAATGGATTGACTTGGGCATCAAGCCAAAACTTTCCATATGTGAACTACGTGAAATCGAGTAAGTCAGGTCTACGGACACTGAGATCATCATCTTTGAAAAAACTATAAAATAGATAGATTTAAGTACTGGCCCTAAAGTTTTTATATGTAAATCATGACAAAAGGATCAATTAAGGCCTATAGTTTAGACATCTAGTTTAATTTTCATGATTCAGATTGGACCCAATATCCTAATTTGGTCAGTTGGCCTAATTTTCAAAAATCTGGCTACCATTAGGTTAAGATTAGCACTTGGGTTCGACTATTTAGTCCGATCCATTACATCCTTAGTGTCAATTAGGATTCAATTGACATAAATTAGGTCGAGTTCACCAATTGAGCTCAACTGCAATTACCATGGATCAGGTCAAATGTGACATCCTCACTCAGTCACATGGCTAAATTCTTAACATTCTCCCATTAATTGGGTTCAATTCTTTTGGGTTTAAGCTAAATATGGTGGCATGGTTCAGGTATCCAACCCAATTCCCTTGAACCTGACTTAGTTTTGACTTATGCTAAATTAGGTCCAAACTAGTTCAAGCTCAATCTAAGTAGGTTCAAGCCAAATCAACCTCTAATTATAGCCTTGAGTGCTTAATTTGAGGCCATATTATACAAGAAAGGGAAAAGAATACTCGTATTGCTTTAGGCACCAATTTCAACACCCATAGGAGGACGTATTATGAAGGGCAAGCTTTATAGAAAGAAAATCAACGAAACTTATTCCACAGGTTTTTTTCTGGACCAGGAAGATCAGGAAGATGGGCGATAATTACACAGGATGGAAAGAAGGAAGTAGACAATAGCAAAGGAAAGAAGAAAAGATGGCAGGTGCGCCATATGGCAAGGATCCCTTGCCTAGAAGTGCTCCTCATCTGGCCATAAAACCCCTCACACGCTCACACATGGATGCATCAGAAAATGAAAATGTGCAATCCCCACTATCATGTACATTAATCCTTCTAGTATATATTTTTGGTGTATGTTTACTAATCTGCACCCTCCTATCATTTGTACAAGTGTCCCCAAATCTCTCGATTCTCCCTAATGTCTTAATATATAAGAAAGAAGATTTTGAAAAGACCCTTTGTGCCTTACATACTTCATCACCCAAACCACATGCACACCTTATCCAAGCATATACCAAAACACCCAAATCATGCGCATCTCATCCAAGCACACACATTTTCTAATCCTTCTCAAAAACCATACTATAGCGGCTTTATCCAACAAACATCCACCTTCCCATGCCTTTGAGAAGTCCAATTATGGGAGTCTATAAGAGATTAAGTCTAGAAAATTTCAAAATTCAAAAAGATCCTCATGTGGCATGCGTTCTGAGAATTATGCCATTATTGGGTACACCCTCTTGATTCTTTCTAATCTTTAGGGTTAAAAATCAAAGCATTGATCGTAACCCAAGGAGTCTATAATTTCCTAAAGGAGACTTAAGCAAAGGGTAAGAACCTTACTGATTGCCTCAAAATGTTGAACCTCTATCATTGTCTACTCAAGACATTCCTCCTAAAAAAAGAAATCACACTCCCTTCATGCCCTGTGCAAACCTCTTAATAAATTCATCTCCTCATTGAATTCAAAACCTTAATACTAACTCAGAGCCCTATGTTTCCAATTTTTTAGCTACCTTAAAGCCAATGATGCCCTGAAATCTCTGTTGTCCCTACATAATCACGTAAACCTTTCCTACCAAACACCAAATCCCTACCCAAAACTTCCTATACCAGGTACCCTACACCAAAACAAACCCCTCTAGTTGTTCAATAGCTTTGAAGTTTGCAGTCGCAATGCCCCCAAAACCCTAGAACCCATGGTGGTGATGAGGAGGAAGTACTATCCCCATAGCCTACCATAGGATAGCGACCTTCAAAAATTCTTTTGAGCCCCATGATGAGTAGTCCTCTACTACTCATGGATTTAAGCTTCAAACCAATCCGAGTAGCCTATAGCAAACCTAACGACTCTACTCTTGAAGCAACCTAAGCAGCTTATAGCAGGCTTAGTGACTCGAGCCATTGTTTATAATGGCCCAAGCCTAAGTCTAAAAAGGGCCTAAGCCCAATCTTCTACATGAATCATTGCTCCAATGATTCAAGGTTGCCCAAGCCCAAGTCCAAAAAGGGCCCAAACCTAATCTTTTACATAGAGCATTGCTCCAATAACTTAAGGCAGTCCGAGCCCAAGTCTAGAAGTAGTCTGAGCCCATGTCCAATTTACAAATGGAGCATTGCTTCTCTGATAAAAATTGGAGCATTGCTCTATCATTAAAAATCCAAAGTATTGCTTTATCAAAGACTTGGAGCATTTCCCACCATTAAAGATTTAGAACACTGCTCCACTATTAGAGACCTAAAGTATTTTTTCATTAAAGATTTAGAGCATTGTTCCATTAGTAAAGACTTGAAGTATTGCTTCACCATTGAAGATATGGAGCATTTATCCTCTAATGAAGACTTGGAGCATTGCTCTACCACTAAAGATCTAGAGTACTACTCCATCACAAAAAGCTTAGAGCATTGATCTACCATGGAAGACTTCGAACCTTGCTTTATTAAAAACTTGGAGCATTGCTCCATTGACAAAGAATAGAGTATTGCTTCATTAATAAAGATCGAAGCATTGCTCCATTGTTAAAATCCAAGAGCATTGCTCCATGGATCAAGTCCTAGAGCTTTGCTCTATTGATGAAGCCTAGAGCATTACTCTCAAGTTAAATGAATCCAAGTAGAGCATTGCTCTCAAATCAAGTTCACCCAAATAGTGTATTGCTTTTAGATCCAAGTTCACCAAATGGAGTATTGTTCCCAAGTTAGATGAAGCCAAATAGAGCATTGCTCTCAGACCCAAGTTCACCAAATGGAGCATTGCTCCTAAGTCAAATAAACCCAAGTGGAGCACTGCTCCAAAATCAAGTTCATTCAAGTAGAGCATTGCTCTAAAATCAAGTTCTATCCAAATGAAGCATTGCTTGTAAATTAAGTTCACCCAAAAGAAACATTGCTCCCAAGTCAAAATCAAGTTCACTAAATGAAGCATTGCTCCCAAGTCAAATGAACCTAAATTAGGCATTGCTCCAAAATCAAGTTCACCCAAGTAGATCATTGGTTTAAAATCAAGTTCCCAAAAGAAGAATTGCTCTATGGTCAAATGAACCCAAGTCGAGCATTGCTCTCAAATCAAGTTCACCTAAATAGACCATTGCTTCAAAATCAAATTCACACAAGTGGAGCATTACTCTAAAATCAAGTTTACCTAAGTGGAGCATTACTTGAAATTTAGGTCAACCCAAAAGAAGCATTGCTTTAAAATCAAGTTCATCCAAATGGAACATTGCTCCAAAATTAAGTGGAGCATTGCTCCAACATTAAGTGAACCCAAGTTCACTATATAAAGCATTGCTCCCAAACTAAGTGAACCATGATTCATCCAAGTCAAAGAACCCTGGTTAACCCAAATCAAAAAAAATCACGTTCATCGAAACTAAATAGAATCCAAATTTATCCAAATCAAAAGAACCTTAGTTCATTTAGAGTCAAGAGAACCTTGGTTCCATAAAAGTAAGAGAATTTGATTCACCAAAGCTAAAAGAACCAGAGTTCATCGCATGGAGCATTGCTCCGAAATCAAGAGAACTCGAGTTGCTCCAAAATCAAGAGAACCCGAGTTCACCATATGGAGCATTACTCCAAAACTTAATGAATCCAAGTTCACTACGTGGAGCATTGCTCCAAAACCAAGAAGGCCCCAGTCTATATGTGGAGCATTGCTCCAAAGTTTCAAAGTTGCTCTATCCCAATCCAGAAGGGGTCCAAACCCAATCTACAGATGGAGCATTGCTCTAAAGTCCAAAGCAACTTACTATAGCCTAGTTCTCCTTAGGCTCAGAACTTAAGTGATAGCCGATTAGGAACACTACTCCTTCCACCATTAAAGAGTTAAAGCATTGCTCCATTAATGAAGGATGAAACATTGCTCCATTGGTAAACACCCCGAGATTGCTCCATTGTTAAAGAAACTCAAAGTATTGCTTCATTGCTCCATTACTGAAGCTACCTGAAGCATTACTCCATTACTGAAGGCACCTAAAGTGTTGCTCCATTCTTGAAGACTTGGAGCATTACTCCATCATTGTCCCAAGGTTGAATATCTAGAGCTTTTCTCCATAGATACCTCAAAGATAGTCCTAAAGTTTTGCTCCATAATCCCTGTTAAGAGCTTTTCTCCTTTGAGATATTGAAACTCTGAAGGATTATTCCATTCTTGTACCAAGAGCATTGATCCCTTACTATGATAGTATTTCTTCCTGTAAGGTGGCATTTGGTTTATGATAATATAATATTACTAAAAATTTTATAATCCTAGTAATCTTGCACTTGGTAATCAAATTATTAGGAATGCAAGATTACCGTGATTAGTCTGCTTGATAATGTTAGCTCAGATTCGCAAGAATGCAAATTTTTTTATTATAAATCCTTTTAAATTTTTAAGTGGCTATCTTTTTTCGCTCTAGGATATAAAATATTCTAATAAAAAGTAAGAGTAGTATTTGTAAAATCATTTTAGAAATATTATATATTTAAATAATATATATGTTTAATATATTAATTATATGATATAGTAGATATCATACTATTATTAAATAATATTATATAATATACAACTATAATACATATTAACATATAATATACAAATATTTAATAAAATATTATAATCTAAATAATATTATTTAAATATAATATTTAGCATTATTAAATTATTTAAACTTATAATATAAACAGCATTGAATATATGTTATAAATTATTTAAATATAATAATTTAATATGTAAGATCATAAATATTAATAATTTTAAATTTGATATTTATACATTATTATATAAACATATAATACTATTTAAAATATAAAATATTATACTAATAATAAATTAAATATTTACATAAATATAATATTAAATATTTAAATATTACCAAGTGTATATTAAATATATAAATTGATTAAATATTATTAAATACTCATCTTTTAGATGGGAATCAGATTACCATGGTTTGTGGTAATTTTGAATTACGGGGAATCAATTATTCACACCTAGATTACCAAATCTAATTGTCAAACATGATAATCTATATAGTAATCTTAGATTACCAAGGTGGATTACCATGAACCAAATGCCTTTTAAGGGTGACTAACCTAAGCCAAGACAATGGTGGTTCACTCAAGTCACATAATGGCCCAAGCATCTTGAAGTCATACCAGGAGCTCAATATAAGTTGATCTGACCAAAACTTGAACTACCCTGATGTTATTAAAATTTTAGAAATTTTGTTCCAAATCGAAATAGCATTGTTTTTTAATCATGAGAGTATTACTCCCTTGACTATTAACGTCCATACCATCCCCCCTTCGATGGACTGCCTCGGTTGGGATGATATGGAGTACAAAAGTAAATTAGTTTGAGTTTTGTGCTTTCTTAATAGTAACTTCTTTTTAGTTGATATGGGGTCTAGATTTTTAATGGATGTAAATACCCACTGTTAACTATTGCTACCTTAAAAGCTAGGAAACTTTGATTAACAGATTGTATTCCTTATTAGCCTTACTAAGGCAAAAGCATACATATGTAAGAAAAAGAATTTTTTATCATTATCATTTATATTTATTTTGGGTTTACAATAGTCCACAGTGTCAATATTATTCCCTTATGACTTAAGTTTAATGTCACATGTTTGTCCTCTTTTTCGCCTTCATGATTGTCCCCCTTTTGAGTTTCAGTTTCAACTAGGTAGATTTTGTAGGCATTACTTTGATTCTTTATTTTGATAGTATCTTTGGTTAATGATACCTTATAGAGTCGCCAGAAGAGTAATACTCTTATAATTAAGGAACAATGCTCCTTTGATTATTGAACAATGTTTTAAGTTTTTCAATAGCACTAGGGTGGTTGCCTTGAATCAAACTTCAAGGTTCTTAGGTTGCTACTTGAGTTGAATGACCTATCATCAACATGATTCAGGTGAGTCATGTTTGAAGAAATAAGGCTTCGATGGAGCAATGCTCCATATTTTTAATGGAGAAAGGCTTCAATTCTTGATAAAGCAAAGTTTTAGTCTTCAATGGAGTGAGGCTTTAAGTCTTTAGTGGAGTAAGACTTTAAAGTTTTGATGGAAGAATCTCCAAAGCTTTGATGGAAAAGGGCTTCAATTTTTGATGGAATAAGGCTTCAATCTTAAATGAAGTAAGGTTTCCAAATTTTCAATGAAATAGAGCTCCAAAACTTTACTAAAGTAAGGCTTTAAATCTTTGATGAAGCAAGGCTTTGATTTTTTATGAAGTAAGGCTCTAATTTTTAATCGAGTGAGTCACCAAATCTTCACTAGAAAAGGGCTTCAAAACTTGATTAATAGTGCAAAGCTCTAGGACTTGGACATTAGAGCAGCAATTTAAGGTTCATCAATGGATGAAGGCTTCAAGTCTTGGACATTGAAGCAAGGCTTCAAGTTTTATCAATGGAGCATGACTCTAGAGTTTCAATCATGGAGCAAGGCTCCAAGCTTCCTTAAGCTTGAAGCAAAGCTCTAGAGCTTTGATTATGAAATAAAGCTCTAGGACTTAGATGGAGCAAGGCTCCCTTTTGGGCTAATCAAGGCTCAACTTGAGAACAAGGCTCTCATTTTGATCCTTTTGGGCTTAATTTGGGAGAAAGACTCCTCGCTGACTCGAATTACAAGCAAGGCACATCTTTAGCTTGAATTAGGAGTCAGTCTCCTCTCTATCTTAAATTAAGACTCTTTGGCTTAAAGTAGAAGCAAGCCTTCTTTTTAGATGGAACTAGGAGCAAGGATCCTCTCTAGCTTGAACTAGGAGTAAGACTTTTCTTTGGCTCAAATCATGAGCAAAGTTTCTCCTTGGTTCAAATCAGGAGCAAGACCCCTCGTTGGCTTGAAGTAAAGCAAGGCTCCTCTTTAGCTTGAATCAGGAGCAGAGCTCCTCTTTGTCTCGAACTGGGAGCAAGGCTTTTCTTTGGGCTGCTTCAAAACTAAAGTCGTTAGCTAAATAAAAAATAAATAGGCTAAAGTAAGATTAAGCCCAATTTTCATATATGTGCCTTTCTACTAAGAGATATCTAACTCGGCACAACTTAATATAAAAAGAGAATTGAGGGAGGAGATTAATTTATAACTTTTTTTGGATTTAACATTACCTTTCTTTTTTACTTCTCTCCTTCCCAAATAAAAGAAGAGTAACAACAACCGTCCTGTTCCCTTTACCCTTAGAGATTTTATCAAATGGGATTTTTTATTATTTGATGTAAAACTAAAAATGAGGAAAAGGAAAGTGTTTTGAAAATATATAAAATATAAATGACTAACACTATCAATATTAGGGCTGCAAACGGATCAGCTGGTTGGGTTGATCCCAATCCGATTCATTTTATATTTGGATTATTATTTTTGAGCCCAACTCAATTAGATCAAATTGGATCAGGTTTATAAAAGGAATTTTAGATTCAATAGATCATTTAGATCCGAATAATCTAGTTGAGGTCAACTGCGATCCGAATCTAATAAAGAAAAACATTGAGATTTAGGATGGAATTAGATGGTCTGTGTTTGCATTTGTGTCAAGCATCTAAGTATTATTTTATAACTTAAATTTAGTAATTGATAATCAAATCTAAATCTATTAAAAATTTTAAATAAGATTAAAAGAAGCCAATTTAAGCTTAAATTTTTATTAAAAAACTTTTAATTCTATCCAAGTAAATAATTATTCTTAAGTTTATAAATTAAGATATTAAAAATATTTATTAATATACTTAAATACATTACAAATAAGTATTCATAAAAATAAATAATATAATATAAATATTTTGATACGATTAAGTGAAACAAGATGAGAGATAATTTGATTGTTAAAATGAGAATTACAATTAGTTTAAATGAGAATTTATTTAATTAATTAATAAAAATAACTAGAATAAAAAAAAAGATTTATTTAATTAATTTATATAATTAGTATTTATGAATAAAACTAAATTAGATTCGAAAATAAAAAAATTCAAGGCACATATCTGATCTAAACTTCAAATAAAATATAATTTTTAAATCAATCCAATCTATAAATCTTTAAATACAAATCCAATCGAACGTACGTATCATCCATCGTCGCACGTACGCCACCGGCCGCACGCAAGGCACTGCGGACGCGAGGCAAATATTCGCAGCCCAACTTAGAGAGGACGCCCAGTTCCGCCGCATCGTCCAGACCAACCCCCAAGAAATCGCCTCCGCTCGAATAATAATTCCCGAGAGTTTTTTTTCGTGTTTTCTCGTCGTCTCTGAGTGTCATCGCTGCTTGGGAGCTCCAAGAGCTCGAACGGGAATCCTTTGTGTGTGCTCCTCCCTCGAATCCAGATGTCTTCGGGAAATCAAGGTTTTGTGCGAAACCCCATCCGTTTCTTCGATCTGACTCTTTCTTCTTCTTGCCTCTATTTTGTGGGAATCGAGGAATTCTTTTTTTCGATTTTTCTCAGTCGGTGTACCCTACGTTACCTGGATCAGATCTACGGAAGTTTCATTTGTGCTATCTGCTTCTCTTTCGCTGTCTTTTTTATTATTATTATTATTTATGTTGTTCCTTTTGATAGATAATAGCTCGCGATTTATGGAGCCTGTAGAGATTATTATTTTCTTAAACTCAAAGATGAAATTGTATGTAATGGATAAAAAAAGTAATATGGATTAGATAAGTAGCTTGATCAAGTGGCAGTGGGTGGGTGAGAGACTGGAGACTCTCGTTGCAGACAAGATTGCATCTGACTGGAAGATGATAAAGAGGCATAGCCAAGATAGTTTTGTGTCTGAGCCCATGGGCTTTTTGACTGTGGAATTCTAGTCTTATATGATGCATTGGATGATAGCTCCATGCTCTAATGTCATTCACTTCATATGTATTATTATACATGATCAGCCATTACCCTTAGTTTATCTAGTTGAGGAATTATAAAGGACACCATTTCTTGTGCCACAAAGCTTACTAAGCGCCGCCTAGCAGGTAAGGGTCAAGGTGGCCCCAAAATAATAAGTTGAAAAAAAGAAGTATGTATATTTTTGTAAATAAAAACTCAAAAACAATAAATTATAAGAAAGTAGAAATAAAAATCTGAGGAGAAATTTGAAAGAACCAGTTATAATCCAACAAATGACGCATAATGCATCAAATAAGATGCATTAATAATAATTTATAAATCAATCTTATCATTGATAGTCAAATGTGATGCAGAATTTTAATATGGTGCCTAGATGGCCCAACATATGTAAGCTGTTTAGTCACTTTTTTATAGGCAGTGGTTTGCATAATTATTCCAAATATGTCGGAGAGTATAGGAATCTGCAATTCAAAGGGGTGAAGTCAACTATTTTGCTGGACCAGATGAATTTATTGTTTGACCCTTAATCTTACTCAAGCTGTGGAGAAAGACATATTTGATAGAGGGAGAGGGAGGTTTTTTTTGGGAGTCAGCTATTTTGGAATTTGGAGTCAGTTATGGAGAAAGAATTTATATCATTTTTTTTTCTGGAATGTGTATGTTTAAGATAGACTATTTTGGCAAAAATGTTTTAGGATTTTGATGTAGATTATAGCTGCCATGTGAAGCAAGCTTCAGACTGATTGGCTTGTGCTCCATACATTTCATTTAGAGAACAGGTTTTACTTAAATCTGAAACCTAGGCACTAAGACATTCACCTGATAGGTTTTGGTACTCTTTGGTTATCATTAGTGTATAAAGTAAATTTCCAGTGAAACCCAACAAAACCAAACTATACCTCTTGTTGTTAGGATTTAGGGGAGAACCATTGCAAGATGAGGAGAGGGGGGATGAAGTATTGCTCCATTACTGTGGTTTATAATTTGGGCGACGCAGAGCCAGGTAGGAATTGGGTGTTTAAATTGTTGTCACAAAGTTTGCGGTTCTATGTGTGAGAATTTTTGGATTTACCTAGTTTGCTTCAATCAGTAACCTGACCTCTGTTTTCTCATGCACCTTACCAACTTAGCCTTTTGACATTGCTAGTGGGTTGTGGGAACTATGAACTGTTTTTTGAGGCTAAATGGTTGTTGTTTGATGCAAACTAATTTCTGCAGAAGTCTTTAATCAACAAAAGGTAAAGTTGAAGCAATTGTGCTTTTGGGTAAACTTTCATAGTCAGTGTCATTGTTGAATAATCTTGACTCATATGTGTCTTAGCAATTTTTAAATTCTAATAGAATACTTTCTTGCATAAACCAACATGTTTGATGGGATTCTTTTCTTCTTCTTTCTGAGTTTTGCTTTCGGACTTCATTGTTGATTGCCTCCTTTGCCTCTTATATTCTTTCTTGTAACTTTGCTTTTGAATTCTATTTGACACAATGCACTTTAGTAAATGAAAAAAGATTAAAGAAAAGAAAATAAATAAAGGTCATTATCTTTGCTAGGGATAACTCATTAGTTTGGAGAGTTTGACAAAATTTATTAATTGTGATGGTCGGATCACTTTATATTGTATCATTAAGTGGAATGTCTGATAAATGATTTTAACTTTCCCATGTTTTACTTCTTCCAGATGACAAAACTAGTTCAGGTGAAAACAAAAGCCCCAAAACTGAAGCGTCATCTGCCCAGCAGCAGTCAGGAGGTCAGAGGACTGCTTCAACACCGACAACTGGGATCCCCACAAATCCTTTTGACTTCTCTACTATGAGGAATCTATTTAATGTAATTATATCTTTACTAAAATTTTCATTGATTGGACTAATTCACATTAGACTACTTACTTTGATATTTCAGATGAAAGTGTTATACAATCAACTTTGTTTTACTTGTTGGAGTGTAATGGCAATTTATTTACATATAGTCGCTCTTGTTTGGAACATAGTTTTGATGTCTACATGTTTACAGGAATTAGTGATAAAAAAATATATCAACTAATTAGGTGTGATGCAAACACTTTCTTTTCAGTTGCTATATTCATTTGCTTTTGGTAGGTTGTTTGACTAAATTGGAGAAGAAAATATTTGTTGATTATTTGGGTGAAGGAACAGAAGCAAGAGAAAAGTGGTTCGAGCCTATGAGAATAAAAATGGAGGGTGGTAGGGTGATTAGGTGGCAAATCTTTTAGGAGGGTATTGCCTTTGTATGGAGGAAGAAAGGAAAGAAAAGGTTTTATAATTGGACTGGAAGTAATCAATTTATCAATTGAGGACAAATTGAGAGAAAAACAATTTAATAGTTTAGACATTTGCAATATAAACTTAGGGACACATTGGTGCAAAGGAGTGATTTGATACATGTAGAAAGAAAAAAAAATAGAGCTAGGCTGAAAATTATATGAAAAGAAGTAATAAAGAAAGATTTAACATCTTTGATTTTACAAAAATATATGACTTTAAATCGAGCAGAATGAAGAAAAAGGAATCATGCAGCCGACCTTAACTAGTTTGAGATTAAGGCTTTATTATTGTTTACTGGAATTAATCCATTTAAATCATAATATATTAGTTTTGACTAGAACCAATCTCATGTGGACCCCTACCTTGGGTTTCAGCCATTTCTGACTAAATTCAGCAGAAAATAATCATGGATGATTTATTTATCTATTATTTTTTCCTGCTAGTGTCATTTTTGGTTGCTTCTTCATTTTGTTAAGTTATTTGAGTGAATCCATCAATTGTAGGCCATTTTTAGTTTTCTTAACGTAAAAGCCTGGATTCTGGCTGACAATAACATTCTGTGCGAAGCCTTATCATTCATACATACTACATGTGCATGGACATACATATGTACATGTGCAGGTAGGTAGGTGGTTATGTATGTACATAAATATCTATCTTTCTGAAAAAGGCCTTAGAAAAGTACTTCTTTAGTGCATTTCTTTCGTCCATTAATAAAAAATATTGTCAAGGGGTGATTTTTTCCCTCTTTTGAATTTAAGTAGGATTTAGGTAACATTTTTTGAGGGGCAAAGGAAGGTGGATTATTTTTTTTTCCACTGTTATTTTCGTTCTTTCTTGTAAGGCTATCCAAGCATGGCTGAACTTTTATGCCTAGGTTATTTTCCTTCTAGGCTTTTGTGGGCTTAATAGTAACTATTATGGCTTTTGTGGGCTCAATAGTAACTAGTAAAACAATGGTTAAGTTATTGAGCTCATATCATCCCAATATTGGCTGTCAAACACAAGGATTTGATGAAAATGGTAAAAGGAAACTCAGGTGGTGTTGGAACCCTGAACCATCATTTATAACCTGGCCTGCACATCTACCTAAACTTGATTTGACATTTCCTGGTATACGTTTATTGGAATTTAAAATTTTCAACATATTATAAAATGCTTTTGATGGATGATATTTTTGTTACTACTCATCTTGATATTTTCGCCACTATTGCCTGACTCAAGATCTATGTGCATACTTGTCATTGATTTAGAAGGGAGGTGACTAGTAAGACATTTCTACTTGTTATTACTCATTCTCTCTTTTCAATCATGCAGCTAAATAATCATACAATCAGCTCTGGTTATTTATACTGATTTTATGCTATTACTCGATCTTATGAATTGCAGCTAAAAAATTACAGCATTATGCATTTTGACCCATTTAAATTGAATAAAATAATAAATGGTACATATTATGTCTAATTAATAGTCATTGGCATGGTGGTGATTGACTAGATATCTTGTGACAACTTGTAAATGGAATGTAAGGAAATTCCATTATTATTTTATTTGAGTCTGGTACAGTGACTTCAAAGCCTCCTTAGTAACTTGCTTAGTCATGTAATATTTTGGGTAATTCTTTGCATTTTATGAGAATGCAGGACCCAACCATAAAAGAAATGGCAGAACAAATAGCAAGGGATCCTGTTTTTAATCAGATGGCTAAACAACTTCAAAGAAGTGTCCAGGATGCAGGGCAAGAGGGTCTTCCTCCATTGGATCCACAACAATATGTTTCGACCATGCAACAGGTCATGCAGAATCCTCAGTTCATAACTATGGCTGAGCGGCTTGGAAATGCTTTAATGCAGGTAAAATGTTATTTTTAATATATTGTATCTGTAATATGTATGGTACTCTCAAATTTTGTTGTTTGAAGCATTCCAGTGGTAGAGTGATTTTAACTTGCTCCTGTAATGTTTAACAGGATCCTTCTATGGCCTCCATGCTTGATAGTTTGACCAATCCATCCCATAAAGAACAACTTGAAGAACGAATGGCTCGCATTAAGGATGACCCATCACTGAAGCCAATTCTTGATGAGATAGAGAATGGAGGTCCCTCTGCAATGATGAAGTATCATATGCTAAGAAACCACTGCATTTTGTCTTGGAAATATGCCTACATTATTTTCATTAGTATTTGTTTACCATAGGTATTGGAATGACCCTGAAGTTCTACAAAAGCTTGGTCAAGCAATGGGAATTGGATCTTCAGGAGAGGCTGCAACTTCTACGGAGCTTTCTGGACCTGAAGAAGCAGAAGAAGAAGGTGGATATGAAGATGAATCTATTGTCCATCGTCTGGCCAGTGCTGGGGATGTTGAGGTATTTGAAATTAGTAATGGATTTTCAAAATTTGCTTTTCTCTTGATTTGTATGGTCTCATTAACTTTAGAAGACACCAAGGTTGTCTAAAAGCAAAAGTTGCCCTTAAGGTGACAGGACCCCTATATGGCTTGACATGCTTGGTGCCAAAAGAGTGCCCACCTGTAGAAAGCAAGGAGTAATTAAAATAAAGTTGAATAAATGTACTATTAAGAGATGCTATATGTATTTGAAAATTCAGACGTTATATGGTTAGTTATTGGAGTCTCAACATCAAAAATCATAATTGTTTTGTATTTTAGATAACATGTTTCACATCTTTCAAAACATCACATCAAAGTACCACTTCCATATCATTTTTTTTAAAAGAAGTCATTAAAAGTAAAACATTGGACATCTTTTAGTAGTTTTAAAATTCAAACATAATAGCAAAACACTTCCCAAATTATGTTTGATGTTTCTAAACAATATATGTCACGAAAAATTAAATCATCGAACATCCTAGATTAGTCCTTGATTTACATGATAGACCAAAATGATCCTTGAAATAAAGCTAATAACACTCTAAAAGAATGAGCAAAAAGGATTAGATAAAATATTGCTGGACATTGGGAGATGCTTGCCCAAATGCCTCTCATTTTGCCTAAGCCGCTTGTCTAGGCATCACCTTAGTAAACTCACTTTGCCTTGGGACCATTGATATGCTTAGGAGCTTCTTCGCTGCCTAAGCACCTAGGAAAGTGCCCAGTGCTCAGGGTTGCCTTTGATGACACTAGAGTACGGTAGTTAAAAGCTTGTAAAATAGGGATGTATCAAGCTGGCACATATAGGAATACCTTAAATTTTGGGATGTACAGATGTTTGGTCTCAACTTTCTTTTTCTATTAAACATTGTGAGGTTAGTGCTTGAATGTTGGAATATTGCTAGATACTATCGGCTCGATTTATTTTTGAATTCTTAGTTTTCTGACCTCTTCTTCCTTGTCTTACTTATATGTTAGCGCCAAAATGCATAGCATCATATAATGCCTCATATGCAAAACCAAGGTTGTATCTTTATTGGGGATAAATTACTTTAAGTTTTCATCTGCAAGAAAAATATTTGTCATGATCTTCAAATCATTGTTTGAAAGAATTGAAAATAAGAAATTTCAGCCTATTTTGGCACCATAATGTAATCATGTCATTTATGCTTCAAAATGTTTGAGGGCATCCCGATAGTAATTAGAATTTATAAATGTTGTATATCATGACCAAAAAGGAGACCATAAATTTGATAACCTCTCTTGCTTAGTCTCAAATACGATCCATGGGTTTCTATCCCATGCACTCTCACATGAGGAGAGGGGGAGTCGGGGATTTTGTGTCATGTCTCTATCCCTATGTAACTCTATGTGTCTCTAGTTCCTTGGTGCTCGGTGCTGAAATGCATGATTAGGGAGGGAGGAAGCATCCACTCTTTTTTTTTTTATATATATACAGATTATTTTCCCCTTGTGGCATCTCTCTTTTCCCTATATAACTTAATGTCTGTCTCTAGTTCTGTGGTGCCAAAATGGATGATTTAAGGAGGAAGTGGGCATCTACTCTATTTTATTACAGATTTTTTGATATCTCTCTTGTTCCTATGTAAAACTATGTTTGTGTGTTCTTTGGTGCCAAAATGCATGATTTCCATCCAAATTTCCATTGCATCAAGCAATGACAAGGGCAATAATGTTTTACTAACATTTGTTTATTGCGATCTACTTTTCTCAATTGAAAAGGCAATGAAAATGTTTTCCTTGAGCCTAGATGTTTATGATGCAATGAGCCCTTTTTAGTTTATTTATTTATTTTTGGGGGAGCATGCCCATCATATATGTAAATTAATGTTTGATGGTTATTGTGAATTGTATGTGGGTAAATGCTTCTTTGACATTTATTTATTTTCATTACTATCTTCTCTACTTTTTGTGAACAAAATTAATGTTTATGCCTGTTCAGTTATCTATTTATGTATATTTGGCATGCATAAATTATGATCTTAAGCGATTTTTGATATTTTCCTTTCTTATTCCAAATGAGTAATGATTTTTGTTCACAATGGTTCTGAGCACATTTTCTGGCTCATTTTTCTCTTTAGTGAGTTAATACGCTTTAGTTTTGTGTTCTAGGCATGATTCTTGAATATACTATTGTGTCCTTTATAGGCCTTGAAGAAAGCCTTGGAGGATGGTGCGGACAAGGATGAAGAAGACTCTGAGGGAAGAAGAGCTTTGCATTTTGCATGTGGTTACGGTGAGGTATGATGGATATTTTTGATATTTTACCTTATTTAGCAGTCGATTACCTGAAGGAAATAACTATGAGATGCAAACCAGTTACCAGACAGTTTGCCAATCTACTGGTGTCCCACGAATAGCCCAACCTCCTGTCAAGAATATTCATAACCCCCATGAGTTGATCAATCCTCTTGCCGCATCACTTTGGGAACCAGTTTTTGGTTTGGGCCCTGTCAAATAAGTTCCTTGTTTGTTCATTGTTCTCTTTGTTATTAGTGCTTCTAAATTTTGGTGTGATGTCCATTTTGTTTTTTATGATTCATGCTTGAGCATGTTTGAGTTATCATTGTTCTCCTTTAACCTAGATTTGTTATCATGGCTTACATATTGTTTTCAGAACATCACTAGGATTGTACTTACCTTTAACTTTTGGGTTCTTCTAATTCCTATGAATGAAGAACAATTATAAGAAAGAATTATTGGAAACCTAAAATCAAAACTTGAAGACTGCTTTGTTGCTATCTATGACCACTATATTACACAAAGATATACAAGATATTGGGCAGAAGGCTAAGGAGGAATTTTGTTGACGAGTTACATTTGTCCTTGATATCCAGAGGGATTTATGCTTGATGGATTAGGTGCATGCACGTGATGAATACAGTGTTGTTAAAGGTGTGCCTTAGGCGTGCTTAAGGTGTAAGGTATAAGGCACTAAAGGTTAAGCACTTCTTATATCTTAGGCAAAGCGCTTTTATCTTGGCACACATAAAGTGAAAAAAGCATGCACTTTTAATTTAATTTGAGACGCAAGAATGGCGTGCCTTTCTTCGTAAGCTATAGTTATAATATTTTTTAAAATCTATTATATTTATTAAACTATGTTGATTTTATGATATACCATTCCGTACATAATTATTTTTCTTACCTTATAAAAAAGGCTAAAAATTGAAAGATATAGAGATGAAATATCAAAAATTATGCTAACATCTGAGAACGAAAAGGAAAAATATTAAGGAACTACAAATTTCAGTTGAGAAAGAAAAGGCCTCCCATTGAGCTAATAGATTAAATATATTATTATTATTATTATTTTAACTTTTTTTATTATGTGTTATAAAACTTGCTTATATAAATTATTCTATTTATTTTAAAAATATGCGTCTTACTTTCATTAGACGTGCACCTGTGCTTTGCGCCTAGGCTTTAAAAGCCCTTTGCGCTTAGGTACACCTATTGCTTTTAACAACGTTAGACGAATCATCTATGAGGGCTAAATAATAATCTGGCATATAAATGATATACAATCTGGATTTCTATGAGATCTATCCCTTAATCAGTGGGTTCATGGTCAATTCAGGTGAACGCATCTGTGCATGAGACAAACTTCTTTTATGACTCAGTAATCTGGCATCTGAATGATAATATACTTTGTGATTTCTATGAGATCTGTCCCTTGATTAGTGTGTGTGTATGTGCATACATGCCTAAGGCAAGCCTTCTTTTATGATTTAATAATCTTGCATACAAATGATAATGCACTCTGTTGATTTCTTTGAGATTGTGCTTTGAATAATGTGAGTGAGAGAGTTATAGATGAAATTTGCACATGGTGACTTTGGTTTTGAATAACAACTTTGAACTATGTTTATACATGTGCCATTCAAAGAGGGGCGTGAATCTGACATCTCATTCTTGTACCAAAGTAACATTTCTAAATCTAAGCAATGTAACGGCATAGGTCTTTCTAAATTAAATAAGAATGACATGTTAGGATATTATTTCTTGTTCTAGGGATCATTTGAAGCTTGTCTAGCTTTGGCTGTCTCTTAGTTGATTCAACTAGATATGCCTTTATAATTACAGGAGTAATGGGCCATGCAAACATTTGTTATTGAACCATGGGAATATGGATAAAGGGTATAGAAAGGAAAGAGTTAGCTAGGATCAGATCAATCTATTATACTACTAAAAAGAAACTCTCAGTGTCTCTGTTCATGAGGCTTCACTTTGTGCCTCTCCTATTTTTAGTTCCTAGAATACCCCTTTGCACATTCTTGTGTTCCCGTGCCCACATGCTTCGAGCACTGCATCTCACATACAGGGTTTGTGGCTGTTAACGGCAAGGTAAAGTATTTAGACCCTTCATAAAATGTTTTTTATTCATTTTTTTAATCTCTTTTCTTTCTAAAAAACATGTGTGCATTGCATGTGCCACAATCTTGTAAGGGAAAACCAGAAGTTTATTTCCTTCAAGGTGGTCTAACTCAGAATAAATGACTGAAAATCAAGGGATTGTCAGATAGAGGATATTCATCAACTTCGAATATCAGTCATGTTGCCGATCCATTAAGGATTTTAATTTTTATTCCCTCTTTTCTCATGGATGGGAGAACATATTTTTGAGCCATTTTTGGGTTTTTGAATGTAATATTGCAGAGTAAGAGGATTATATATAACCAATTCAGCAGGATATAAATAATGATAAATGATGGGATTCCATTTCCCATGCTAGCTTAAGCTCAAGGGCTTTGTCAATCTAAGAAGACATTATCAGTACAAGTGATCCACTTGGAGGTATGGAAGACTTCATTCTTGACCACACAGGCAGTCAAAGGTTGATACTGAATTAATACCTGATAAAGAATACTCACCAAATGGACTGCTTATGAGGTGGAGATTTTTTTTTTTTTTTTTTTCCTTCCATGTCCATCTGCAGAACGAGTCAAAATGTCATCCAGCAAGAAAGTATTGCAATTGTGATTGTCGAGTGCTTTATACTTTCTTGGCCTCATAATTTGTTGTCTTTGTTCCTCAGCCTATTATTTCCATGATGCAAGCTAGCTGAGGCTATTGTATTTTGGCAGTTGCTCGGAAAGGTTAAAGATCCATGTGACTGAATTCATTGCTCGGCAACTACTAACTGATTTCTTCATCAGAAAGCAGTATAATGCTCTAAAGTTCTAATATCTATTTCCCATTGCAATCTTAGATCTAATCTCTTAGGTATCAGTGCCATATTTGATTATTTAAAGCCAATTTACCGGACCCTAGTTGTTTACATCCAATTCACATATTTTCTTGGTTTTTTAAGAGCAAGAGAAGCAAAACCTATTGGTTCTATTAAGAAAAGGGATGAGGAGTTTCATTATGAGGGAACCTTCTTCTGAACAAAAGAACAATTCTTTTATCTGACTACTGGAGTGGATGGACCAGTCCTACAATAGAGAGAGAGTAGAATGGAGAACCACATCCTCAGGAGGATTTTTTTTTTTGGTATGAAAGGATTGTGATGTCTCTTTTCTCTGTTTAGACAGTACTAAGCCTGTAAATTCGGTTTCTGCATTTCAGGTGAAATGTGCTCAGGTGTTGCTCGAGGCAGGAGCCACAGTGGATGCATTGGACAAAAATAAAAATACGGCCCTTCATTATGCTGCTGGTTATGGGCAGAAGGAGTGTGTGTCTCTTCTATTGGATCATGGTGCAGCTGTGTAAGAAAACAGACTTGGTACTTATCTTCATTTTCCTGATCATCATGATTCACTTTCAAGTTCCTCTGGTGCAGCACTCTGCAAAATTTGGATGGGAAGTCACCAATTGATGTTGCCAAGCTGAATAACCAAGGGGAGGTGCTGAAGTTACTTGAGAAGGATGCGTTTCTGTGAGGAGTTATACTTGGATCTTGTGGGAGGATCTGGACGTCACCAAGTTCTGCTACATTAGGTTGGTTGTTTCTGTTCTTTGTGGGTGGTCAGTTTGGATCGGTTGAACAAAGTGTCGTTTCTGGGCATAAATTGCCATCTCTTTGGATGGATCAGGGGATGGACCTTGCATTAGTGGTCTTATCTTGTGGCGTTGTATTGAATAGTTTTCATTTCTTGGAGAAGTGAGCCATGCTTAATAAGTACTTGATTTTATGAAACTGAACGTGAAAGGATAATGCTTGTGAAGTTCTAATCCTCTTATATAATCATCAAGTAATTTGCGTTTGGTGAATAATTCATGCATTAATCCAGGCAACTTGTGTAAATATATATGTTTTTTAATTTATTTTGGAACTGCACGCTCGATGGCATTAGTCATGTGCGTCTCATTTGCGCGGGGGGAGTTGGGGGTAATGGAAGCCTGGCCTGGGGAGATGCGCTCCCCAGGGTTTGCGAAGTTTGAATGGCTGTCGTATGATTTACCCCCCTCCCAGTCTTTTCGGTTAACTTATTATTACGTAATAAATTGTCTGATACAATCAGGAAAGCTCACGTACTGGATTGCAGCTGGCATTTCAGGCATCTTGGGGTGTAGCTCTTGAGGGATTGCAAGATTTCATTGGTTTCTTGAATTTAAATGCATAGGCACGCAAGATGCTTATGCTTGGTTTATACAGTAATTTATTTGCATATTGTTGGGTATCTTAGTTGATCTAGGTTATCAAAAATTTAGATGGAAGGTATGTTAAAATTTTAAAAATATTTTTTCTTTTTAAATTGAAAAGAAACCCCAATAATGTAATATTTTTAAGTATAATAATTATATATTATATAAAAAATATATAATATTATATTTTTAATATAAATAATTATTTAAAAATATATTATAAAAAAATTAAATATTTATAAATATAATATATTTAATATTAATATATATAGTATAAAAATTAATATTGAATATTATCATAATAATATTATTAAGGATGAATTCGTATAGATCTTGAAATTATCTCACTTTTTCTACCTTTAATATTCATTATTCATATGAATTAAAGGATGAAAAGGATGATCGAATGTGTTTAGCTACATATGAGTATAGCCAAGTTTAGCTCATAATAACTATATGTATATATATTGTTTTATATTAACAAAAGATATTAATATATTTATAATATATACTATTTATTATATTATAAAATAAATATAATTTAATAATATTATTAAGTTATATTAATTATATGATAAATAAAAAATAATAATGTTGTAATTATTAAATGTTACAAAATATTATTAGTAATAATATTAATAAGATTATATATAGTACAATAATTAATATTTAATATAATAATAATAACTATATATATCTATTATATTAAAAAATATTAATATATTTATATTATAAAATATATATTATATTCATAATATGTACTATTTATTATATTATAAAATGATAATGTAATACTATTACAATAATAATAATTTAATAATATTATTAAATTATATTAATATGTAATACAAATTAATTAAAATTATAATATAATATATTATATCAAATGGGCTCTTCTTCTCTCATGAATAATGTTTTATTTTGAAGGATAATTTTGAAAAAAGAAAGTACGGTGGAGATTTTCATTCTAAGATTGCTTAATCCTTCGGTGGGAATTAGAATGCCAAAGAATGTGCCAATTTGATTTTCAAAATAATTTTGAATGCCAATTAACTTTTCTGAATATGTTAAATCAAATACGATAATGTAACATAATCACTAAAAAAATTGATGAGAATCTTGAAAGATTTCATAAATCTTGAAAGATTTCATAAACCAAACGTTCGCTTAAATTCGTATGCTTTCCTATGAGCTCCAGCGAATTGCCAATGATTGGATGATCTAATTGTTTACCTGACTTGGTTGGACCAAGCTTAACTTTATAATCTAGCTCAGACATAAGTAGTTGCAGCTAATGGAGGTAGGAATAGCAACAGGGTGGCCTTGACTTTCCATACCTACTTATCCTTGTCTCCGGTCTTGCAGGAGATAAGATAGTTGCAGCTGATGGAGGTAGGAATAGCAACAGAGTGGGTCAGGATAGTTTTTGTCAACCCAACCCTAGCCTTGACTTTCTATACCTACTTGTCTCCGGTCTTGCAGGAACGGGGATCCCAAACCACACTATTAGTTTGCCCTTACTTCTTTTTTTAACTTTTTACAATTATATTTAAAAATATATTTTAATAAATTATAAATATATTTGCGAATTTGATTCAAATCATGGATATTGCTTAAAAAAAATAAAAACTAGAGAAATTAATTATTGAGATTGATTTGCAAATCTGATTCTAAAAGCCAAAGAATGCAGCCTGTGCTGCTAGAAGTATGTATAATTTGGACATGCATGTATTTGACATGCAGGTGAATTGTGCATAGGTTCACTCCCTCCCTCTTCTATGGTGCATTAAGCAATATCCTGTAGCCTGGAGCTTGGCAACATCTGCGACAACAAATCTCCTCAACCTTCTTGTTTTCATCTTGGGAAGCCTTAGCACCTTCCTAGGAACAGGGGTTTCAATGCTAGTGGATGTAGACTCTTTAGCAGTAGATACCACTGGGCATTGGCGGCTCCTTTTGTTTGTCTTCTGCTTCTGAGATTGAACTTGGAATGGTGGAAGGCACTGACTTTAATCACTTTTCACTTCTTTGGTCACTGGTACTGGGACTGCTTTCTCTTTTGATACTTCTGATTCTGATTCCTGAACTGAAGATGCCTCAAAATTCTTATTAGGTTTTTCAACCTCTTCAATTGGTGGTCCAGGAGTATTAGATACATCTGGTAGATTCTTTAATCCTTCTGCGGTAACTTCAGCTGCTGGTTCTGTAGTTGTATACATCATCGGTGACTCCTTTTGCCTTCTGCTTCTGTAATTGAACTTGGAATGGTGGAAGGCCCTGTGACTTCTTCACCATTTACTTTTTTAGTCATTGGTTCTGAAGCTGCTTGCTCTTTCCATGCTTCTGATTCTGATTCTTCCTCATTTGACAAGACAAACCTGCAGCAAGATACCATCAGAAGATAAACTACAGTCTTTCTGGAGAAAATCTTGATTCAAGATAAATTCATGCAGCAAATTTTGGTGGGTCCATCACTGAACACATCTTTCCTGGGTTTCAACTGTATGGAAAGCTTGTGCTGACCAGGTGTATGCCATTTTATTGAAACCAGGAAGACTTTGGGACTCAATCAAATGCCAATACAAATAAAAATAATAGGAATGCTACGTCGAGAACAAACAGAAAAAGAAAAAAAAAAGATTACATGTCACTTTACTATGATTTCAAGCTCCATATGGCCATTTTTTTCCAAAAAAATTCTGTCAACAAGCATGTAGAAATGACGGTTATTTAGTCATTTTCATAGACCTGCATACTTTCATGATGGTATCTGCGTTCTCTAGTAATCTTTTATCTTTATCAGGATAGTTTGGCGATAGAACAAATGACAATTAATTCGCCGTTGGGTTGGGAAAAGGAGACAAGCGAGAATTCACAGGAAAAAAGGAAAAAAAGCCCATTACTTTTCATTAAGAAATACATGCTGAGTGAAAGAATATTTTTAACATCAGTTACACAGTCAAGCCTTCAATTTGTCATCAAAACTAATAGCACTCATGATACTTCCAATAATAAAACAGTTACAGAAATTAAACAGAAATGCTAGCTGAAAAGACTTGAAATTGAAATATGTATTTCAAAAGCACATTGCATTAAAATATCTGATGGAAATATCTTACATCCATCCTTAAGAACAGATGAATGCTTCAGAATAATATAATGAAGTAGAATACAACCCATGATCTGGAGATTAGCTCTGTACCTATTTCTCAAAGCAAATGATAACCAAAATATTTGCATTGTGGAATGGACCAAAGCCTCATTAAACAGCAAAAGTTTGGGCTTTCCTTGTGGTGCCAGAACTATAGTGAGGAAAAATAGGAAGCAAAAAAGAATACAAACTATTAACATGCCAAGCATACTTGTTATGGAGGTAGGCTAAATGAAGTACTCAGACAGTACCTCAATGATAAAGATGCTACTGACTTTCCTATGAGAATGAGTGAAGCATCGCCATCTACAATTCTCTGGATGTAAGGTTTGATATCCTTATGAATAACTAATGGAAAACAGGCTTTAGAAGCCTCAGGACCAATTCTCCCTCCAAGACCCAAATTCTGCAACTGTTAGCTAGCAGATGCACTTTAACACTTAAAAAAGACAAAGAAAAAAAAAACATCAAACTACTATTTAGGCATTAGCTAATAAACATCAAGCCGGCATAGAAGTTGTTCAAATATTTTGCATGATAGTTCCACACATAATTAGAAACACAAAATAAAACTAAGAATAAGTTAGTCCTCATGGCAGTTCAACAATCACAACAACCATCACATTCAGATTATAATTCTTCTTCACTATGATCATTCTATAAAAGCTATCAACCATCCACCAATTGACAAGTCCCACCAGTCATCAACAGTTCTCCTTTGACAAAAAATAAAAAGCAAGTTAATATGCAGAATATCTAAAATATTATTTACTAGATAATTTAAAACATGCTAATATTAATGCCTAAGTCATCTAAATCCATGTCATTGTATATAGTAAGTAGCATAGTCGTTCGATACTGATGTAGCTCTACCTATAAATAACAATAGCAAGTACATAAAAAAAAAAAAAAAAATGGAATCATGTCAAAATAAATACAAGAGGAACAACTTGACATAAAATAACTAAAACATTTATAAATTGCCTTTGTTCTCTACTGCCCATAACCAATTCTGGGCTCACATCAATGTCTCTAAGGTCTTCTAATAAAGCAGAATATAGTATGGGCCTACTTTCTACCACTAGTAGTGAGTGCAGATTTAGAAGCAATGGTAGAGACAAAAATGGCTAATATATCTCTAGCAATTGCTTGCAATGTTAGATATTTGACTCTATCCAACTTCTACAAAAGTAGAATAATAAATTCTTGAGTTTTTGGCAATTCTTCCTCCTTCAAATAATGATTCAATTTTATTTTGACATATGTAATCCTAACCCTTTTTTCTCCTCACAAACAAATCATAATCACTTAATGCATCATTACCATTAAGATTAGTGAGGTCTAATTGTGAAGAAAAGACTACCTTTTTCTCTACTAATCCTCAACTATAGTCATTAACTAAGTCATAGAAAAGTTGATGAATCTTCTCAATTGAGGCCGAAGATTCACTTCCATAAACTTTTGGAAAGTAATACTCAAGTAAGGTCATCTTATATTTTGGGTCTAACACAGCAACAACTCCCATAATTTCATGAATCATATTCTAATAACTATCAAATTTTCCTAACATCTTGATGCCATTTTACCAACAACCTCATTAGGAGAAGTGGGCCATTGAGTCAATGCCAATCTAATCTCATAAATTTGGGGGAAAGAAATATTAGCAGTAAGATATTTTATATCAGAAAACAACTATGTGACATTGTAAAACAATCTCAAACTCCCATACGTTTTCGTTGCAAACTCCCAATGATCATCACTTGACAAAGAAGTATGTTTAACTTCACATTGTTTCAATCTATGAAAAACATCCTTGTATGGTTAGGTAGTTTGAAGCATCAAGTAAGTAGAATTTTACCTGGTAGGACAATTAAGACCTAATGTTTTAGTTAAAGGAGTGCATAATTGCTTAGCTGCTTCTTCAAATTTCTCTACTTTTTTTGGTGTTGCAGTCCAATATACCATACTATCTTAGATCTTTTCAACCCCAACCTTGACGACATCCAATCCATCTTTTATAATTAAGTTTAAAATATATACACAACACATATAAAGTAAATCACTATTCCTCAATAAACAACTCTCTTATAATTTACCTTTAACATTTTTTATCATGGTATCATCGGTGGAAAAATTATCTAATGTGATAGTGGACAATTTTATGTCCACATTTCAATCCATCAAATAATCAATCAACACCTCAATAAGCACATCACTTGTATGTGGACAAGGCACATAGATAAAGCTATAGCAAATATAAAATTTTGATTTCAATTAGAGAGATTTTTGTAATGAAAAATATTTTTTAACCAAATTATATATAATAAGAAACTAATATCGATTAACTGAATCAACAATCAACCAAATTATATATAATAAGAAACTAATATCAATTAACTGAATCAACAATCATATCTATGCATAAAACTAATAAAAATGTTAACTTAATAGACATACCTTAAAATTCAACTTTGTAAAATCTAAGAGCTATCAATGAAGTATGCCACAGTGGCTATGAATCCCTCTTTTGGTTGCTAAATATCTACATGTCGATTATTATAGCCACCCTAGTCTCGTTCTTCTCCAACAACTTCATTGTTTTCAATCTTGCATAATCATAAATTTGTAGAATATCATTTTTGACAGTGTTCAACAGGGACACTTGAATAAAGGATGAAGGGCACTTAAATACTTCCTAAATGCAACATGTGCTACCATAGAAAAAGGATATTCTTAATGAATGAAAGCGTTTGCAAGCTCTCTTCTCACAGTTTCTTAATCAAATGTACAACAAAATTTGTCCTTGGCCTTTAGAGAAATTGTTTGTTAAAACCCTTTGCCTCATACTTATTACTCTTCACCTTGGGCACCTCTTTAATTGGTCATGCAAATACCTTATCCCTGTCTTTTGAAGCCACACTAAGTAATTTACTATAATAGTAACATTGAGCTTTCTCTTCTCCATAAACATTTTTCTTTTCTTCCCAAAGTGCTCCTATACACAACTGTCACGCCCCAGACCTTAGAGTGAATCCAAAAGGTGGCAACCCGCCGCATGCTAGGCATGCAAGGCGTTCAGTAACAGAAGCAATTATCAAACCAAAAGTCAATCAACTAATATGCAAATAAAAAATCACAACATTCTTATTACAATTCCAAATAAAGCGAATGTTTGGGCTATATGCAAACTGGTAAGTATAAATTCTATCTAAACTAGGCTAATAGCAGCTTCAGTCTACCCATATCCCTATTCATTTTTTTGGCTCTGAAAAATATCAACGAGAGTTTAATGAGTTCACACTCAATAAGTAAGCCTAATATAAAATATATCATATAATTTCAAGAATATTACATATCAGAATTTACTTACTTTCATATGTCAAAACTTTCATGTCGCCTTATTATCTTATGTTACTTATATTCTTGAAATATGTTGAAATCACAATGTATATTATGTCTCAAAATTTCAGTTCCAAGTTTTCAAGTCATCACATTCATAATTCACTTTCATTAACATTTACACTTCATCTTATTACAAATATACTACGGTCACAAACTATGACCACATATATCCCTGTGATATGACCAGAACAGAACACCACATATAATTCCTATGGATGAGGGTCAGAACAGAACACCACATTTAACCCTGTGGATGAAGGTGTATCCTCCACATATATCTCCTGTGAAAGTGAGTCCCGGTATCAGAAATCATATCACAAAGTCACATCATAGTGGACCACGGGTGACATATTTTTATTATTCAGAACTTATTTTCACTTCTTATTCAAATATTATCCATAAAATTCTTTAGATTAACTTAGCATAGGCACACATTCATATCATATTAGCCATGTTAATAATATTAATATCAAATATTTCTTTTACTAATTTATGGTTTGAATATATATATCATAACTATTTATTTTGTATAAGCAATGTTAATTTATTATTTTTATTATTATCACATGTACTACTATCATTATCACTATTGTTATTATTAATTATTTATTTATCTATTTATTTATTTTATAGTTATGCAGAATTTATCTAAAATCTAAAAATAATATTATTAAGCTTTCAAATGAATGAAATAACATATCAGAATTTATTTGCATGATAATAGCAGATAAAAAAGCAATATCTAAATATATACAAACATTTTATTCAAAATTTACATAATTTAATAATTTATTAAATTACTCATGATAAATGGCTTACTTACCTTTTATCGCTAATTCACAAGTCCAAATCAACTGTTTAGACTTCTGACACCTACAACATGATATTTAAATTTTTAATTTCTAAAAATCATAATGCCCACATAATTTCTATCATTCTACCGAGTCTAGTTTTGGATCCAACTTGGGGCTTGATTATTTTAACTTGTATCAATCCAAACAGTGTAACAAAATTTTTTCATAAACTAGAGCTATCCTAGAATTAATCCTGATTCTAGAATGGTTGGGTTAGGACTAATTTGGGTTCCAAAAGTTGGATTGAAGTGGGCTCAAATGGGTTGAACTTAAGGCTCAAATGAATAGCCAAGAGCCAACCCATCTTTTTTTTTTTCTCGTTTTCTGAAACTCAAACTCAAACAGAGACGTTCGGCTCTTTTCCTTTCGCTCTCTGTTTCTTTCTTTTTTTTATCTTCTTCAAAATGCACTCCATCTCTCCTGGTCCTCTCTCTCTCACGCACAACTCATGGCTTCATCTCTTCTTCTTTTTTTTTTTTTCCTTCAGATCCCAGATCTATCTTCCTCTTTTTTTTGTTCTCAGATCTCATATCCATCTTCCTCTTTTTTTTTTTGTTCTCAGATCTTAGATCCATCTTCCTTTTTTTTTTTTTTTTCTCAGATCTCAGATTCATCTTTCTTTTTTTTTTTTGTTCTCTGATCCCAGATCCATCTCCCTCTTTTTTTTTTTTTTTTTTGTTCTAAGATCCTAGATCCATATTTCTCTTCTTTTTTTTTTTATTCTCAGATCCCATATCCATCTTTCTTTTTTTTTTTTTGTTCTCAGATCCAGATCCATCTCCCTCTCTCACGCACAACCCAGATCTCTCTCTACCTCTCACTCTCATCTCTCTACCCATCGGATCAAATATTAGACTGAAACATAAAATAAAGGCAAAGGGAGAGAGATTACCTGCGGGTGGATCAGGCTTGTGGGAAGGAGATGACGACGAGAAGAATAGAGACGAACTAGGTGTGAGATGAGGGGAGAGAAGGTAGGATTTTTAATCCTCTTTATCCCTTTATCCTTCCAAGGATCGCGTGAATAGTAAGCGAAGGATACGGCTGAATCTTCTTTGGTTCGGTTTGGTAATGCCCGGTTTGGTAACGCCGCGATGATTGCGGCGTTATACACAACACTCCTTAAGTCTTCCCTTTTCGGAGGTAGAATCACATCCATCTTCCACTCTGTATTCTGTATAGGTGAATTCATGTCATACATTAAAATTTTTGTGCTGGATAGATTTGAACTATTAGTTAGTGTAGTTTAGTTGATCCCAAACTTCTAGCAGGTGTTTATTGATTAGAGTTTCCAAATGGTGCAGATTTGTTGGAACTATCTTCTTGTATTGACGTTTTATATCCGTGCAAGTAACAAAGAAATTAAGAAGCCTACAAAGACAAATACACCTAACAAAAAAAAATGCCACAGTTATAGGAGAAAATATGCTAAACACTAAAAGGATGATAACATCAACAAAGCGCTTTCATGGTAAACAGAAAAGGCTTCTCATGTTCTGCGTACTTATAATGTTTAAAAACTCTAATAGCTATAATGATAGCATCTTATAGCTATTCTTACAGCGCTTAAAACGTTTTAAACTGTTGCTAATACAAGCTAAAATCACCTTCTCTGGTATGTGTACCCATCCAAGGGAAGTGATTATATTGATAGCAATACTATAATCTACTTTTGATAAAGTTAGCAACATTCCTACAGTGATTAAGAATATTTCTCAAATTACTGGGTTTCTTCAATGCCTAGTTATCCCAAAGATTCCAAATGTTCAGTTGGAAGAAGGCTGGAACTCTCAGATGCTGACTGAACTATATACTAAAATTTGAAACCAGTAACAAAAGTGGAGCGCTGAGACAATTGTTTAGCAATATACTTCAGCATGCATGGACACACATTTTTTATGCTGAGAGAATTTTTTCAGTTCCTTTATTCTTTGATTTTAATTGCTGATGTCTTCTTTTCCAGTAATATGTCTTCCTCCATGGCAGGAGCCTTTGGACAGGCTTTCTTTTGGAGGAGCTGGAATCAGGGACACGGTTATTGTTTTGGTACTGGACTTCTGCTGAGAAGAACAAACCAAAAATATCAGCAACTTCTACCTCCGCCGCAAGAATTACACAGCATTCCGATTCAGAATTTGGTGGCGGTGTTCAGTAGGAGATAATCACCAGCAGCTGTTAGTTAAAGGTAAAAGGATTCAAAATTTAAAGACTATATATTCAACATGTAGGTAACTTCGATGATATAATAACCAAAGGAGCAGTATGCTCTGTTGTGTACTTTATAGACTTGGCAACATGTCCAACTTCAATTTTGACACACAAAAAAGGAGTTGATAAAGAATTCACCTCCACTAAGAAGAGCTCATACAACACCACCACCATTCAAAGAGGACCAACTTCAATAAACATCGATCTTTACCTCCTTGCATTGTTAGCTTTCCCTTTTAATCAACAAAGATTCATTTCTCATCCGATTCCTTCCACTACCTTTACCTCCATCCATTAATGGCCTGTTTTAGTCACCTCGGTCACAGGAGACCATGACATAAAGTTTCAAAGCAATAACAGAGATGTAGTGAACATCATCATACCATCCTCCTTCCTTGGCAACTCACCCACAAAAAATGCAAGCCTCCTATACCATTGTTTTGAGCACGTAAGATTGAGATCTAGCACAATGCCCCATCTAACCTCGACTCACAAATTGCAATCCAATCCAAGAAATCAGCTGATCATGAAAAATCTAATTCCTGCAAAGATCACAGATCACAGATCCCAAAGGAAAAGGCAAACCAAAAGAAATGAAGAAGATGGCTATTGGAAGTAAAAGAAGGTAGAAACAAAGCGAGGTGAAACCTCCCTACAAATCCCCAAGTCCCACCAGTTAGGCAGGTACATGAGAGACGGAGAACCGGAAGACAAGGAAAACAAAAAAGCAACCTCATTCCATCCATAGTGAGAACCGACGCGCCGGTGTTGGTATGTTGCCTTCCATCCAATGTGGAGTCCTCACTCCTTGAGGGGCCATTTGGTTGAAGGAAAAATTGGGCGGAGCTTTTTTTTTCCTTTTTTTTTTTATTGAAAAAAAAAGAAAAAATTATTTCAAGTTTACATACTTTTTTCACTAGAAATAAATACCATGGGTTTCATACCTTTCATTAGAAAATATTTTTGCATGAAAAGTCCAAAACTGCCTCTTAATATTTTTTGATTTCCCTTCCCGTTGATAACTTATTAGCCTTTTCTTGGCTAAATCTTAGTAGATGCGGACTCTTATCCTAAAAGCAATCAATTATAATTATTATTTTTAATTATTATGACTACTTTTATGATATTTTTAATTACTATTATTATTTTATAATATTTTAAAATATTTTTGAGTATTGTTATTATTTTATAATTCTAACCATCAATAATACGATTGTTGAATTAATACATTATTCTCTTTCGGATAATATTTATCAACCAAACAATCAAAAGAAATAAATTTCTCAAATGATCCATTTAATTCCAACGTAATTTTTATTCTAGGAATATTATAATCAAATTAATATTTTTCTGTGCAAAATTATCTCCATACAAATTTCTTGTCAACCAAAAATTGCAAAATTTATTTTTGCTTACAAAACTTTGCGTAAGAAAATAGGTCTTAGGAAAAATTTTTTCGAGAAAATACCAAAGAGATTGAGAGAAATTTGCAAGAAGGAAGGTAGCTATGGTAACATGAAGCCTTAATTTTGGGGAGGCAGCTATAAGGATAAGGCAAAACCAAAAAGCCTTGTTTCGTTATATATATACACACACATAAAGGAATCAAATTCAAGATCCAATCATCTTCCTTACCTTTGGATCCATACGAATCCTAAAGCTACATTATCTTTTCTATCTTTGGGATCCGTGAACTATGTACATCTAAGGGTGAAGGAGATGATTGGATCTAGACTTAGTTACATTGGAATGTAGTCAAGTCAAGTCTTTCTCAAATATATATATATATATATAATTTGGGGTGAGGAGTATATATACTAATTTGGCCCCCGATCCTAAATATAAATTTTTCGATTCTCTCCGAAATCCATCTAGAACCCAGTCAAGCTTAAAGACCTACCTCAAGCAAGGTAGGTCGAGGTGGATCCCCGTCGAGTGGACAAAAAATTACCATTCCTATTTGTCTCATCACCATTGTTTGATCATACCTTAAGATGGATCAAATGACAAAAATCATCTAAAATAATTTCATTCCACTATCTTAACTTAGCATGAATCTTATATGAGATACCTTTTAAGCTTGTTTTACACATCAACTTTTGACATAGACATGCATTCTTTTTAATCATTGGCGGTCTTCCACCACATGAGTTTTCTTGATGAGTCCTCTTTTTAGACATCAATAGGGGCCACCATTCATAATTTAGATCAACATGCCATCCTTGGTAAAGTCTCAAAGAAGCAAAGAATTGATTTCATACTCATTAAGGATAAGAAAAAGGATACGTGGAGAATCATTTCTTCTTCATTCCATTATAGCCACATACCTACAATTGTCACAAACAACATTTGCTACTATTTTACTATTTGCTCTATCTAAAAGTTGTTTGGGGTGCCAATTCTCCTAGATCAAGAGGGATATCAATGGTAAATTAGTTTACAATAATAAGAGCTAAAGAGATGGATAGCCTCTTACTACAAGTAAGACCGTAATTACCATCTATGCATGAATAATCTTACATCGGGGTAGGAAAAAAATGATTTGAAGAATTATAACTTTAAGTTCATTACTATTAATTAATTTGAACTCAAGTTTTTAAGGCCATGTAGCAACCCTTGTAGCCTAACAACCCTCCTCGAGGTAGATTCTAACTAGCTTATAGCATGCAACGAGAATGTCATGTGACAAAAAAGAGGGTAAGGATAGATTTTGGCTAGCTTGTAGCATACAACGAGGATGTCACCTGATAAAGAGAAGGATATTGTAATTACCTCCTATGTATGAATAGTCCTTACCAATTAACTTGCACTCAAGTTTTTAAGACTACATGAACCCAACCTACTAACAGGTTAATTGGATCAGTAAGTAGGCTTGGAGCATTACAAAGACACTTATGAGTTAACATTGATATATGATGGTCAAAGATGGTTCTAGATAGTTATATAAGGCTGAATAAAATATTTATTCTTTCATAAGCAATAAATGCTTCCAATAGGATGTTCAACACCTAGTCATTAATAAGATAGGAAAATGATATGTTATGCAAGTGATTGTTGATATAAATGGGCGATAATACATGATCATTAGGGGTTATCTGATGATAAAATGGTTATACATTTTTAGACTTATGTGCTGCCCATACAAGCAAGATCTGCAAGGTAGCGGACATAGTTCAGTTCATTACTAAGTTCACTTATAATTATGCATGAGTATTAGCTCCGATGAAGAAGCGCATAGGATACTGCGATTATTAGTCAACAATAGTAAGATATGAGTGGCATAGATACTTTACAAAGGACTAGCTATTAGTATATATACATATATATAATTCAAATATATTTGATATGTTTATTTTTGATGTAAATATATTTTATAAAATAAAATAACATTAAAAAAATCTTAAAATCACAATTCAAAGATCTTTAAACCTTAAAATAATCAAAATAATAAAAATAAAAAAATAAAAAAATAGAAAAGCAAAATTGTGGATTGATGCCTTATTAGTATAATTTTGCATACCAAGTGACAGCAGGTTATAATATGATATCTTACTGATACAGATTAGTATAATACCCTACGTGGAGATTGTGAATCTTCTATGTATATATGTTGTCATTCAAATATATTTGATGGATGCATTTTCAATATAAATATATTTTATTTATTACAGCTGCATTAGTTAAGAGATTTTATAGTTTTTTAGACTAATATGAAATAAAATAATCTTAAAATCATAATTCTTGCATCTCTAAACCTTAAAATAATTATAATAATAAAAAATAAATATAAATATATGTACAAAAATTTTGAACTAGTATCATACCGATATGATTTTGCGTGCCAAGTGTTGATTGGTCATGGCATGATATCTTACTCACTGGTATCGGATTGGTACAATACCTGATATTGAGATTACAATTGTATGCACATATGTATCTACATTCATGTATGTAGAGTTCATCTACTCTCCTTCTAGAAGGATTGAGGCCTCACTGCCAACAATTTAAAATCAATGGGCTTTGCAAATTAAGGATCATTCATGATCAAAATGATAAAAGCAATGATTTTATCAAAATGACAAAAACCAAGAATAAAAATGATTTGTTGGAAGCCTCCTACCCACGCATTGAATGGGCACAGATATTAGTGTTAGCATGCTAAATAATATTGCAAGTCACAATTAAAAATTGTTAATCATGATCTACACCTCATAAACCAAATGTGCACCAAATTTCAATATATGTGAAATATAAACCTGAGTTGATGCAGTTGAAGGCTCCGATGCAGCCTCATAGCACTCCAACCAAACCTGAGCTAATGCTTTTGTGGGATCTTTCAATTTAACTTTGGCGATTAGCTTGGAAAAGTTTCCAACCCCTAAACTAGGGATGAAATTAGATTTAAAAATATCTATTCAAATCTATTTTTACATATAAATTTATTTAAATATAAATATAAATTTAAGCATCCAACTAATATATATATATATATATATATATATATATATATATATATATATATATATATATATATATATATATATATATATATATATATATACCTAATCCATCAAAAAGAAAAAAACAAACAAATAAATATAAATATGAATAGACAATTATCTGATCCGCATCGAAATATCCAAATCTACTTATAGTCTTAATCTTATATAACACTTAAGAACTTTAAAAAATTAGTAACTTTATTAATATGGTATTAACTTAATTAACCTTTCGCTTATTATTATCTTTGGCTTATTGGTCACAAAATTTAACTTTTGGGCTTATATTTATTTTCATATCCATACTTTTAATATTCAATATCCATATCCACTTAAATAAATATGCTTATAAATTTTTATATTTGACTAAAATCTATATTTGCATTCGCATTTATCAAATAAAAAGGAATATTGACATGGATGCATTGATATCCTATTTGTATCTGCTTCATTTTTGGTCCTAGGCACTTCTATAATCAGTTGGTATCTTAGTTTTATCACTTTTAACATGCCCAAACTCATATAAAAGCAAAGATGTACACTCATAAATTTGAATATTTTTTTTTGGTAATATTTTTAGAAATATCAATATATGTTGCTTCCATATCAGGATAAGAAATGAGAACAATGGTAAATATATAACTTCATTCTTTCTTTAATGACTTATTTTCGATCGAAATGGTGAATAAATAATTAGAATAGTGATTGTTATTCAACTTTCTGTTCTTCTTCATGGTGGTTTAGAATAGCATTTATTTTCTTTCATGAACAAGTAACTTAAGCAAATCATATTATTTTAAACTTAGTTTGTTATATATATTAACTGTTAATACCTATAATTGTTGGTGGTTAATGAAGAAAAATTACTACCCAAGTTTAGAATTTTTTTTTTTTTTTTAAATGTAGAACAAGCATCGTACTATGCATATATATCAATAAAGAAGGGCTTTTACTACCATACTTCTGGTTGTATGTAAATGGTATCATAAATTATAAGAAGCCCAAGGGCATAAGGATATTGGGTAAAGGCCAAAGGGAATGAATGAGGATATTGGGTAAAGGCCAAAGGGAATGAATGATGGCTTTGAACGGATAAAATTAAAACCTTATTCTCTAAAAAAAAATTAAAAAAAAACACAGCAACTGAACCTATAAAGAGGATCTATTAAACAATATTTTAATGGTTTTTTTTACTGTTCTCTAATTTTAAAATATTATAGGACAGAAAGGGAAATAGACTTTAACATCTAATATTAGGCAAGATAAGAATTTGGTCTGCACTCACTAATACAATTGCAGTGTATAAATCCATGAGCTTTTCTTGGTGTTTGCATTAATTTTCATATGGCAATGAATTGCCTATTCTGTTGTACTCTGTAAAAATCATTTGAAAAATTTGCATATATTTTTCTATACTTGCTTTTATAGGCTATTAACAGTTGATTTATTGTCATGCCCCAATCCTATGCAGACTTCAGCAGGCATGGTAGCTTGCAGATCTCCAAAATATCATCATAGGAAGATTCTTCATGTTGCTAGCAACTCAGAAAATGTTTTACATGACAATTTCTAGACCTCATTGTCTATTTAAATTCAGTCGACAGCCACGTACAATCAAAATCATCTTGTGGGACCTCCAGAACTACAAGGTCATGAGCCAAAAATTTCCATGCACAATGTAAAAATGCCCCAATAGATATATGTGTGAAATTGTTACTATTGGCCTTGTTCAAGAACTTGCAGAAAAATTACTAGGATCAGAATTCCCGAGGGGCTCATCATCGTGGCAGTCTCTGTTCCCCTTGAAGATACCCCACCATCACAGCATTTAAAATTAATATAGGAGACAGAGAAGGCAGAAAATTAGAAAAAAAAAATGCAGTCTATTTAAACTGATGCCTTCTCTCATCATATCAAACAAAGACTGCATTGCAATTGTTATCGAACCATTCATACAATGTCATATGACCAAAAAAAAAAAAAAAAAAAAAGAAAAACACTATCATATAGTCACGTTTATGTTCACAATCCTATTAATATTTAAAAGCTGCAGCATTGTAAGTACTTTGTAATTTTCCGCAGGCTGAGGATGGTACGTTCTCCTTCAGTTGGGATTCCGGTGTGGGCTGCTGCAAAAAGATTTTGGTTGGGTCGTTTGGATCAACATACCTGCAGGCCAAAAGTTCATCAGAACACAGTTAATTAGCCCTAATAAATAAATAGACGAAGAGGTAACTCGGACGGTCGACTCACGCGTGTTTCATCATGTCCTCCACTGGAGTCTGAGCAGCTTGCAGTGGGTCCACACGTGCAGCAGCAGGGGCAGAATTAGCCGCATATTGATTGTACTGCCTCACAGATGCAATGAGATTCAAGAAAAGGGGGACAAAAGTTCCACATCCACCTTCCTTGAACAAGATCTTGAAGGAATGAGTGGAGTTAAGAGCCCTATGCTGATCATCTAGAACCACCTGTCATGGACAAAGTGAGGTCAGCCATTGGAGCCACACAAGCATAACTAAACATTTTCCACTCGAGGGGCTTCTTTTATGCTTACTGGTTCGGCAAATCCAGAAATGTTGTTGCAGAAAAAGATTGGCTGATTAAACTTTTCACCATGCACAAACAGCTGCAGATGATAGCGGGCCATCATTAATTATGGATGCAAAGTCACAACCTTGGAAGAAAATTGAAGAACAACCATCTATATTATAACCTTTTCACATACCAGGCCGATTGAGATCATAAACTCAAGGAAACCGGGATAAAAATTGACCTCAAACAAGCTGAATAATTTCAAATGATATATCCACATTTCTTATATTAAATAAAACCTTATTACTTACAAGATATTTCTGAAGAAGTCCAAAGTAGTATGCAATGTTTAAACTATTGCCGATTTAAGAATGACTAATGTATATCACACTTCTATTGGGGTTGGATCTCATTATTCAGGATATATTAGGGTGGATCATGTCAGTTCAGGCTCTGATTTTGACTTAGGGTCACATCAAGGGTGATCCAAATCTAACCTTTAAAAAAAAAAAAAAAAATAGTGGGATGAAAATTACGACAGAACAAAATCAAAATAGCAAATCAAATTGTGAAAAGGGGCAACCAAACCTTTTCAAAGCCCAATTCCAGACCAGTCCCAGTGATCAGCCCCCTGTCAATCTTCTCAATTTTGACTGACAAAATCAAATTCTTGTAATAGAAGTTAGTTTTGTTTTATTTTAATATCAAGCATCTTTTCCAGGCTTTAACATTTTACACTCACAATCTCAAAACATAATAGTTGCAAACATATAAAAATGTACAGTACCTAACCTTGGGATTCTACTGATTTGACTCTCAAAGTATGAATCCTCAATGTGAGCTTTCATAGCTCAGTTGGTTAGAGCACCCGTTTAGTAAGCGGGAGGTCTTGAGTTTGAATCTCAACAAAAACATTGCAATTGATCTTTTTTAATCTTTTTACCCAAAAAAAAAGTACGAACCCTCAATGCTCTAACCAGAATGAGAATACTCATGGATATGTAGCAATGTCACATTGCAAAGAACCATGAAACCTTACAAAGAGCTCCAAAGTTCAGAATTCAGCTAGCATACAATCTAACCAATCACAAATTTCAACAATTTATCATACAATTCTATAGATAATGCAAAATTGAGCAACCGAGCACCTATTCATCAGACCAATGCATAACATAAATGTCAGATGACTTGAAATGTGCAGAAGTTCATACCAGGGGCATATCAAAAGCCACAAAGTTACCAACAGGTTTCTTCGCAACGAATACCATGCGTATATTTGACAAATAAACAGTTCCCTTCGCTTTGACATGACCACCATGAGCTCTGATGACAGTATGTTTGCACCATGAGGAAAATTTAGTCAGCCCCATAAATCAGCAGCAGAAAATTATATTCACAACAAATATAGAGGATATCTATATTCTACATGCATTTAACCCAAATTACACGCATAGAACACAAGGCAGAATTTCTGCCAAACAATCATGGATAAATAATAATGCTTTAACAAGCATATTAGATTGAATCTCCCACATACAATTAACAAATAATAGTAACTAGTGATTAGCCAACAAAACTTCTGCAACAACAATATTCTTGCTGCTTATCTGTTTATATGACAAATATTCATGTGCACATGAGGCCAAAAGCTTATGTAATTCTTGTTTGATCCTTATGATACCAAAAGCAACCGTTAAAATATAAGAGACAAACAAAGTATGCTAATAAAACTAGCAAAACATTTGCTTGCTTTAACAAAGTGCATTTTGTTAGAAAGAGAGCACTTCAAGCTGAAAATGCAACTAACCTAACTGCATGAATTGCTTAAAGAGGTGTTCAGAATACTTTCTTAACGTTGGGAAATAAATAGTGCAAATTTGTTCTTCAAGCCAAATTGATTTGACAACAAACAACAACAATTTGAAGGATATACTACTTGTGATTTCTTTATGAGAAAGCAAATAAGAGAATGAATATAAATCTTACAACATCAAAAATCCCCATCCATGGAAGAATACGGATATGCTAATCACCTTGAGAGCTTTGAAAAGGTCTAATTTCTTATCATGGGACCACTTCATGTCTAAATATTACTATCTCAATCAGTTAATATTTATCCAAAGTTCCAAACACTTGCTTTTGAGTTGCCAAGCTCTGCCTAGAGAGTTTCTTCAATGGTCAATATTCTGAGTATTAATAAACATACATGCTTCTTAAACCATAACCCAAACTTCGCACTACACATTGAAGAATTAGTTGACCAACTTCTACCTACTCTGATATAGAAAAGCAAGAGTCAGTTAAACACTTGGTTTCAATTAATTACATTTTCAGCTTTTCCTTGTGACATATTGATTTAAGGTAGTGCAGCAATACACACTTTGACAATAAGAGGATAGGTACCACTTTTATCATCAAGAAAATATCCAAAGAGATTATTTTACAGTTTCTTACTTCATCTGAAAAGGTCAAGTTTCAAAATTTTGTTTGGTGCTTAGAGTGATGTCATCTCTGTATTGGATGAAAATTCTTTGCTACTAACTAATATTGGGCACAACTCTTCTATGATACCTCATAATCAACTTTTAAGCAACAAAATTGAAAATTCAGAGCCATCAGCAATTGAAGCAGTGTTGTTAAAAGTACTAAGCACAACTAAGCGCAAAAGGCTCTTAGAGCCTAGGCGCAATGCGCAAAGTATAAACGCATGTGCCTAAGAGATGTAAAACACATATTTTTAAAATAAATAAAATAATTTATATAAACAAGATTTATAACACATAATAAAAAAAGCTAAAAAAATTATAGTAGTAATATATTTACCCTATTAGCTTAATGAAAAGCCTCCTCTTTCTCTGCTAAATTTTTTAGTTCTTTAATATTTTTCCTCCTCATTCATAGATGATAACATAATTTTTGATGTTCCATCTCTCTCCTCCAATTCTTAGCTTTTTTTGTAAAATAACTATGTATAGGATGGTATATCACAAAATCAAAATAGTCTAATAAATATAATATATTTTTTTAAAAAAATTACAAATATAGCTTACAAAGAAAGTGCACTTTTCTTGTGCCCCAAATTAAATTAAAACCGTACATTTTTTTTTACTTTATGTGTGCCAAGATAAAGGTACCTTGCCTAAGGTTTAAAAAACGCCTAACCTACTTTAAGCATGCCTTGTGCTTTAAACGCACCTTAAGACATAAGAAGCGCCTAACTTTTAATACATTGTGCCTCAGGCGCGCCTTTAACAACACTAAATTGAAGAGTAGTATGGGCCCACAATCAATTCAACTTTTGTGGCGTTTGGCTAATTTGAATGAAGACATCTAAGAAGAAAATGCTGAAGATATCACCAAAACTTTAAGAAAGATAGCAAGCATATTTTGAAGTGATTTAACTGTTAGAGGAATTTCTAGATTGGCATTGCTCAGATGTATAGCGGAAAAAAAGGCCTTTGAAGATTCAACTCACTATTTGATAAGTTTTATGATGTTGACAAAGCAGCAGAATATTATTGATCCTAATTACTGGAAAAGCAATTGACAATCAAAGTCTAGCAGGTAAAGTGGTTAATATGTATTTCCAGCCATAACCAAGACCCTTCAGCAGAATCAGTTTCAAACAAATGTCCAAACCTCACCAAAACCTCATAACCACGATAATTTTGGATCAAAATCAGACAAAATGTTGGTTGACATCAATTAACTTTAATGTTGTTTCCTAATAAAATATGAAACATTATTGCAAAATGCAAACTTAAAAATATAGATGAATAAAATCAACGTATCAGAAGTTACATATATGTCGGGATACTGTTAATCATTTTTTTTGCTAAAACTTGTCTCCCCTTTCTCACAGAGATCAGGTATTTTTTTCTGAAGATTTTTCAATAGAAAAAGTTTCGGTCATTCTTAAACTGATGGCTGTTTATGCTTTTTTTTTTAATTTGTTTCCTTTCCTTAATACTCTTCCTTTTTTGTTGCATGGCTAATTGTACAAAAACAAAAATATGATAATTATCATCACAGTTGTTCAAGTCTTTTCCATCAAAATTGACTCAATACCCTATAGTGTCTACATGAAGCAAGATGCATGAATGGATTGATGAAGTTACAATCAATCTAATACTAACCACATAACAGCCGGTGCCAAGTAATGATTCAAGTCTTGATAGGATAGATGTTGTCTTGACTATTCCATCCATTACAGAGAGATTGTAGGACTGATTTTAGCCATCTCGTCTCATTCCATTTTGTGTTGATCATAATACATTAATCCTGTAATTTTAATAGATCTAATTTACTATAAAAATATAATTTTTAAGATTCAAATATATTTAAAAATTAAATAAAATACTAAAACTTTATAAATAATTTTGTTTTAAAGAAAACAAGAACTCCAAACTGTCTGGGTCTAAAATTGGGATAGGATCTTGTTCCGAGGGAAAACCAGAACGCCTGTCCCACAAGATTTAAGACCTTGGTGCCAAGTTTATAGCTAAGGAAAATACCAACGTTTATTGTGTCCTAATATTATATGAAAGCATAAATTCTGATGTCTAATGTTTATGGTAACAAGAGAAAACAAAAATGACATGGTGAAATAGAATCCACTACTAAAAGAGGATTCTATGGCTAGTAAAGTTGGGTCGATTGTCATTCATACAATTCTTAAAAGAAAAAATAAAAGGAAGATTATGATGCATTATTATTTGAATTCGTCTAGAGTATAGGTCTCAACATATTGGGACTTAATTAAATTGCGAGGAAATAAGTTTCTTGATCGAACGCATCCCCCATATTAATTTCTTATTGCTTTGTTTAACTCCATGGCAGACGAGGGGTCATGATGAATTGCAAAGATACTTAAAGAATTTTCCGTGTCCAAAACGGATTCTCATACAACGGGCGGCAGGTGTGTTCTTGCTCTTATCTTCCTCCTTTTATCTCGCAGTAACTTCTAACGGCGATCCTCTAATCTAGGTCGAAGTATTATTACAAGACAGGAATAAGAGCAAGAGCAAGGGCAAGGGCAGGGCAAGAAGACTTGTATCGAATTTCGCTTCACAAGAAAGGGTAAGAGTAAGAAGGGAGTCGATAGTGAAATAAAAAACGAGATGAAAAAATGCGGACCCGGGGATGTTGTCGATCTCGAACTCGACGCCGTCCCTGGCCAGAACGAACAGCTCGCCCATGAAGCAGACAGGCATCCCGTTGGCGAACAGCTGAGGATTCAAAGCCATCTCGCTTCTCTTCTCTCCTTCGATTCCTGCTTCTCTGATCGAGATTTTTAGGTTAGATTCCCGGCTCGGAGACGGGCAACACGATATCGCTCTGTTCCGCACGAGGAGGGGAACCGACAGAGAGGCCACGGCGGTTTCTCCGGACTCTCATCGATGCTGCGTAACCGCGTCGCGCTGGAACCCGGTTACGTTTTCCGCGTGACGTCATGTGCTTATCCGGGCAAGATTACGAAGGTACGATTAATAACGTGTCGCTTGGGGTCCATCGCTTGCCACATGCAGCTGATCTCAACCAGCGGTCGTAATTTTGAATATGATCCATGAATTCCATGTGTGATTAATAAATTTAAATTAAATAAAAACAACTTCAAATTAAAATTAAATTAATTTATCATACATAATTAATAAATAAATTAAATCTTAAATTGATTCGTTGCTCTAAAATAAATTAGTAATTAATTAAATTATTAAACAAATTAATCAATGTAATTTGATTCATCAATTCAAACACAACATGCTAAAGTTACTTATCTAAATTAATATTATTTTTTTAATTAATTATTATTTTATCATCAAATAAGATCAATTAGTTGAATGAAAATAGATCGAAAATAATAATAATTTTAAATATATAATTATTTTATAATTGAATTGATATAAACAAGTCATATGGATCAATTTATGTCAACTAAATCACATGGGTTACACAGGTTGCATGGATTAATCGAGTTATACCAATCATATTGTATATAATCCATATAATATACAATTTGAGTTTGGGTTTATATTTCTAATCTAATTAATAAAAGGATTAGATTTGGATTGACTTATTTATGGTTATATTTTGAAGTTGATCCGGCCCTTATGTAATCCGTTTATATGATATACCATCCTTAATCCGAACGATTCATTCCAATTTGATGACTTATCATAATTAAAATGAATAGAACCGCATGCCATAGGGTTGTAATCAATGTAACAGTGCAATAATGAAGTCGACCTCTAAACTCTATTGTAGAACCAAAAAAATATCCATCTAATTGAGTTTTCATTCTGATAGAGCAAGCTCTGGAAGTGAATCTGAGACTAAAAACCTTTTTTTTTTTTTTTTTTTTTCTGTGTCGGTCAGTCAATCTGAGATTGCAAACTTTTCTTGTGCGAGTCTCGGAGCCCATGCATATCAATCAAGTTCACAAGTTTGAGCCATTAGAGAAAGAGAAATTCAAGCAGGCAAACATCTGCCTCTTCTTAGCCATAACTGATAAGCAGCCATATGGAAGGAATCATAACCAGTGGGAGTCATATGCCACCTGAAATGCCTCCTGACTTGGAGAAGATTACGGTGCATATTCAAATACATTGTTTTGGATATGCCTACTAGTAGTACATGTTTAAGCAAAGCAATATCTGAGTGGTGGATGATGACCGAGAACTTGCTCCAATCCAAGATGTTGACAAAGGGAAGCTCATAGTGGTTTGAAATTATCACAGGAATGCAACCATAGTGAAAGGCATCAGAGACCCTAGCAGTGTTGACCTCGTATCCCTTAACGTGGAGGCAGAATTTGCTTCTCCTGAAGCCTTCCTCGTATGGGAAGGGTGGTCTTCCAGAGAAGATGTCTATCGAGCTATCATTTTCCCACCTAGCAATCAGTTCTTGACGCACTCGGGAATTCTTCATGCGCCCAGCAAAGAAGACAAGTCTACTTCTGCAAATAAGCATAGACCATCATTTGTAATCAGCTCAGCTATTTGTGCATAAGAATCAGTCAAGAAATTTGCTTACAATCCACAGAGGAAATTAATTTTCAAAGATTTTGATCATATTTATGGCAACCTAATTTCCAGTCGTCTCTGATATAATCTGATTGTTATGATAATAATTGCATGAAAGTGCTATCACAAGAGGATTGTAGGTAACCATTAAAGTTGAAGCATTTCCCAATTTGAACTGATAGGTTTGCACAAACAAATGAACTCTTGAAAAAGTCTTATTCTTCTGTGAAAATTTTGTTTATCCAAATCTCCCATTATCACCTTGTCATCCATTACCTTCATCTATTAGGTACTTTATCCAAGGGCTACATTGAAAAACAGGAACATGCCAATAGGTGTTAGTTGCAAAGTTCCAATGCTTAAAAAGTTATGATTTGGACAGATGATTGTTTGGAATCGTTTTGGAACTTCTAATATGTAAAGACTGATACTGTTCCCCAAGTTAATATATGTTGAACAAAAAGGATGAGCAGGCTTAATGTAACCAACACATGGGTCCACATTTGATGCGAGCAGCTGCAACATATGGATCGATTTTATGTGCTGTTTTCAAAAACTTGCAAGCATAATTTTATGTGCTCTTTAGAACTTGCAGAATGGTCACATAGCTGAATGTAGTAGTTGTGCTTCGATGAAAGCAGGACCAGGCTCACACATATGGATCAATTTTTTGACATATTCAAAATAGTAACTATGTGCTTGATATGGTGCCATCCAGTTCTACGTATCGGATCTCCAATGCTAGTTGGCAAAAGACATGCTGAGGTCCTCGAGTTTAACTGATCCATGCATGGGTTGCATCCTCATTTAGCAAACAGTTTAGTGGCTGACAGGACTGGTGACTAGCCAACAAGTCAAATTGAGCTGAATGATGCTACGTGCACGGACATGAGAAAAAGATTAAGCAAATGAGTTGGAATGAATTTTATGACCACTGAATCAAGTAAAAGAACAATGTGCAAGAAATCATGATTATAAATGATAACAAGGAGCCTCACGCAAAATGATGTTTCATCCATAATGGATAAGCAAAGTCTTGGGGAATTTTTGGGAAGGCATCAAAAGTAATTCATGCGATGTAGAAACTAACAAGTATAAAAATATGTAAATGTGATATCATATTCCGATCACAATATGTGATATATATAGAGCAAAAAGCAACATGATCCCATAATTGATGGGTATATATATGGTATATCATCCACTAAATATTTATAAAATTGTTTAGATTGGATTAGAGATATAGAGGATGGGCTTTGAAACAACAATAAGGTTGCTCTATTATGGCTCAGAGTTCATGGGTTTGAAACATGAAAATAGTCTCTCTATGCATAGAGCTAAGGTTATATATATCTAACTCTTTCAGAACCCACAACGATAAGAGTCTTATGTATTGGGACACTTTTTTATTAGGAATACCAATAAGATAGGTTGAGGCCGATTTTTGCCCACCCCCTCCCCATCCCCATCTCCATCCCCATCCCCAACTCTCCATATCCACCCCATATCGGGGAAATATGTTTAGTCCGATACCCGATTTTGGAGAGAAACAAGGATCCCTGACCTCGCCTCATTGCCCCACCCCTACTCTTTCTTTTTTTTGAAATTATCTTTAAAAAAGCATTTTAAATATATTTTAAAAAAGCTTAAGAATGTTCTCGAGGTTTTAAAAAATTTAAGATTGTTTTCAAGGTGAGGTTTTTAATTTTTTTAGATATTTAAAACTTAAAAATATTTAAAAAATATAGATTCCGGCTGGGTTTTGATGTTTTGGAGTGGTATTTTTAAAAATATTTAAAAATACCAGTACCACACTCAACCTTGACCACAAAGTTTTTGGTTTTCCTCGAAACCTGTTCTGAACTCGGCCAAAGCTTGAAGACTGTTCCGATTGAAGCGGGTTCCCATCGGATCGAGGTAAAATTGTCATTCCTACTTTTTATTGGATTAAAAATATAGAATCTATTCTAATTTGCCATGATTTTTTCAATACTCGAGTTGAGCATGGATATTAAGAACACCCAACTTGCCCTTTAAAAATTGAAATTGAGTTGCACCTAAAGATCTAATGAGGATGTTGGCTAATTTACGAGATGTGGAAATATGTGTAGGATGCAGTAATCCATTCTGTATTCTGTCCCAAATGACATAGCAGTCAGTCTCAAATGTATTTTGTGCATTCATGAAATATGAATATACAAGGTATCTTGATTATCATAGAATAATGGAATAGGTGTTGAGTGGGGTATACCAAGATCATAAAGTAAGTTGCCAAGCAAAGTTCACCTACATGTAGCCATGGCCATTGCCCTATTTTCAGCTTCAACAGAGGATCTAGACATTGTGGATTGGTTCTTTGTCTTCTAGGAGACAGGGTTGGAACAAAGGAAGATGCAATCTGTGGTAACATGCATGTCATAGGACAACTTGCCCAAGCAAAGTTGCAATAGGCTTGCTACCCTAAGGGATGTTTAGCTGATAGCAAAATATCATGGTCAAGAGAACCCTCCAAATATTAGAAGAGATGAATTGCAGCAACCATATGTGATTTTCTAGGTTCATCCATGAATTGATACAATTGACCGAGTAATGGTAAGATAAGTCGAATGACATCAATAAGATGAAGGGTTTCAGCATTGGTCAAATGTGTGTGTTGGTTTCTAGGAGTCTCAGATGTTTCGGCATCAATAAGACCAGCATCTTGAAGGATGTAAGGGTACATTTCCACTTGCTATGATATATCCCTTTGTTAGTTAGATCCAGCAATCTCAGTGCCAAGAAAATATTTGAATTGCCCAAGATCCTCTATGTGAAACAAACAATGAAGAAAGTACTTAATGGTCAAGATGGAAGAGGGATAATTACCAGTAATAACAATGTCATCTACATACATAGAGACCAATATAAAGAGGCACTTTTATGTCAGTAAAATAAGGAATCATTGACCTTTGATTGTGTGAAACCAGCATCTTGAAGAGCACTAGGGAATTTAGAAAACTAGTTGCGTGATGCTTGCTTGAGGACGTAGAGAGATTTGTCAAGCTAAAAAAACAACATTCTCCCTCTTATTGCTATATCTAAGTGGAAAGGTCATATAGACTTCTCCATCGAAGTTACCATGCAAGAAGGCATTAAGTACGTCAAGTTGGTGTAATAACCAACCTTTGATGGGTACAGCAAGTAGCACTCAAAAAGTAATAAGCTTCACCAATAGAACAAAAGGTTCCATGGTAGTCAATGTCTTCAATTTGAGCATATTCCTTTGCTACAAGATGAGCTTTATAGCACTTGATGGACCATCAGAATGCCTCTTAATTTTGAAAAGCCAATTACAACCAATGGGCTTCTTTCCAATGGCCAGGTAAACATGGGACCAAGTATTATTAGCCTCGAGCCAATTACATCACATTATTCTGGAAACAACATCAAGTATAAGCAAGGTTCAACGTACTAATGTGTACCACCCTATACTTAGTATACCAGTATTGAATAGATACTCTATACAGGAGGCATATCAAGTATCAGTATATCAAACTAACTCTTGTACTGGGCATACTGATACTATACCAACACAATATCAGTATGGGTTCTAATGCTGAGATTGCAAACCATGGTTGCAAGAAATGATTTATGGAAAGGACATAATCTATAATAAGATAAAATATTAGCAAGTAGAAAAGCAGTAACTTTTGCAGTAGAAGAAGGCTAGAGTTGGGCATAGAGCAATAGTAATCACATAGGTAAGAAAGCAGATGGTGAACGTATTCCAAATGACGAGTTGGTGAAGGTGGTAGATTTGGTAGGGAGCTGTCATCACGTGTCATAAGCAGATACAGGTTGTAAAAAGGGAACAAAAGTGGGTTCCACAAGAAAAAGAAGGGTATAGATGGTTAAGAATTACATATGAAGTTATCATAGGTATTATCCATGTCGGTAATAGGTAAAGGTATGACACCAACGAGAGAGAATTTGGTAGATGTTGTATGTAAATGAAAGGAAAAAGACAATTTGTAGATAGTGGCATCTTTACTCGGGTAAACTTTTTGATATTCAAGATCATAAATTTTATATGCCTTTTGACCATAAGGATAACCAATGAAAAATCTTGGTTTGGCATGACTATCAAACTTATGTTGGATATTCATGCTATGACTATAATAAAAGAACCTAACAATGTTGAATAACTAATTGACCCTGAAAGCTTAACCTAATATTTTATATTAAGCATAACATTCCCCTTCATGTGCAGTCCAGATCATGCATGTGGAAGGACAAAAATGATTGAAATAAGACGAGACTATAATTGAAATATTTAAATATAAATAATTAGCATGGAGGGTTTGAACTTATGATCTCCAGTAAACCTATGCTCTAATACCATGTTAAGAATAAAAGAATGGGAATGAAATATCTTATTCATATCACCATATGTTATATATATTGAGAGAGTACAAGTAACAATATCCCATGATTGATGGGAATATATATGGCATACCATTTCATAAGATTGATTGGCTATTCATGCTGTATGATCTCACAAGATTCCATGATTGGCAAGACATTTATGATATGTGATCCCACAAGGTTGTTTAGATATCTATGGTACATGATCTCACAAATATTTATATATTTAGTGGGATTTGATTACAAGGTAGCATATATTCTAGTTCGTCATGATTTTTCCCAATAGAAATCACTTGCTTACCTAGTCTCAAGCCACTATCGTACTAATTATGGATGCACACATCCAGCTCCAAAATATTGCATTAAATGCTGGGTTTTGGTTACGCAGTGGAAAACCGAATTTCAAAATTTTTAAACTTTAAAACCCTAGTCAACCGAAACCCTAGACTCAGGACCCCTTGATTATATCAACTAACAAGGCAATATATTAAGTTATTGAAGAATACCTATAATGCTAATATCCTTTATTCCACTAGGTACACAAGTGTATGCCCTCCAGAGAGGATCCACACAGGAATCGGGTTCAAGACTCTAACTCCTTCAAAACTTTTATCCTTGTTGCTTAATCCTTCCAAAGGATTTGATTGGCTTGCTTTCTTTCCCTTCTAATTTTTCTCTCTTACAAAAAACCCTTCAAAGCCTCTTGTCTTAAAGAGGACCTTCTTGTCCTGATTTAGGTCTTGTCATGAAGAAGACCTTGTCTTGATTTAGGACAAGACAACATCTTATCCTGAAGAATACCTCCTTGTCTTGGTTTAAGACAAGAGATATAAGAGAAATAAAATAAGAAAGAGAGGTATTGATTTTTCTTCGGATGGATTTTTCATATCTACTAAAACCCCGGGACGCATTCCTATTTATAAGAGATGGAGGGATGCATCACCAAGGGATGCATTCCATCCACACGCCTTACCATGATGAGGCGTGTCCCAAGGGTAGCGCCTCATCATGATGAGGCGCTAAAGGAAGGGGCCCATCTGTAAGAGAGCAAAAGACGTATCCGCTTAAAAAATATGCGCTATCAACCTTCTGACGCTGATAACCTCACCCCACACTTATTTGATGATAATCCAATGGTTCAGATTAAGGCGCCATCTAATGGTTCAGAAGCAAAGCGTCATCACCAATGGTCCAGATTCAGACGCCAACTAATGGTCCAAATTCAGGCGACAACCAATGGTCCAGGTCCTTCATTCAGGAAGCCATCCAATACTCCAGATCGAGCCGTTGACCAATGGTCCAGATCCATTATTCAAAGAGACATCCAATAGTCTAAATAAAGCCAATTGGGTTCCAACTCTTGGCCAACCTACATTAGGTCATGATCTAATCATATTAGATTAACTTAATACAAGAATCAGATTCGAATCCAATTCGAATCAGGAGCTAAGGTTTGCAATACGTGCTAACATGTCTATCTTGCAAACATGATTTAATTCAATTAGACCCTTGATCAGTTCCTTTTATGTGTGATCCTTTGGATTCCTCATCTAGCCAGCAGTAGGTCTAGGCTTATGTCAATTTATTTCGATTAAAAATTAACTAATCGAATTAGGTCAAATCGAGCTAACCCTAGTTACTAATTTGAACCATCTTTCAAATTGATTCATGAATTCAATCAATTTAATTCATGAAAACCTACAAGACATGATTGACGTCTAGCAACATATCATGTCTACCCAAAAGATGAGAAATTTGATGAAAATTACCAAAATACCCTTCAGTGGCAAGATACTGTGCAATTCAATCCTTCGATCTTTTTTTATCCCAAATATGCGATGGGTATGAAAAATTATCAAACCCTAATACTTTATTCATTTGAATCTCAAATCACTAATGAAGACTCATCCGATGAAAGATTAGAAACCATTTCTAATATCATCATGCTTTGATCAAAGACTTCCTGAGTTATCATTTGATGAGATTACATAGGATAAATTCTCTTCTTACTAAGAGTGATCGATTCTTTGTTAAGCTACTCACAATCTTTATACACAATTCACCATATCCATGAACACCCCGTACATGGCTAAGTCATGAATGAGTATGAACCAAAACATGGATTCATGTGTACAAGATTACATGGTGATCTCAGGTCTAAGGATCATTTGCACAACTCCCATTAAGAGAATCATCTTTTGACAAGTAAGACTTCCATAAGATGTTCTCATTACGGATCAATTCAGTGAACTCATACCTTGATGAGCACCCATATCCTTGTATTAGTGTCCCTACACAAGTGGTCGTGAGACCAACCACTCTCTCCATTGAGCATATATAGAATATGTTGTCTTTCTGGAAACATTGATCCCCTACTTGATGATTCTTCGACTAGGAATATTCTATATTAGGGTTTATAAGATTTTAGGTCTCAGTGTTATGAACTTCATCATAACCATAAATCCATTGCCCTAATTTATGGGGTTCATTATAATCTTAAAACAAAAAGTTATAAGACACAGCATATGATGAATCAAAATGCCTTTTATCAATATCATTCATGAGTCGAAAGAATTTTATAGAAAAGCCCATGTTACATAAGAAATATGATTGGCTTTCAGAGCACTATTCTTTCATTAAATATGCATCCAAATCAGATATGTGTCGGACAGTTCGATAAATTTCTGACTTCTAGAGATTTGTGGAGAGACAGACTTGGCAAACAATGAATCAGACTCTCCATTTTGATGTCAGAAGTGGGTACGATGAGAATTGTGTACGTTGATAGACTTAAAACAATGCCTTCTAATTTAAAAGTATAAATACATATTATTTAATCAAAATTATATTCTATCCGACATATCCCTGTATCTTTATTTTTCTACTTGCCAAGTCAAGTACTTCAATACTGACTCCTGTGTTCATGTCCAAGTAACATCATTCACATGTGTCCTAATTCTTAGCTTCCCAATTCATCAAATCAATTGATTGTACCATCTAACTTATGGAAGAAATATGATCAACCTACTTACTTCCTATCCAAGTCTGAAATCCATACCAAGTCTAACAATATAATATGGCCCACTACATATTGCTCACTTTAATTACTTTTGACCCATTCTAGTTTTGACTCTCAATCACATGTGGCCTGATTTCATACTTATTGTAACCTATGAAACTATATTCAGATCAAATCTTGTGAAGTAAAAAGTCTCCATATGATGAGTGTCACGATCCGAAACCCAACAAAGCCAAGTGCCAAGTGTGACTAAATTTTGACGAAATAATCACCACGTATAGTATAGGGTTTGGGCATAAGCTAGCATTTTGCCCAAATGGAAAAGTTTGGTTTGAACCAAAGTACAAACAACGGAACTGGAAAAAGGAAAGGAAAAGAAAAAAAGAGGTCTGGGAAAAGTGTTTTTGAATTTTACCTTGAAGGAGATTGGATCAAATCAGCACACTATTGGGAGATGGTTAGAAGTTGTGTAGTCCTAGAATGACCTAAATGTCTTTACAAGAAGAGGACTGAGGTAAAGTGGAACAAAGCAAATGGACATTTATGGAGGAGAACAGAGCTGGTTGAGGCATGAGAGGGAGAAGGGAAAGGGATGGGTTAAAGCACAAGGTAAAAGGGGATAGGGGCAAGGAGGGATAAAGGGGATAGTTGGTAAGGAGAGGTGAGGCATAATTTCCCATTATCCAGTAAACTAAATATTCAACTCCCCCCTCGCATTGAAAATTTTCTAGTTCCAGCAAATTAAAGGGGAAAGTTAGTTTGTGCAATCATGGAATGGTAGTGCAATCGAAGCATGAGAAGGAGAAGTGTAAGAGATGGGCTAAAGAGATCGTTGGTCAGGAGAGGTGAGGCATGATTTTCCACTATCCACTAAATTAACCATTCAACTCAACCCCCACCCTCTTGCCTCCAAAATCTTCAATTCCAGTAAATTAGAAAAGTAGTTATAGTTTTCATCCTAACAGCAAAACCTTAAAATTATGTATTAAACACCATTTACCGAACTAATACATTTATATGTTTGACAAGGATTAAAAGATTCTTGTTACCACCTATAATATAGACTCTAACATGAAAGCCATCTGAAAGAACCATTGAAATATCTGCTGCAAAACATAATGATGCATGTAATGAACTTGAAGTTTTCTTCCTTTACATATCAACAACAGATGCCTTCAACTCTTCCTCCACAAAAATCTGCTCAATTCTCACAGATCTGGCAAACCTGTGAAGTTTATAACACCACATCAGCCTTCCAACTCCATTCTTAGGTTGCTACAGCATGAAAAACAACGAGCAAACAATAGCGCACAACTTTTTTCCCTCAAACCTTTTAACCAAACTTGATCCATAGATCGTATTACACTATCTTTCCTTTGAACTACCTTATGAAAATTTTTTATTTGCTCTTTCCTTTTTCCAATCTCCACCGCATTAAATTAAATACAAGTTGCAGGTTTCTCTATCCAGTAATTGCATTCCTAATTCTATCAAATCCAGCATCTGGCATGACTAGATATTATAGCAAGATAATAATAATGCAAGTCAAATTATTATCTATGCATTACTTGATTTTGATTAACAAAATATCCAAAGCTGAATGTTTTAAAAATTATCCGAAGCTGAATGTTTTAAAAATTATCTTTCCATAGCACATAGTATCACAAATAAGTTACTGCATTACAGACTTACTACCATAGTACATCATCTCCTAGTCGTAGGTTTAGTAATTTGATTAGTTATGGCTCAGGAGCATGCATCTCTTAAAATCTGAAAGTTAAGTCATCCAAATAGATGAAAGTAATAGGATCTAGCAAGTCTGCTCTTTAACAAAGCTCCCCTAACAGGACCATCAACAGTTAAGGGGATTGATCGGGCTAAAGTAACACCCTCGCTCACCTTGCAACAAAATGTCTATCTGTCTGTCCAGTTTATTCAGCCACTTGGTAATGTCTGAACATAGACTTCATTTCCTTCTAAATATCCTCTATTTTGAGCGTGCCATGTCATCCATAAGAATCTGATGTCACAAGCATTACTTTAAAATACAGTATGCTGCATTGGCGCTACAACAATAGCAATAAGAAAGCCTTAATACCAAACTACTTGGGATCGGCTATATAAATTTTTTTTCTTCATTCAACAAATGCAACACCGCATTTGTGCCATGATAAGAAAAAAAATGCTGAATGAAGTGCAATGAAGGGAAACAATGACTAAAAGAAGCATTATAAATCTATGGTGTCTAGATGACTGCAAATTAATCTCACTTCCTCTGTTTCTTATTTTCGTTCTCATTCTTAATCTACTGCTCATCTAATTTTATCTGCAATCAAGGGACAGCTAGCACTAATCCTAGGAGTCACTTGTCACGGAAACAAAGAAATGTTTGTCGATGCTAATTATGCAATACCAAACAAGCAATACATTAGCTAATTGTGAAGCATCAAACGAGCAGTACATCAGCGAGACCAGCTAACGCAGAAGCGCATAAAAATAGGAAAGCAAACAGCGCAAGTCCAGAATTCCCCTGAACTCACCTTGCACTTGGAGGACGGGGTGCTTCCCCTGGTGGACGAGGCCAGACCTGAGGCAGCCCCACGTCTTTATGGGCACTGTACAACCTCTGAAAGTAGCTCGAGGAGCACGACACCTGAATAGCATTATTCCGGAGCTCAGCATGCTTCAAGGCCGCATCTCGCCCGACCGAGTGACAGCAAACATAGAAGTGATTCGACCCCCCTGAAGCATTCCAGAACTCGTACTCCCGGCTGATCCTCCAAGTATACTGGGCGACGAAGTCCGCGATCGACGCCTCGGAGCGCACGCGAGGATCGTTCCGGAGGGCGTTGATGGAGAAGGGCAAGAAGAAGAAGTGGGCCCTCTCGGGGTCGGATGTCAGGAAGCGGCTGCGGAGGAGGCCGATCTTGAATGCGTGCTCGCTGAAGTAGTTGGCGAGCTTCGGGTCGAGAGGGTTGGGGTGGGGAAGGAAGACGTTGGCGAATGGGGAGGAGGAGTCGAGAGCGTCGGGGTAGACGAAGATTTTAAAATTCTGGAGCATGTCGTCGAAATCGGAAGCGAAGAGGTCCCAGTCGTGGTAGGGGCCGGCAACCCGAGCTGGGTTGGAAGCGGTCGTGGTGTTTTGCTGCGCGGGTGCTGCGGCGGAGGGGGGAAGGAGCGAGGACGCGGCTGCTGTGGGTGTGGGCGTTGGGCGTGGTGGTGGAACGGGGTCGAGCCGTGGGTGACGGGAGAGGGACAGCCATGAGACGGCTATAGAAGCGGATAGAGCGAGAAGCAGGAGCAATGGCAGCGACGGTCTGGACCGCTTCCTTCGACTCATGGAGGGATCTCCGGAAAAGGGAGGAGCAAAGAGGATGCGTTCGTTCACTTTCCCCTCAATTCGCGGGCTCTATATCTATAATTCCAATTGGACGGACACTCACCACTCTCTCGCTGTCCTACGTCCCCCCCCCCCCAACCTCTCTCCCAGCTTTGATCTGGTGGCAGTGCCCGCATAGATACTAATCTACGGGGGCTCCTTTCGCTTCACCACCACCCAAGCTCTCGGGCGACGCTACCGAACGTACGTTGCTCCTCTTGGGCTGGCTAGGCCTGCGACCCCATTCGCTGTAATTGCGTTGAAGCGCCTAAAACTTCCTACTTGATTTATGTTTAGATATTTGCATTTAATTTAATTGAGATATTCCCTTTTCAGTGTGATTTGAAAGAAAATTTTCACAGTAATTCTAGATTGGCAACTAAACGACAAAGACTTATTAGTGGCTTTAGAAGTTCTAATGTGGTTTGTAAATATTTAACTTTTGTCTCTAATTTAAATTACTGAAATAATTTGTTGCTTCAAAGTACCTGCTCTTTGGCCTACCATTTTTCAGATAAACCTCCTATTGCTTGATAGGCATATATATATATTTACACATAGTTCATTAGATGTTTGTCATGATTTAAGAAAAAAAAACAATGTTAACAATGGCATTGTTTAGACATGAAAAAGGGTTGCTTGTTGACAAATGCTTATCTAATATAAATACTAGATTTAGCATAATGATTAAAATGCTAATCATGTTGACCAACACGGGCATGGCATGATTGCATGCCAATGCATGTGTGCCCACTTAAGCCATACATTGTCATGGCACTACTGCATGGCACTTAATTTAGGTGTTTACATTATATTCCTACAAGAGTAAAGTGACCAATTATATAGATGCCACATGACACATAATTTGGTAAGAACAATAGGGGAGGAAGATAACAAGAGGGCCGCTAATTGACCAATTAATATAAAGGTCAATCATCACCCAACCAACCAAATGCAGCTCATCGGTTTAAGGTTTATGGAGGTTATATGATCATAAAAAATGTCATTTGAGTTGTGGATCATAAAATGTGGGATATGATTGATTATGAAATTAGGAAAGTGCCACCCCTCATATGTGATGGAGTGGAAGACCCATGTTCAAAAAAAAATATATTGTAGTGAAGATACATGCATCCTAGCAAGTTAGTTAATTTCCTTTATATATATATATATATCCTTGATCATGATACATCCTTGATCACAATCAGCCTAGGAATGCCATCTAGTAGATTCAATTTCATTTTGAAAAGAGCGAGATATGTTTAATGTAGTCACTAGTAGCGGTCTACTTGATAGAAATCCCTAGAACCCAAACTACAAAGATGTTAGGATCCTGAAAAGGCTTAATCTATGTAAAATGTTAGTTTTTAAAAAAGGAAAGCTATGTTTCTATATCAAAGACACTTTGAGTCTGAAGAACTAAAAAGATCTAGAGATTGTGATATTAATTACTACAAGTAAATTTGACTGTTATCTTACTATCAATTGATGTTAGAATGATCATGTAGCCTACAGGAGATTCAAGGAACTCAAACACTAGGAATGGTATGGAGGGATACCTTCGACCCCATTCTTGTCATAGAATAATCAGTGGTCTCAATAACTACTGGAAAGCGTTTTATTGGCATTAGTATTGGAGTGCATCATCAACAACGATTATTGATGCCCATATAGACTAAGCTCACCATCACCCCAATCCTTGGAAAGCAAACATATGTTAATCCTGAAAGAGGCTAACATCTATAATGGATGCCTAACTACTTAGTCAGACTCAACATCTAGAGCTCACACTTAGAGCACAATTGGAATCAAACCTAAAAGGAAATCAGTGTGTGGAAACCCAACATACTAGCCATATCCCAATTGGCCAGCTAACATGTGTGGTTACCAATAAGTGAACCTATTGGAGCACTTTTACTTATCCCAAAATATGGCATAATTCACTAAGATCATTAGAAACCAATTGGGTTTGTTCATTAGTTAATAATGAAGCCAATCTACTATATACTTTGTCATGACTAGCATGAGCAAATGTATGGATTTTCTTGGGTATATAAAGTCTCCAAATTTTTTTAGTTTTTCATTAATGACCATCTCTTGATGATGGAGCTCTTTTGTTGGTTCACAATACAATATGGCGAAGTTAGCAATAATATTTTTTTTTCAATTTTCATAATGTTACCTTAGGTCCTTTCCTTTTTGCATATTTTGTCATAAATCAAAATACCTCTTCTGAATGAAATCCCTTTATCTCGTCGTTATACATACCCATATCATCTCATTTCCATCATTTTATCATTAATTTGTACAACTTCTACAGCTCCTTTAGTGTATTTTGTTCTCAACCTATCTCTTTTAGTTTTGCCATACATCTCTCTAATATTCTCATTTCTGTTGCACAACTTGCTTTATTAACATGATACAACGTAACATAAAGGGACCACTGGAAGCCATCATGGTAGTCCTGACTCGATGTTAATCTTAATCCAACGGCTGCAAAAAGCTCAGGACCAAAGGGGACTCGAGATCTTAGAATCGATCCTAGTTAGTCTGTCCCACATGCTATATATACCTCCACTCGTCACCCCCTCATGCCTCACTTTCACTCCTCTTTTTCTTTTTCTGCGCCTCCTCAGCCTTTTTCTCTATCCTTCGCTCCTCGAAACCAAGAAAGATTGATTGCCAGAGACAACAATGCTCCCACCCGGGTTAGAATTTAGCTCGACAGATGAAGAGCTCTTGGACTCCTACCTCAGGAGGAAGTCCCTCCATCTACCGCTCCCCTCGAACATCATCATCCATGCCGATGTCTATCACCACCATCCCAAGAACCTAACTGGTAAGCAAAATCTTGATCGTTTCCCATTGTTTCTTATGTTCGTAAGTGATTCTGTTTTCTGGTAGCATTCTCAGTTATCTTTTTTCTTCTATATTCGATCAAGATTTCTTTTCTTAACTTAAGATTTTTGTCAACTTCTTGATCCTTTGTTGCTGTTTCATATCGATACCAAATAATGAATAAGTATTGTAAGTGGTTCTTCTTTACTTAGACAACTCGAAAACATGCGTCAAGTCATGGAAGCCGGGCATCTCGTTGTGTAGGCTTAGGATGGTGGAAGGTATCTCATTGTGTAGGCTTAAGACGGTGGAAGGCCACTAAAGGCATAGAGAAGGTGCTCAATCCCAAGAGATGAGAGAAGAGATAGAGGGATAGGGGTTAGAGTCACTAGGAAGGGTACCAATAATCATGTCGGAAAGGAAAAAAAGAAAAAGAAGAAGAACATGAGAGGTGTAAGAGGGTTATCTATCATAAGGTGAGGAAAAGAAAGGAGGTAGGTGGCTTCCCTAGCCACACCAAAGAAAGTGCCCCTCTCTCTATAGACAGTCCTCATTTTAGGGAATCTAAGAGAAAGGTAGGGTTTAAATCAAGGACAGAAAAAATGAGAGGGAGAGCAAGGGATTCAACTAGCAACTTCATCAAGGGAGGGAAGACAAAGTGAGAAAGAAATACATATAGGAGAGAGAAGAAAAGATAGAGAAAGAAAGAGGGAAGGAGAAGGATGGAGATGGCTTGCCAACAAAGACTAGATTTGAACAACATCTATCATTATGGAAACCAGAGAAGGAAGAATGGGAGAGTGAAAGTAAAGAGGGGGAGGGAGGAGGAAAGAGAGAGGGAGGAACCATCTAGTCTTAGCTCTCTGACTCATAAACTTTTAAACCAATCCACTCTCCATTGCTTAATGTTTATCCACCACCACCATACTTCTTATGCTACTTAACAGTTCACTTTTTACTGCTCAACATCCTTATATCCGTAATTTTGTATGTAGTTGTGCAATAATTCTGTTCTACTACATGTGTTAACTCAAACCCTAATAGCATTGATCTAGTCCTCTATTAGCTCTTAATGATCATGTTGCTTAACTAGAAAATTGATTTAATAATATAATGTTTATCTTGTACAACCTAATGACCTAGGTAGATGCACTTTAGTGCACTGCCTTGGTTTTGATACAATAACATAATTAAATTATAGAACTTTCATAACCTCTAATAGCCCGACCAAGAGCCTATCTCTCTTGTAAAGAAATCTATAAAAGAATTCTACTCAAACTAGCTAAATTTTAAGACAAACTAGGTTTAGATGCTTTTATCGATTGGCCCATATATATTGAAGATTATCTTAATTGGTCTAAGCTAACTACCATGCTGCCACATAGAGAATCTCTAACTTGAAAACAATCATGGTGATCCCATAACCTCCACCTAGATCATTAGTGACCCTAGATGGATCATTTCATACTAAACACCCTCCAAAGAAAGATTTTTATTTTTATTAAGAAAAAGTTGAATTGATTAAAAAAATCCTTCGGTTGAGAAGTGGTATGTAGTTTTTACCATCTTACTCTTCTTAATCCTTGCAATCATAAAAGTAAAAAAAGAGTGCTGCTACATCTTATCCTTTATCAATTTGTCAAGAGATGAATTTTTAAGTTGAGAGAATTGATGCAACTAAGGGTTCTCATGTTGGCTAACTGTCCAAATTAATTACAAATTTAGACTTTGACTAGGAGATCTCACTAAAACAACACATATGACCTCATGTTAGCTAACCATCCAAATTAATTACAAATTTAGACTTCGACTAGGAGATCTCACTAAAACAACCCATATGAAGGAAGATTGTCAAAGTTTAAAAGTTTGTATTTTAGGGTTTATTATCAACATATTAATCCAAAATTAAGCTTCATCGAAAGCAACATGATCAAATTTTCATATATATCTATTTTACTTACACCCAACATCAAGCTAACTTTTTGAGTCATCCAAATGAAGTTCAGATGAAAAAATTATAAATGATTTATTAAGAATGCATCGATGCTAGTGAACTTCTATCAAATTATAAAAATACCATTTATGACCTAAAATTTAAAGGATGTTTTTTCTTTATTTTTTTCAAACTTTTACATTTATTTCTTCTAGAAACTCATGTCATCCTTGCAATCTATTTTGTTGATGTTTATTTAATATTTATCTCTTTAATTTTTTAAAAAAAGTTTGTATCAAATGGAAAATAGTGAATCTATTGGCATAAGAAAATCTCTACTAAAAATAGCCCTCTAATTGTACTCTTTCGATCTCAAGTATTTATTAAAAAAAGTTTTTGAAGTTCTAATTTAATTCTTTATTTTAAAGTTATTTCTTGCTTTTTTGTGGTGTGAGATGCTAGCATGAGATTAGAAGCTTCAAGCATTCTCCAATAAGGTTGAAGTGTGAAGCTCAATATCAAACTCTAAAAACATATCATACTAGCCCACCAAATATCCTGGCTTAAGGCATAAATTAGCTTATTAAATGGATTAATCCTTTTGATGCTGAAAATTAGACCAAGAAGCATGCTAGATTTAAAAGCATGTATGGATCAAAACCAACTACCCATTTCATGTGCCACACAAGGTAATCCAAAAGTATGTAGGCCTCAAACATACAATCAATGGTACACAAATGTGCAATATGTCATAAAAGTAGGTGCTTAGATCCTTGAAATCAAAAATTTAGACATCTCTTGAAGTTCTTATTAGTTGATAAAATCTAAAATAGAGACATGTTACACATATATAAAGGTCTGACTATTTTTAACTTGTGATTTTTATAACCAATTCATTCAATGGCAATGAAAATTAGCAAATTTTGCTTTGGTTCACTTCTTACAAAATGGAGAAATGCATATTTGTTTTATCTTACTCTCACTCTTATTTTCCCCTTCTTTATGAATATTATTTTTAAGGGTCTATTTAGCTTTGAAATAAATTATTTGTAAAGAAGCCTCACCTATGACAAAGTGAGAAGAAAGGATGAGAATAAGCCAAAACAATTGATTAATCTAGGCGACCTAAGTTCCACTCAAGCTTAGCCTAAATATAAGCTCAATCAAGCTTGACTTGAGATTAATAATGCTGGGCTTGAACTTTATTCTTAGGCTCGAAAGTAATTTCAATGTGAATTTGGAAAAATTGCAGATCAACTAGACTTCTCTCAATGAGGGTCAAAATTGGGTGTAAATACATATATACTTTATAGAGTCAAACAGAAAAATATATGTAATAGCTATTATTTGGGGCAATAGGTTGTGCCTGAGGGCACATAAGGTGAGGCTAAGGCTAAAATTAGTAGGTTATTGTAATCATTGGAATTATGGCAAAACTTTAAGAAGAGCTCGAACCTATCTATCATTCAAACTTGAATCGAGTTTGATTTAAACTGGATTGATATCAACTCAATTTAAGCTTATTAAACCAATTGGAGAATGTTCATGTTCAGTTTGTTTCGAAATTAACCTTGATCAAGAAACAAACATATTAAGTATGATTGCATACTTTATGCTTAGAATTAATTTTTGAGTTATGCTTAAAATTAATTTTGGTGCTTTGTTAGACCAAAGATCAATCAAGCTCTACTCGATTATATCTCTACATAAAGCTAATGTAATTAGAGAAGGCTCCAAATTACATAATCCTAAAAGTTAATAATTAACACCCTTCTATAAATGCAGCCTGCCACCCCCTCAAAAAACTTAAACTTAACCATACAATTCCATGGACAATTTATTAAGCCATTCGGAATATGTCCTAATTTTTCCTTTTTTATGATTTATATAGATAAATTTATTTTTGCTAGCTAATAATACAAGCAGCATGGAACAAGAGGTTTGCATGCACTACTAGATACATACATATGACTGCTTTTTCTTTAATCTCGTGCACATGTAAAAAGTTCTAAAAATTGTGTTATCCTATTATAATAAAAACCCACCTAATAAATATTATTGTCATAATAGTTATAAAAATTGTTATTTGGCTTGAAAGTTAGCATTTAAAACTTTTAGCAGTAAAGTAATGCTGAAATAATGGCTACTGTAATGATTTTGTCATGATGTTATAGTTAGAAATAATTGGCAATTATCAACAAATCATAGTACTGTCTGCGTTTTCATTTTTTATTAGATAAAATATTCAGTTGGGATAGTGTAGTCACTTTGGGAGGCAATTTTGAGACAAAATATTGAATTCCTAAAAAGTATTTAAAAATATATGAGTGAAAATAATGGCTACCATTTTTATTATAAGTTAAAATACACTTTTACATTTAGTAATGTAACAAAAGGTGGTTGAAATTATTATAACAACCATTATAATATAAATACTATTATTTAAAACCAAGCTTGAAAAAGAAGGATAGCACTTTTGTGAAAAAAAAAAAAAAAAAAAATTATATGATCGTAAAAGACCTATTAAATTGATAAAAAAAATTTATAAAATAACTATAAAACCGAATATGTTACATAGTATAAAATATTATATGATTAAAAGATTATAAAATTATTAAAATAAATGTATAATAATAAAAAAATAAAAAATAAGATTATTCATAAAAAGTTAGAGAAAGTACTAATTAAAGATAATAAAAAGAAAGATTTAGTATTTATTTGGGTAGTTGATCTCAAAAACTAATGGGTTAAGAAGGGAAAGATGATTTAATCTCTCTTTATGTGTGTATGAGAGAGAGTCAAATCACTCTCTCTCTCTCTCTCTCTCTATATGCGTACGTGTAAAGCTTTAACGGATGTAAGTCATAGACTTGTTTTTTAATATTTTTGAAAATTTTGAGATATTTACAACACATTCAGTTTAACATTCATATATATATATATATATATATAGAGAGAGAGAGAGAGAGAGAGAGAGAGAGAGAGAGAGCAACCGAGAACCAGAAATAAGATTGAAGGAAAAACAAAAAGAAAAATTGTCTCGGCATGGAGATTCGCTTGTCACATCACCTCATCAACAGAATCTAAGAAAGTAAAAATGTTTATCTCGGGGGAGAATCCACTGCCCCATCATCATCATCCCCAGAGAGAGAGAGAGAGAGAGACTGAAAATCTGAAATAAGATTGAAGGGGGCCAAAAAAGAAAAAAGGTTGTCCAAGTGTGGAGATTCGCCTGTAACATCGCCTCATCAATAGCATATAATAAAGTTTTAGTGTTTATCCTGGGAGACATTCACTGATTTCATCACCTTGGCCAGTTACGCATCTAATGGAACCAAATTGGAAAGAAAGGCCTACAAAAAACATAAGATGCATGATAGCACCACGTGTCATATTTACACTAAGGGAATATGCATGTCATGTGCAGGAGTAATATTTTGATAGATTTAACATTTTAGAGGTGGTTCAACCAGTTTAAGCAACGACGATGTCGTAGAATACTTGATGAGAAAAAGGAGAGATGATCCTCTCTACAGCACCTCCCCTTCATGATACAGGTACAATCCAAAGCCAAACCGAGCACAGGCTTTGCAAAAGGCTATTTCTTCCGCTGCAGCAACAGGGTCTTCAAACCGGTCATCATTCAGAGACACTGTTCCAGTGGCATCGCGGTGCGCCTGCATTCATACAGGATAGGTAAAATTTGGTATCATAATACCTGTTTGCTTTATTTAAAATAAAAACAAAAAAAATTGTTTCTTGCTATCCTTTATAAAAGCTTCTGTATTTTTATGCAGCTGCATATCTTCTTCTCAAAGGATATGAAGAGACATTTTATATCCTCAATAGAAAAAAATGAAAATCATCTGCATGATTATATTGTTATTGTCAGGCCATACCACCAAAACAAATATCATTCTTCAATATAAACAACAACAAAGCCTTAATTCCAAATTAGTTGAGATAGACTATATGAATCCTTTTTCTTCATTCAGCTCTATTCTGAATCATATTTTTTATAAAATATAAAAATTTTAAATCTTTGTTTATCACTTTCTTCCATATAATTGTCGATCTACCTCTACCTCTCTTTTTTTCTACATGTATCAAGTCATTCTTCCCTATAGGTACATGTCTAAGTCTACGTTACATATGTTCAAACCATTTAAGTCGTCCTTCCCTTAATTTAGAGCTACCTCTACCTTTAACGAATGGTTTCATTTCTTATTTTATCTTTTCTTATACTACCACACATCCATCTTAATATTCTCATTTCTGACATATTCATCTTGTACACGTGTATTTTTGTAATTGTCCAACATTCCCTGCCATAAAGCATAAATGATCTTATAGCAGTCCTATAAAACCTTTCTTTCAACTTGACAAGTACTTTACGATCACATAATAATCCAATTACACTTCTTCATTTTATCCAATCTGCTTTAATCATATAAACATCATCCTCAATCTCTCATTCCTTATAAATAATCAATTCTAAATACCAAAAATAATCCTTTGTAATAACTTCATGGTCCCCAATTTGTACTCTACATTCATCTTTATTTCTAATTATACTAAAATTACATTCAATATATTCTGTCTCTATCCTACTTAACCTAAAACCTTTGGATTCTAATGCATTTCTCCATAATTCTAACTTACGATTAATTACACCCTTAGTTTCATCTACTAATATTATATCATTTACAAAAAAAAATGTATCATGAAATATCATCCTAAATATGCATGGTAAGCTCATATATAACTAAAGCAAAAGGATGAGAACTAATAGGAAATCCCTAATGTAAGCCTATTGTAATAAGAAATTCGCTAGTATTACCACCAATAGTTCTTATATCAGTAATTGCTCCATTATACATAACTTTTATTATTTTAATATATCTAATAGGTACTCTTTTCTTTTTTAACACGCACCATAAGATTTTTCTCGGGATCCTATCATATGCTTTCTCTAAATCAATAAAAACCATATGAAAATCTTATTTCTTTGCAATATACATTTCCATTAACATTCTAAGGAGAAAAATAACTTCTATGATCAACCTTTTTGGTATAAAATCAAATTAATTCTTTGATATTTTTATAGTACATCTTAACCTATGTTCAATTACTGTCTTCCAAAGTTTTCTAGTATGACTCATGAATTTGATACCACGATAATTAGAGAAGTTTTGAATATCTCCTTTATTCTTATAAATTAATACTATAATGCTCTTCCTCTATTCATTAGGTATTTTTTAAATTTCTAAAATCCTATTAAATAAATTTGTCATCCACTTTACTTCAACATCACCTAAATATTTTCGAACTTTTATAAAAATCTTATCAGGTCCCATAGCTTTCTCTACTTTTATTTTTTTTTATAGCCTCATTTATTTCAAATGTCCTAATTTTACGTGTATAAATCGTAACTTTATCCTCAATGAAGCTAATAGGGCATCCTAAATTATCTAAATGATTTTTATTTAATAATTTACTAAAATAGCTTCTACATCTTTCTTTGATCTCTTTCTACTTAACCAAAACTTTATATCTTTTAATGCATTTAACCTGAAACATATCCCTAATTTTTCTATCTCTTACACTTACAGTTATATATCTTTCTCTCCATATTTAGTTTCTAGCTTGTGATATAATTTCTTATATGCCTTGCTCTCGTACCACCTTTTTAACTTCTTTCTTAACCATTTTATAGTTTTCATATGCTTCTCCATTCTTACATTTAAGTTATTTTTTATAATACCCTCTTTTAGTCTTGAACTTTCTCATTCAACCATCAAATTTTCTTATCCTAAAGTCTTTTTCCTTTTGACTTTCTTAATACCTCTATATCTACTTTCTAATACTATTAGTCATCTCTTCTCATATTGTATTAATCTCTCCATCTATATCGAAGAACGTTCGGCATTCTTCAATATCCATTGACTTAATTTGTATATGCAATCTATTCTGCCTATGTTGTACTTCGAGAATTCAATGAATTTTGAACTTCCAACCAGCAAAAGGTTGCAGATGAGCTCATTTTGCAGGCCAAATGCTGCTTTCTAATTAACATACAGAACAAAACCAGTTGAAGAAGAAGAATGGTTGCATCTGGCATCGCTGCTGGTCTCCTAATTTTAATAATGGGGAAAAAGCTAATTTTGTTTTATTTTCAGCTTTTTAAAGGGAAAAAGAAACAGTCACTATTGCCAACAAGTTCAAAAGGAGGATTATCCATATTAAAAAATTATGCTTCCATCATTAACCACTATTGCCATCACATCCATCATTACCACTGTCATTGCCAATGCAAGCCACCACATTCATGCCATGACTACCAACAAATATTTTTTCTCGTTTCTTGTCTTTAAAATTATGAAAAAGTTGTCTCCTCGACATGTTTTTCACTTTCTTTTTTTAAAGTAACAACATGTTTTCACTTTCAGAAACTGGAAATAATACAAAAACAGTGGGTTTATTTCTAGTTTTCAGAATTAAGATAACTCGAAACCTAGCCAAATAGGCTCATAAATAAGTTTATGATGTCATGTGCTTATGCAAGTTGCAAAGAAGCTGACAACAGCATTTCAGCAAGATGGACTATTTTTAGCAGAGTATGCACTTGCTGTTCCTAAACTAGAATGACATTGTTCAACCCATGGGCTCAGATAAAATGCATCAAATTCTATAGTTGGGTGGATTTTCAAATTGGTGTTTTAAGCTATTGGAGGATGGACTGAAGTTCAATGAAATCATGAGCCAAGAGAACATCAAATGCATAAAGATGGAACATGCTTTATCATTTATAACCATTAGATGAATAACACACACGCAATATTCTCCTAATAATCAATTTTTTAATCATATATTATTCTTTGGTTAAATGATTCTTCAAGTTATCCTTGAGAAATTAAATTAATAAAGGTTTACACAATATTCATGACTAATTTAAGAAATACTTACAGCTTACAAATCAATGGTGTTATGTGCTTGTGGTGGTGTTTTCCTACCCTTTATTAATGACGCTTTTCCCATACTCAATTTTGCCCAAAAAAAAAAAATTAGCCATAACGGTCCAGCCTTTTCCCAAATATTTGGGTTGTGCTACATCGATCCTCATTCCCTAGGTTGTTCCTAATTACGACCACTTCTAAAGATACATCATGTCTTTGCTCAGGACTTCCATCAATGTTACCTTAGGTCCTTCACCTCCCATTTTGCATATTTTATCACAAATCAAATCAAAAATACCTCTCCCAAATGAAGTCCCCTTATCTCTTTGTTATACATGTCCATATCATCTCTATCATTTTATCCTTAACTTGTACAACTCCTATAGCTCCTTTAATATATTAGTTTCTCAATCTATCACTTATAGTTTTACCATACATCAATCTTAGCATCCTCGTTCTGCTGCACAACATTCCAAATCATACAATACTGCAAAACATATAATTCTTTAATCAAATTTATTGTCCAACATTCTGAGTCATACAATACTGTAAAACTTATATGCATATTTATCTATTTTGTCACTATTTTATATAATAGACCTTAAATAACAAAAACCACCACTTTATAGTATCTTTGTACATCAATCTTGATTGGGATCTCATCTTTATTTCTATTTTCACTAAAATTGCATTTAATGTCTTTGTTTACTGGCTTTAGCGCCCTTATCATCTACAACTTTCTTTCATAAGTTCAATTTAATATTTAACCTAGTAACTTTTTTCATCAATCAATACTATATCACCCACAATTAACATACAAAAAGTAAATTTTTTTGAATATTAGCAATAAGTATATAATATAATAAGAATAAAGATACAGGATCAACGCTGATCCTTGGTGCAAGCTTATTGTGACTGAAGATATACTCGTACCATAGCAACTCCTAAGACTGCTACAAGTGGATTGTAGTGCAAATGAGAAAAGTTGAGGATTGATGTTACGTTGACAACCGGTCATAAAATATATGTCAAACTGTTAAATGGATATAAATTTTACTTTAAAAACGTAAAATATCAATTTTAAATTTTTAAAAATAACTACTAAATTCTTTCCAACCTTTTGGAAAGTTCTCATTATTTCCCATTCCTAATCTTTACCAAAGCAAATCTATCATTAAGGTTCATCATCTCAATATCAAATCTCATTTTGATACCATGCTAGTACAATGTCGGTAAGCCTGTTATGCCAGTCAATTCAGCGTAGCAAGACTTAGTAAGCCTTTGATACTGAGTCAACAATACGGTACACTTGATGCAGAGCAGTACACACCGGTAGTAGCATATCATATTTGTTACTAACTATGCTCATTAGACCATCTTTTGCTAGATGTAAACAAATTTACCTAAAAAATTGCTCTCTCAAATCATGAATTTTCATTTGCAACCGTACCTTCCCATTTCATCCTCCCTTCTAATTTAGACAAGTCATGTTACCTAAATTATATTTCATACACCAGTGTTTAATGAAATTTCAATAGTTAAATGCCTATAATAAATAAAAAGAACCTGCGCATTAAAAGTTAAACCCCAAAACTGTCTTTAAGCCGTTCACAAGTAGTAGCTACACCAGTTGTTGTTCTCATGCTTGTCTTTGATCCTCCCAGCATAGCCACTTTAAGACTTATGTTTCCCAACATCAACATCTACTTTGCATTTTACTTTCCCAACATCTACTATGATCTTCCTTTATGGGTTCCCCAATAATTTCTTTGTGAGAATGAAGATGATCATCCTATCTTGCAAAGGCCATATAAGTTGTTGGAGAATTTCATTTCTGATGTAGGTTATCTGTTACACCTCTGGCTTACATCTTTCATATTGTTGTTAAGTGTAATTCTATAATTGCTGATGCTCCAATCAACCACCTCTCTGTCACAATTTGTAACAATTTCAGGGCCTTGACCAGTGGTAGCAAAGACAATTACCACTTTCTCCCGATCATCATTCATGTCCACCTGAACACCTCGATTTATTGACATCTAGGGCTGCAAGTGGATTGGATTGACCTGCTTTCTATCTAGAATTGATCCAAATATTAGTCAGGCAACTCAGGCCCAATCTGAACTGAAGTTATTTGGATTAGAACAAGATTTGGAAGCATAACCTATTTCAGATATAGATTGGATTTGGATCTTTGAATTCTCCATCCAAACATGAACTGACCTGAACTGATTCAAAACTAGCATAATTTTTATTTTAAAACCCTCCTCAAAAAATAAGAAATTCGTTTTACTTTCATCCATAATTTATGTTGTTGATTATGATGATGTGCAGTTATCAATCAAATCTTATGTAGAGTATGTTTTTTGATAATATTTATGTGTCGTTACTATTATTTTATAGCATTATATAATTATCATATAATTAGGTAATCAATGTACACATGTTTATTATGATTCGCATTTGGATTATTTTTGACCCAATTTAACATGAAAAATCTGATGGATTGATAAAATTAATATAAATCTAATCTAATCCAACCCAAAGATAATAGGATTAAGTTTGGGTACAATATTTTGACCCAATTCAAAAGTGGATTGGATTTGAGTTGTGCCCATCACTGATCCAACCCAACCTGCTTGCAGGCCTATTGACATCCACTAAAATAACTCTCCTACATTGCATTTTATTTTATTAGGTTGACCAACACTCATACACTTTCCTTTCTAGAGGCTTTATGACTCCTTTTTCTTTTTCTGAGAAATATATCAGAAAGTTGCTGCAGCTCTAAAATGACCTTGTGATTCTTAAAAAAAAAGGTGAATTTTTACTCCCCTCATTTAAAAAATTGATGGTTCAACATAATACAACATTGCATCTTTATTAAACATATAGCCAGAGATTGATACCAGATGCAGTTATGTAGCGCACTAAAACTAAAATGGAGCTTCAAAATCAAGTATTTCATTCATGTTACAACAAGCATTTATGAAACACAGTAATCAGGAATCAGGAATAGAACTGTAGGGTCAACAAGTACCTCTCCATCTGATCCTTGAATTGTAACACGATATACCACAGTCACACTTCCATTGTTAGAGAATGTAACATCGCGTACTTCTCCACACCAGCCTTGAAACAGAAAGACCAACAAACATATAAATTAATAAAATTCATATTATGTGCATTGCATACAATAAGTATTCCTAATATGTATCAAAGGTTCCCAGCCAATGCCAGTTTGACCTCTATGAGAAGATCAACGGTCAAAAGCACAAATATATACAGATTTTGCAATTAAAAGAGAAGAGCAGTACATAAATATCAAAAGCAGGTATCCTCATTGTGCAATTGAAAGGTACATACAGCATGGGATATCTTTCTGCACTAGCTTACGCTAAGGGCCTGTTTGGATGTCAGAAGATCTCATCAGATTGATATGATCTTCCGGTAGGAACTACTCTTCTGACAATTTTTTGGAAATCTGAGATATTCAAAGAGATCAGAAAGCTGGAAGAGCAACTAATCTCTGATTTTAATGGACAACAAATATTTTTTTCCAAGATGATTTATCTTATCCCTAAGGATGAGGAATTAGAGGCTTCTCGAATTGCCTGACCTGTTTCAACCACCTCAGCTTCCATCATATTTTCGGAAGTGCACTTTTGGAAGATCTGATCAGACTGATAAGATCTTCCGACATCCAAGCAGACCTTAAAAATACCCACTGTGATCAGAATTCATTCCTACAACCTGGAAAAATGATTTTCTTAAAAAAATATTTTATGCAGTGTGAAATAAACCATTCAAACAAAGTACCTGGACTACAGAATAATAGGAACAGGACTTTGAAATGACCATCTAGCAAATTCAGAAACAAATCTTTTAGAAAAGGTTGGCCTAAATATTCTAACATTCAATGACTTGTGAATGGCAGATACAACTTATCAAGTTTGCACATTTCGTTCTAGAGAAATATTACACGTATTATTATGCACATGATGTCATCCTGTACTCCAGATACTAGCCTCAAAAATCAAGGTTTCTGATAATGAAAGCTTGACAACAAAAAGTTTAAGAAGGCAAGCTTCAATGAGATAGGCAAAAGTGCAAGAAGTGAAGCTTCAATGTGATAGGCATTGGAACCCAGAAAACTTAGCAGTAACCCCAAAATGCTCTAACTTGGAATATCATGATGGGAATTACTTGGAATATTACAATAGGACTGTCGGCAAGATATTTATAGTAATACAGGACAGAGGCTCACCTGGGGCATAAAAGCTCAGCATTCTGTTAGTATGATACCTAAATAAAAAAACAAAAGAATTAGACAAGATAGGACAGATGGTCAAAATAGCATTACATCATGAAAATTATCATGAAGTGCATGCAGTGGTGCATGTCGAAATCTTTTCAACAGAAGTAAACATACTTTGATTCCTGCATAAATTAATATCTTTTCTATTTCAAACATTAGGAAACTTCACTGAATATCAGAGATATCAAGGGAAATATGCAATTTACATTTAATGACAAACAGTTTTATGTTCTTAATTTTATTCTATTAATCCTTTTTTCTAAAATTGCAAGTGTAAAAGTATACTTAGACAGATAGCAATTGTAAATATTAAGCAACAGAACTCAATCTATGTGGGACAAGTAATGAATCAAATATAAGTTCTTCATCTGGGAATTTCTTAGAAAAAATTTGGAATGCAGGACATAAAATCTTGGTATTCTGATTTTCAGTAGTAAATGTATTAAAACTAGATAATACCTCTTAAGACTATGCCATAAAGCTCCGCTCATATAAGAGACATCTTGGGACACGTTAAAGGAAAATGGAATACAAGAGAGCTAATAAAAACTAAAATAAGAAAATCAGTGTCAAGAAGACTACATACCGCACTTAGACAATACAAGTTAATTGTATTAGAAAAAGGAGGAATTAAAAAAAAAAAAGAAAGAAAGAAAGCAGCAGTGATGGTTAATAAGGTGAATGATACAGAGACACCACGTAAAGCAAATAATTGTCAAACAACAACAAGACCAGAATTAGTAATCCCCAAAGTTCCCAGTTTAGATGGAGGCATCAGAAGTTTTTTCAAGATTGCACTAGTGAAGGACAAATGATTTCTACCCTTCATGGCCCCCACCAAACAGCATGCAGTGAAGTCCACCACCAAGGAAAATCCTCCTTGCCTAGTGGCACATGAAATACAACATATCCCCAATATAAACTAGCAGTAAAGCAGAATAGAGTCAGCAGTGTCCTTTCTCTGATAACAGAACAAATCAATGTCAAAGTATCTACAAGTCTCCTTGATCATTTTAGGAGCAGAGAAACCACAGAATGGGCACTTCCCTTCATGTCCACAGCTCTCTTCATATCATTATCATTCATTATAAATGCATGAAAACAAATGACCGAAAAATATTACTGCACCACCTACAAGTTAAAACTTAAATTGATCGACAGGGCAAACTCCTATACATAAAATCCTACCACCCAATAGCTTATAATCTCATCTGTTTGCCAGAGTCCATAAAAAATAAATATACACAAACTCCAGTGCTTTTGCCGCTTACAGGATAATTATCCATTAGGTGGTGTTGAGATCAGAGTCAAAAACACAACCCTGGAAAATAGACGATCAACAATAAACCACCAATGAATATACTTACTAAAACCTCATCCTCCTTTAACAACCATAAACCAGTACTCCCTCTTATTATGCTTTTCTGAAGCATTATATCATTAGCTGTCACTGTAGCATCCCAACATTAGGGCTCCCTATGTAGATTCTTCAACCAAGAATATTCCTCTACAAAGGTTCATCCTCATATTCTAATCTAGAGATCAATATTCCTTATGATAGCTATCTTTCAGACATATTAAGTTCTCATCTCTCTCTCTTCTTTCAGAGATACCCATAAGCACTCCACTTGCATGAAAAGTGGATGGTCTTAGCACCACCAAATTATCACTTTGATACCTCCTATTTTAGCCAAGATAATAGGAAAACACATACAAACAACCATCAATATCGCTGTGAAACATCAGCCTTGGTCATTCCACCAGAAACAATCAATTGGCCAGTGAAGAGCTTTAACTTCTGTTCAGCATCACCTTTATTTCTTGTTTCTATTTTAAAAACAAAGTCACAAAAACCAAGACAAAGACAAATATTTGATCCTACTATTTTTATCTTCTATTTTTTAAAGTCAGTTCATTATTTTTAGTGGGGGGAAAAAGGAAAGAAATCTTTACTTCCAATATGTTCGAAAACAATGTTATTTTTTTTTACCACCACAGCCACCCCTGCAACTACTGCCACTAATGCCACCCCTACAACAACCTTTAACATAATTACCACATAACAGGTGCCTCCACCACCACCATCATTGTCCTCGCCACCTCTGCCACCCATTGCTGCCAACATCATTAACTCTACCACATCATTTATGCACTCATCAATACCAATATCACTATCATTGCCACCAATATCGCTGCCATCACTGTCACCTCTGTCATCAGACTTGCACCAACACCACCACCGCCTCCACTATACCCGCTACAACTACCACCATCTCCACTCCTGTCACCATGCTTTTTTAAAAAACTAATTAAATATATTGAACATTTACATTTTAAAAAATCAGAAAAAATAGAAATTAAAAAAAAAACTGAAAGTGATGTCAAACCGATCCTAAGCTTTCAACTTTCAGATCAAAATTTGATACGAGTCCAATTGTATCGCAGAACAAAATTAAGAACTAAGATAAGGGTGGCCGCTTCGAGGAGGTTAGGCCTCAAAAGTAACCACTTTGAAGAGGTTGACCTCTAAAGAAAAGAAAACTGATATTATTATTTCACGATGAAAAAAGCCATACGGCATCTGCATATTATAGTGTTATAACTCTAATACTCAAAAAGAAACATACTACAATTAAGAAAAGAAATCCTAAATAGAAAATAGTAAATAATTAAGGCTTAGGAAAATCCCTTTAATTATCAATATCTCTCAAATCAAGGAAATCTCCCAAATAGAAGAGATCCTCAAAATCAAGGATTCCAACAATTAAAGAAATCCTCTAGATCGAGGAAATCCTCAAAATCAAGGAATCCCAACATTCCAACCCTTCCCTCTCCTTTTTCAAAATCAACCTTATCCTCAAGGTTAAAATCAGGAAACTTCTTCTGTAGCTTGTAGAGGTATTCCCACGACACCTCTTCAAGAGCAAAATCAGACCACTTCACCAATACCATAATCATAGCCCAATTACTTTTCTCAACCATCGTACGATCTAGACCTGCAACAGGGCATAACTGAAGCCTTCAATCTTCTGAAAAATCAGGTAATTGTTGGAATGCAGCAAAAGGTAGGTAGCTATAGCTCTAAGGTAGAAATGTATAGTTCATCATCTTGGTAAAATGACCTAAAGGAAGAGTTGGTTGAGTGCAGTGGACCAATGGTGGATAGATAGATGTTGATGGAGTGCAGGGCCCAAGGGGATTGTGGTACTAGACAAGGTTTATGAAGCTGAAAGTGTATCAAGATTCCTTGTGCTTGTGCCAGTGCTTGAAGATACGTCTTCATTTGATAATAGGCTTTAGCTGCCCATCATTGTAGTATTCATGATTTCTAGCATTCAGTTGATCAACTGAAGAAGTAGCATCTGCAACTAGGGCCACCTCCAAGTTACTTTTCATGGTCTTTAATGGAAAAGATGAAGAAAATGCACCAGATCCAAAACCACCAAAGCTCAAATGTGCACAATCTGCATTTGTAACCAGCAGATGATTGAAATAATTACTCCAGGTTTGTCCTCAACAGATTTTGTGCCTCACTCCTTTGTTTGTAGACTTCATTGCCAGAGGCTTACAGCAGCTGATGAAATTTCTGCACTGACATCCTCTTCATGATGCTCAGAACAATCTGATTGTATCTATCTGTCAGAGACAGCTGTTGATCTAATGGATTCTACCGATAGACCCCTACTGTCAACATTACCCTCTACTATTTCAATCTCCTCTAGATTAGGATTTGCATGTACATTAACTCCATCAACAAGCAATGTCAAAGAGGCTAATGGATCAGTATCAAGAGCAGAGTTATCAGATGTTTCTGGCATAGTAGAGTCACTTCTTCCAGTTGGCTCATCAACAGAAGACTAATCATTATGAAAAGTATTTCAAACAGCTATAGTCATATAATATATAGAAATTTCTAGTGGCAAAGCATCCAACCGTTCCTCCTTGTCTTCTAAGTCCAATTCAGGTTCATCATCAGACCAGTCCCCATCAATAAGAAATAATTATTTGATTTTGCAATGACAGCCCAAGCCAAATTTTTCATCACAATTATACCACAAACCTTTTTCCCTTCTAGATTGTCTCTGCTGGTGACAATCTTTTGATTGGAGCAGAAATAGATATAGAGATACTATTGGAAATAAGAGTGATTGTTACAGGATTGCTTACCTTTGGTTTCCATAGAGCAAGTAGTTGCTCTTCCTTAAATTTAGCCAACCCAACAGTTTAATTATAGTGGCTAACCAGAAATGTAAACTTCATACTTTATTTCTTTTTTAAATTCAAAAACAGCCTACAAAAAAATTTCTCAGCCAACCGTACGGTTAGCAAGTTGTTCAAATCGGGATTTATACTCGTACTGTAGAAATCTAGCACAACTTGGAAAGGAATCCTCTTGAATATAAGAAGAATCCTCCCTGAGTAATAGTTATACCAAAGTGGAATAAGGATGAAATAGTTATTTCAATCTTATTCTCGACTTATTTCAGGCATCTTCTTCACTAAATCTCACAACTATCGAGCGAGAATTTCAGCCTGGTGTTTGCAAAATTCCTCTCCAACAAGGAAATTATGATTAATTAGGAAGGAATCCCCTCACCTCAGTCTTGGGTCTTCACAGCTAGGGCTACAGAATTTCACAGCCAGAGGGTATGGTTGTGGCGGTCGCTTGGCCAAGCTAATAGGCACTGGAGCTCAACTTGGCCAACGGTCAGGGATCATGGCCGATGAATGGTGGTCCTCTACTTTTGATCTCATGGGGCAAATGTGGCTGGACACAATTCCAACGATGGCAAAGGGGTGGCCCATAGCGACTGGCTCCGGGGATGCAAGGCAATGGCTGGGAGATTGGGCTGATGGCACCAAGTGGATACCCCTATTTTGGGTTCCTCTTCCAGGTCTGGATCGGGGTCAGTGGATTTTGGGCTTCAGACCTCGCCGGTGAATGGCTTCGGTCAATGGCATGGCGTCGGGTGGCCCGTTGTGGCGGCGGCAATGGAGATTAATGGAGGGCACGGAATTGGGCCCACTGGTGAGGAATTTTGGCAATGAATGGGGCCTATCTCACTTCTGGTTTCATCAGTGGCCAGGGGGAGTCATTGGGGTCAAAGACTTTCATTCTTCCTTGTCCCTTTATTCCTTCACTCTCTTTTTTCTCTTTTTTTTTTTTTTTCTTTTTTTTACTCTCTTTTTGTTTTTCTTTTTGCAAACTAGGATTTTGCAAATGAAAGGAAAAATTAGGGAAAATAAGGTGAATGGGAGAGAATGATGGTTACCGAGTTTGGCTCTAGGCTTTGATACTAGCTGTTACAAATTTGATTGCATCAAAGAACAAAATTAAGAACTAATATAAGAGTGACCACTTCGAAGAGGTCAAGCCTTCAAAGTAACTACTTGAGAGGATTAGCCTTCAAAGAAAAAAGAACGGATCTTATTATTCGCCGATGAAAAAAATCATTCAGTTATGACCCTAATACTCAAAAGGAAACATACTAATAGTAAGAAAAGAAATCCTAAATAGGAAATAGTAAATAATTAAGATTTAGGGAAATCTTCTTAATTATCAAAATCTTTTGAATTAAGGAAATCTTCCAAATCGAGGTCCCGGATTCAAAGATTACAACAATTCAAATTGAGGAAATTCCCAAAATCAAGAAATCCCAACAAAATCATACTAATTCATTATCCCTTCTGATTCATCAAATTTACAGCATCCTGAATGCTATGATCGTACCATAATCTGATCTAAGAGATCGTACCATAATCAATCAAACGTTGGCTTTTGTATGTTAGCAGCCTTCCTCTCGAAAATAGTTTCCCAGAAAAATAATACAGATATCGTTAAATCGGCGTGCAATGTTAGCAGCAGCAGATCCACATCCCCTCTTCGCATTTTCACACCCACCATACTAAAATTTTCCATCCCATGTCTGATCTACTAGTAACTTACGCCGTCATCTCTTCGATCCAGAAAGCCCTCATCGAAACCCTTTATATACTAATTAAGGAAACAGCTACCGAGAAATGGAACATAGCAGATCATGCACACACAACAAGCAATTGCAAAGGAGAAGAAGGAGAGAGAGAGAGAGAGAGAAATACCAAGGGATGGAGTTGTCGGCGGTGTTGATGATCTTGTCGGGGACTCGCTTGTTGAGGTCCCGGAGGATCTCGGCAAGCGGGCGGGTGAGGCAGGACGCCTTGTCCAGAGGCACCACGTAGTTGGAGTTGGGCACCTGCCCGCCAGCCTTCTTCCCCCCGCTTCCGGCGCCCTTCTCCAGCGCCGCCGTCACCATCACTTGCCCCCTCTGGGCCAATCCAACCCTCCCCCCTCGCCGCCTCCCGGCCACGCACAGCGTCCGCGCCTCCTCCCCGGCGGTGGCCGGAGGGAAGGCCAACCTGCTCGTGAGGAAGAAGTGGGCTCCGGTGGTGGCTTCCATGGAGAATGGAAAGAAAAAAAAAAATAAAAAAAAAAATAGATGGGTTTTGAATCGATACAGAGAGCAAAGAAAGGGGAAGGTTGGATATGACCGACTGCTCGCCTGGTCCACTTGTCGCAGCTCTTTTTTTTTCTCAGGTTTTTTCTTTTTTTTTTCTTTTTCTTTAATGCTTGCTTGCTCGACTCGACGGTCTACCAACTCTTCTTCCTTGACGGTCTTTATCCCTGGCGCTTTCTCGCGCGTGCCCCAGCCTGCGGTCTCGTGAAGCGCACGCTTCCACGCACGCGCTGGCTGCTGAGAGGAGCTAAAATGACGGTGGTTGTGGTTTGGGTGGGGCTTCAGCCTGAACGCGCGTCAGCTCTGTCTACGTTACGTGCCTTCGTTCCTTGGTTACTTGTGGGACACATGTGATGGACGTGATGGAAGGCGTCATGATATTTAGATTGCCGTTAACATATGATGCACGGAAGCGAGGATAGCGTGATCGCAGGAAAGAAAATATTAGCAATTGGTTATCTTTTCGGATCACATTTCAAATTTTAACTTTAATTTCTTTTATAAAAGAACCCAAAAAAATTAACATCCATACGAACAAATTTGCTTTTGATAAATCGTAACTTTCGGTACAGACGGTCAGACCTTCCAATTTTGCAAATGATTTTAACTAAGAACTCTAGTAGATAAAGTTAAAATAATTGAAATGTATTTCTGTTAAGTTGAAAATAAGACATGCGTAGCTGTAACTGTTGTTGTGTTTGCATGAGAGAGAGAGAGAGAGAGAGACAGAGAGAGAGCGATCTCTAAAAAGGATAAGTTTGCAACGATAACCGACAACTTGAGGATAAGGGCAGGATTGACATGACGCAATCCAAGATCATATGAAATGCTTAAAACATTATTTTAAGACTTTTCGTTAATAATCTCGCAGCCACCAAGCTCCAGTTTTATTTCGGCCAGAAGCTTAGTCGACAACGCTCTAGCCACCAATAATCTTATTCCTGCAACTCGAGCCAGGGCATTTTCGAAAATAAAACTAATAAATAGCGAGAAAGCTCATGAAGAGGCGCTCCGATTTTGTATTGAAAGGCTCCACCCAATCATCACATTACCAGTACGTGGATTGAGAGGCATGTAGGATAAAACATATTAAAATTTTGAAAATATCTCTATCCTACAAAATTGGAAAGAAGCCAAAGTAGAATAATATTTTTAAATATAATAATTATATTATATAAAATATATAATAATTAATTATATTATTTTTATATAATATGATATAAAAGACTATTATTAATAATACTATATAAAATATATAATTAACACATGGCAATAGAATATATTATAAATATATTTAATATAATTATTAAAATATAATATTATATAAAATTTATATAATATTATATTTTAATATAGATAATTTATTTAAATAGAAGTTAGATACTTATAAATATAATATACATAATATTGTTATAAGTAAATAATTATTATAGCTATTTAATACAATTAAATATCACAAAATATTATTACTAATAATATTAATAATAATATAAATAGTACAATAATTAATATATAATATTATCATGATAATAATAACTATATATATTTATTATATTAACAAATATAGTAATATATATTTATAATATATAATACTTATTATATTATAAAATAAATACAATATAATATTATTACAATAATAATAATAATAATAACAATTTAAAATACACAGTTCTTTGCCAACTATTACCATGTATGTTCTTTACTGATCCAAGCTAGGCCTTCATTCACACAAAGTGTCAATTTATGATGGTAGAAGTCTAGTAATAAATCAAGCGGATCCGATCAATTGCTTCGCAAGCCACGAAGTCAATCACATAAAATTGTAGCTTTCCGGCTGATATTTTGTTCAAAATGCCTCCCTTCCTATAAAATAAGGGCATTGAGCTCCCACCCCGGAACTGATACCATCTTACCCCTTTGTGGACTAGTTGGCCAACTGTGAAAACATGATGCGTCCCCAAAAATCCATCATACAACAATCCTCACTATGATCAAATACCATGGCTGGAGAAAAATGAAGATTCCATTTCATCATTACTTCTCTTTGTTCAACCATACTGCTTTGACAAAAGACATCAACAACCATTGTTATGAAAGTTGAGAAAAATAAGGAAGATTTGGGAAGGATGTTGCAGAGGCATGATCATAATAGAGGTGACTTTCATGCGCAGGATACCAAGTTTACCATGGTTAAACAAAAGCACTAAACTTTGATTGCTGTAACTCGCATCCATTTGACAGAATATAGCTAGGTGTAACTCACAACCGAAGAGCCGCTTGTATATTCAGCAAAAACCATGTCTAACCAAATGGCAACAGACCTGGGGCTTTAACAAAAGTCAATGGATACTGCAACTGATCTTTTGTTATGGTAAGCATCCAGCTACAAGATTCAGCCAATTGTTTATGAGTATTAGAAGAAAAATAAAGAGCAAAAATAAACACTACTAGTTCAGCTTGGGTGAGATGAGCAATAGCTTGTGTTGAAGGCAGTGGACATAGCATTACTTGTGCTCAAGCTGTATGACTCGCGTTCCAAAACCATATCCGCAAACTTGTATAAATCAGAGATTGGCCTCCTTGCTTCAATGCCAAGTGATGAAGCCTGTGGTTGATATAAGCTTTGTGTTGCAGCTACTGATGGACCCATCCAGCCTGCTGAAGGTGCAAACCCTGAATAGCTGCGTGCAAATGATCTTTCATCAAGTGCTCCATCCTGATGCCAACGATGTGAACCTCCACTGATGTTAGCATATGACCCAACATTGTTTCCTGGTGTTAATCTAGCATTATCTGTTGCAGCAGTAGCTTCAAGACTACTGCTAGCTCCTGCTGAACCATGCACACCTCCTGGCAGTAATCCCGCGCCACTTCCAGTATGCAATCCCTTGAATCCATCATCATACATGTTTCGGGGGACAAAACCAGTGTATAAACCTTTAGAATCAGATTGTGTGGGACCTCTGTGTTCCTGAATTTGCTTCATTAAATGAGGGGTAACACCAGGAGATGTTTCTGCTGAAGCAGGCCAAGGACGTTTAGCTGGTGTTTCAGGTTTTTTAAGGGGTCCAATCTCCTCAGCCTTTCGTTCGAGGTTTCTACTTTTCAATTTTTTCTTAATTTTTGCAACATTTTTTTCTAGCTTAGCAATTTTCTGATATATGTCATAACTAGTTATCTCAGAGGGATCAAGCTTGTTGTCCTCCGCACATTTGACTACTGATTTGAAAACTGCTAACTGCTTTTCTTTGGCTTCTTTCTGCAAAAAAAAACCATTAAATATAATGTCATCAGAAAGCTCCCATATATAACATTAAAATGAGATATAAACATTGCATTACCAGATCTTATCTGGCATTCAGAGGTGATACCTCAGCTACGGTAATTGAAGGTTCTAAACGAATTCATAGAACATCAAGATTTCATTCCACAGAAAGGGACCAAACAACATACTAGATGGCATTGTGATATGTAGAGAACCGTTTACACATCCAAATGCATCTACAATTCGATTTAGTGCCATGAAAAATTCCCACACAGTTATCTTATTACCAAGCCAGGAACTTAGGCTTTGCATGCTTACCAGGAAAATGAAAGAAAGGAAGAAAAATTCAATTGAACAATGGGAAATTGGCAAATTTCTAATCTTTGGTTGAAATTAAAAGATAGCAGACTATCCCCCACCCACACACAACATTTTTTTTCATTTAAAAAACATAAGAACATAGGGCTCCCACAGAATGACTCTAGGCTTTGTATTTTTATTTTTCTACATAAGTAGAGAGTATTTTCTAAATGTTCCAGTTCTTTACCATTCCTAACATTAAACTTTAAATGCATTATACATTTTACAATAGTGGGCACTTAAGTTACCACAAAGGTACTGGAGTTCATCACAAGTTACTCTTCCTTATCATGTATATAATGCAAAAAGCAACAATCACAGCAAAAATTTAGTATTAAGAATGAAAGAACTGCTGATGAACTCAATAATAAATGCAACTAATGACAAAAATATGGTTTTGCTAGCAATATAGTGTTTATGAAATCTAATCTTGCAATATGGCTGAATTATTACAAATTCAAGTGAAAAATTATGTTACTCCTGTGAAAATGGAAGGAAGGCAGATCATACCACTGATTGTAGAGAACTTTGTCCTCTTAGTTCTTCTTTTACAGTCTGCCATGATTTCTGTATGACAGACGACAGCAAAGGAAGAGGGGGAAATTTCTCCTTCAGCCCAAAAGCACAAACCAGGTGAACAGCTTCGGCATGCATGTCCTTACTTAGCAATTCTTTAATAATATCTACAACATGAATAGCATCATTAATGGCATTATATATGATAAAGAAACATACTCATGCCGTTAACATCTCATATTAATTTTTTTTTTTAAAAAAAAAAAGAACCATGTTAAATTTGCAACAGTATCTTTAAGCATAGAAAAAGCAGTTCAATCTATTGAGAAGCCAATTTGATCACAATAAAGAGTTTCAGATTTTTTATGGATGGTCTTTAGAGAGCTTAAGGGCAATCAAGAGTGTAGGTCAGTAAGCTCTCGGGAATGAATGGAAGGAACTCCCAGGAACAAGAAATTGAAATTTTGGTGTATGCAATATATGTCTAAACCTGTAATGAATTTATTACAAACTGATATTATATAAGGCGAGAAAGGCCCCAGGTTTCTTAAAAGCTCATGAGGTGAATTCAGTTAAGTCAAAGAATTTTTAACTCCCTGCATCTATTATTAGATACAAATGAACCGATACGCTAGGAAAGATCCCAATACCTAATTCAAGTTGTTCTTTTATGCAGGCATATGGAAATGCTCAATAAAATGTAGGTTCCACCTTGATATATCGCAAAAAATCAAAAGGGATATGAAATGTACTTTGATGCGGGAAAAACAACATGTTCATAGAAATCCTTATGCAAGTAATAAAATTAACAGAATGCAAGCATATACCATGAAATGCCTACATTTCATGTGCTCATGAAAGAGATAATTGGTGATTCATGGGCTACAGCAAACTGAAGAAATTTGTTAAGTGCACCTGAAATCAGAAGCAAACTCCAGCAAGATGATCAGGTAATCCAATCATCTCTTTCATTGATACCAGTATCATATCTATATTAGAAAATGTACTCCAATAATGTTCTGCCTCTTACCTATCTTACGGATGTAAAAAGTCATGTTACTCATTCAGTGTTACGTTCTGACAGAAACAGTGAAGTCAGATAAATATTAAACAACATTTATTGGTTGTCCATGGGAAGATATCCATCCTTCAAATGAATATTACTCATCCCACATACTAATTTCACCCCATGAGCATCATAAGTGCCTATTGCCTACCATCTTTCACAACTTGCAACCCTCAACCTTGCACTAACAAATCTTGTCCTTCCTTTAATTTAGTGTACATTAAAAGCATCAGCATTAACACCAAGGTTTAAATAACCATAAAAATTTAGCTGCACTCACTTTTTAGCTCGAATGTTCATTTTTTGAATATTGTATCTTTTTTTGAATATTGCATCTCCCTGTAATCTGACTGACAGGTTTCCACTTATGTTTTTGTCCCCTACATTCTTTTTCTTATAGAATTTTTTCCCCTATATCCAAGAAGAGGAAAATAGTTTTTCATGGGGCTTTAGATAAGCTGTAATCTATTGACAATTTACAAAACCAGCAATATGCTTCCCAACCTCTATTTACAGTAAGTGCTCATCTCCACATAAAGTACAAGTTGATAAATATTCTTTCAAAAATAATATTTTTTTTTAAATAATAAATCCAATTCTTTTGACCTTAGCATATTTCAACTCTCTGAGAAAGCCCTCAAAATCCCAAAGGTAGCATGATTTCATGCTTAAGGTTGTCAAGAGCAACATTCAGTACAAGAACTTTGCCTGAATCAGTCATCCTTCTCAACATTGACATCACCTCATTATCTTGTCCAGTGAACTATTCTCTTAATTATGGAACATTTCTCCCCGCATCTCAGCTCTGTGCTACTCAATGCCTTTCATGTGTAGTCTTCAACCTAGCATAAACAAACTCTTTTTTTCCTTCCATTAATCCATATATGTTAAAGAACAATTAGGTCTACCACCCAAAATAATAATAATAATAATTCAATTTAAAAGGTTCAGTATATGTTAAAGAACAATTGGGTCTACTACCCAAAATAATAATAATAATAATAATGCAATTTAAAATTGCAACTTAAGAATGAATCAAGGTTTAATAACCATAAAAATTTAGTTGCACTTACTTTTTCCCTGGAGAGTATGTTAATGCATTATATATTGTTAGTATTATAAAAAAAGTGGTGTATGTGGCCACTTATGTGGATTTGGTCACTAGAATGCTCAGTGTAGCATCCTATATATGCAGTGCAGATACAATATGCAGATGAACTGCATAGGGCCGAATAGGTAATCTGCTGAGAGTTATGTAGCCACACATGCAACCAGCTTTTATAAAAGTCTGTGTAGCAGTGTGCAGGATATAGTTGGCGACTGAGTGTGGGTTATGAGGACTGCATGTAGATATTGTTAACTTAGTTACCAGATGCAGGTCAGGCGGTGGGTGCAGGAAAGTGGGTTTCTTAAAAAAAATTAATAAGAAAACACTTAGAAAGAAAGTACAAGTTTGAGTTTCCAAGGAGATTCGAGAGCAAATGCACCACCCTAAATGAAAATACATGCTACTAAGATAATAAGGCTTATTAACAAATAATGGTAAAATCCTTGGTACTCATATTAGGTAACAAGTAGTATGTAGTTATTATTAGTTGTCATTGAATTATGTATTTTATTTTTCAAATAACCAGAAAATATGAACCACATATACAGTCCCTTGATCACTCACATATCATGGCCACCTTATAAAACTGGAAAATGCACCTGCCTAAATTTACGGCATTGACTTGTCAATTGATTTCTATGCAGGTTACTGTCATATTAAGAAAATGAAAATACAATATGTGGGATCTTTAAATAAGTTGTTCTCAGTTGAGGGTTTAGAAACTTAGCTTTACATTGTCCCATACATATATGGTGAGTTAGATTGTCATCTTCAACGTAAGATGATAATTTTCTTAAAAAACATTTTTCCAAGATAATAATTAAGAATTTTTTCCTCATTGTTAGAATATTTTAAGTCCATTATACCCATACTAGTATCGTATTGGCACAGTATCGACATAGGTTGGTCTATTTTACAGACACTCGGTATGCTCCGATACTATATAAAATAAGTATTGGTTTGCTATTGATACAATATGGTACCCAAAATAACTGCTAGTATAACCATGCATTTCCAACTATTCAAGAAAATTTAGCTTGATTTTATTTTTAAAGCCATCTTGAGCAATACTGGGTACCAGAGATTGTCAATCATTCTTCTCAACACAGGTGTCATCTCCTTGACTTTCCCCATACTAATCTATGATTATGTAAGTTGTCTCCCCAAGTCTCAGCCATTTCTTGCTTAGCGCCTTTAAAACCAGTTTAATAGCTTTCTTGCGCTGCATCCTTTGACATTGCACTAACATTTCTCTCCATTAATTGGTGTATATTAAAGAAGCCCCAGCACTGATATTGCTGCTTAATAATACATCAAGGCTAGAAAACTATAATAGTTCAGCTGCATTCATTTTTCACATCCACGTATCATATTGCACCTCCCTATGCTTACGACATTAACTTATCTAAGAATTTTAATGCAGGTCATTTCCTCCATAATCAAGAAAACAAAAATAATGACTCACAGATCTTTTCATAAGTTGTCATCTGTTAAGGGTTCACGAAACCAACAATACATCATCCCATCCTCAATTTATGATGACTTAGATAGTAATTCCCTCCTAAAGTGTGAGATATACATCAAATTCTTTTTAGTATTGCCATACTTCAAATCTACAATGACTACGAATATCAAGGTAGCATGTATTATTGTTCAAGGTTGCCTTGACTTTGGAGCAATGGTTACTTCTTTACTTTCTAGGGCCATCGAACAATCAAGCTGTTCAGAAGCAGCTCATGTTTGGCTCAAAATTCAGCTCGATATTGGTTTGCCTAATTAACAAATGATTCAAAATTTATATAATATATTATTATTGATTTAATATCAATATAAATTTATTTTTATATTTATTAAATATTAATAAGATTTATTTGAATCAAGATGGACAGTTAGATCTTAATCTAATGGCTCTCATGTATGCTATAAAGTCAGCTTTGAAGCTGTTATATTAAGATTGAATGGCTTGTGGTGGTGAAACAAGAGAAACTTTGAAGTTTAAATTATTAACATGCCCTCACCACCAGCTTCTCCCATTCTCCTTTTCCATTCTCTCCAACACCTAATGGCAATGCATTCCTTTTTTATCCTCTCCTCACACTGCCCACCTTTTAAATAGCATCCCATCCCCATTCCATTCCCCCTCTCTAGAAATCATTATCATGCCCTATTCTATTCTATTCTCTCCTCTCCTCTCCTCTCTGTCCCACTGACTGGGCCTCACCACCATTGTACCACCAACCTCCAATGTCCACAATGATGGCAACCTCTCCAATTTTCCTCACCACTTCCTACTCAGATTTCTTAACATCTATAATGCCTATTGTTGTGAGCGTCCAAGTTCCACCTTCAAGCTTCCAATCCTTTAGTCCTATTATAGCTTGTCTTGAACTGTCCATATTCAAGCAGAGATTAATTCAGGGCCAGCTCATATTTGGCTCATTTACACCCCTCGTTTCTTTGCAATCACCTATAAAATTATTCTACAACTGAACCGTTCGTTTTACATTTTCAGCCTCCCATGCCATTTGTAGTTAATTAACAATTGCACAAGACTACTTAATCTATTTTAGTACATCTACCTCAGATTTCTAGCCATATTCACCATTCCTCCTTATTTAGTACATCTACCTCATATTTCTAGCCATATTCACCATTTCTCGCTATGGTCAATTCCGCATACAATCTCAGCAAGTCTAATAGGTGAGAAGATATGGACATCCGTTAGTTTCTTAGTGATCCAAATCCTAATCTAACCATAGGATTCAATGTTTGATAGATCCTCCAAACCCTCTCTTCCTCCTCCATTAAACTTTCCTCTGGTGTAGTCATCACCCTTCCTACTATTGCCATAGCTAATGTCAAAGATTTAAATTCCATGGGACAAGGCCATTCTAATTTTTCCATAGAATGAAACACCGTCATCCCACTCTATCCTAACACTTGGGACGAGGGTTGTCTTAGGATGCATAAGGATAACACTTGAGGATAGTAACCCATTCTAACATCCTATGAGATGTCCCATCGGGATTTGAATCCATGCCTAATGTCATTACTGCCACCAAAGTTGCTGCACATAGTGGCTATCATTGTAACATCCCGAATCTCAAAGCAGTATCCTAATCTTGAAGCATAAAATTTATCATGAATGAAATGGCACTTTTGAAATTTTATCAATGTCATTTGAACAATTGGTGAGAGGTATAAAGGGAAAGGATACCAAAGTCATTTGAAAATTTGATTAAGGGTAAAGTGGAAAAAAGGATCCTGCCGTCATTCGCAAATTTCTCCAAGGGTAAAGAGGGAATTTGTCAAGGGCTTTTTCATGAGTGAAAAAGGGTAAAAATGCATGGTGAAGAGGTATGCCATGTGGACTTTAAAAGGGCATTTTGGAGATTTGTTTGAGGGTAAATTAGGGATTTGCCAAGGCATTTAAAAACCCCTTAATCCTTTCCTTCATCCATCGTAAGAAAAAATCAAGAGTGAGGGAGAAAAGGGCGGTGGAAGAGGAGAGAAAATTTCAGCCGTGGGGAAGAAGAAAAAAAGAAGAAAAAGAAAAAGAAAGGAAGAAGAAGAAGAAGAAAGGAGGAAGAGAAAGGGGGAAAGCTTGGTATCTTCTCTTCTTGTCATCCTTAAGGTAAACCCTAAACCTTCTAAGGTTTTAGATAAATGATAAAATTATGTGTTAGAGAGAAAAGGAAAAGAAATAAGAGAGGATTTATGTTTGATAAAGGAAAAAGGTAGAGAATTTTGGTATGCATTTAAGGGGCATGCATGCATGTTTCATGAAAAAACCTAGGTATCTGTCGCCTAAATAAATTTATATGTGGTAATATAGGTCAAGGAAATCAAGTAAAGGAACCTTTTCAAAAGGGATAGCAATTATGGAAAAGAAGAAATAGCAGGTGAGTGGGTTTCTCATCTATCTCGTGAAATGTTTCATAACAGTATAGTGATATTTTGCTACAAAATGAGTATATTATACTAAGTATAGTATCTTCAGAAATCAAATATGGGAAATAAGAAACCGGTTATAATATTATTATGTTTGTAAAGCATGTTTAAAAGCAAGGCATGAGTTTAAAGAATAAGTATGGATTTACAGCATGTTTTAAAGCAAGATATGAGTTTCAGACAAAGCATGAGTTTCAGCAAAGTATAGAGTTTCATGAAAAAGCATTTTTTGGATAAAACATATGTTTCAGTAAAGCATGAAAATTTTTTTTCAGAGTTATATTTCAAAGTAATGCATGGGCATGCATGAATAGAAATGTTTCAAGAAATTATAGTTGATTATATATTGGATTATAAACTTATACTTGAGTATTTTTACAGCATACAACATAAATAGCATTGGGGCATCTATGGGGCTGATCACCGTATAGACTATGCCATAGCATGGGCATTACACACACTACTATAGCCGGCACCTCCTTGCGACTGGATCGTACTATGATCCCTAGGCCAGGGGGGAGTACAAGCTAAATCAGCCCAGTGGGGCAGATTGCAAGCAGCCCAGTGGGGCAAAGAATCACAGCTCAGTAAAGAGTTAGGGTACTATACGAGCCAAGGTGGCTTAGAGATATTAGCCCAAGGGAGGGGCAACCAGGAGGCCCAGGGAAAAGGGGCAAGTTCACACCTGGGGTGAACCGCACATGTGAGGGGTGCCATGTGGTGCGGGGATCCTCGGCGCTCAGTACACTCACCCATCGAGAGTACACCTGCAGGAGAGCGACTGTAGGAATGTACCTTAGTGGTAGCACACTCAGTCCATCATCAGAAAATTTTGTAAATGTAATAATTCTTTATTTAAATTATATTATTGGAAGCATAAGCTAACTTATAAGTTAACTTATCTCATTTATAAAAATTTATGTATCGATTGCGATATGTTGCGCTGATATACTTATGAGCTTATAACGTGATTCTCAACTTCTTTTCATAGTTAGATGGTTATCCAGTCACTGGGACTTAGGTCTCACCCCTCTTGTGTTTGCATTTTTATTTTAGATCAGTGTTAAAAATTCTTCGGGGCTAGCAGCTGAGTTTAAAATATTCAAAGACTAAGCAGGTGGGCTTAGCATCTTAGTTTCAGTACCGAAATTTTTGTATGTATTATTAGTGCTTGGGGAGAGAGTTGGTGGATGTAAAAAGGGGATTATAAGGTATATTTTTGTATATTAAGAGTGGTGATTGAGATGATGATATATGTATATTTATATCTATGAAGTTGTAATTATATGATATAAATATCAAACTTGGCCTGAAGATGAATAGTGATGTGTATGTATAAGATGCTTGTAAACTGAGCAGGATCAAATAAATTAGTTGTTTTTGTTTGATGACATATGTGATTTAATTGAGCAAGTTAAATGTTATTGACAGGATTATATATGTTAAGCATGTAACTTATGGGAATTTGATAGGGTTCACGTGTGCCTTATGGTCCATACCATAAGACTAGTAAAACTCTAGCCAAATTTCTATAAGTTGGCATGTGTCGGGGAGAGGTCCCGACAATCATTGTTTGCAGACTCTTTAACCTATGACCATCTATCAAGGCATCAAGCTAGCACCTAGGCACAAAACAAGTCTATCACTGTTTGTTTGCTGCATATTGATAACTATGCATGGCATGCTAAATGATTATTATTTGCTATTAACAACATTTGCATCAATTTAGATGACGGATCAGGGATGTTCAACAAATGAATAGTCTTCCATAGGTCTTGGTGACTTTCCTCACTAATTGCTTTTATCGATCAAAAAGCAGAAGGAGGTGGCATATGCAATGTCTTATCTCCCTTTCACTCCCTTTACTTGTAAATATGGAGAAAGAAGATAAAGAAATAATGGTCTAAATTATTCTAATTAAATCAACAATTTTAAAATTTATGGGTGTAATAATGGCTCTTTTCTAGTATTTTTATTACATTAAATTTGCTGAATATAGGAAATTTTATAAAGACTTTGTAACTTTCCTAAGCTACAACAATAACAAATAAGTAATTACCTCTTTTTCCTAGTGAAATACTTAGCCAATAAAAACAGATCTACTAGGGAATTAGTTCAAAGAAGAGCCTTGATTCTACATCTTATGTGATCATGGACGATCTTTAGAAGTTCTTGATACACAGTGCAGAAAGTATTTGGTGCAGCCAAGTTACAAGATGAAGAATGGTAAGCAAGGAGGTGAGATCTTCCTGAAAGAGGATAAATATTAGAGTCTATCTGTTTTTATGCTGTCTTTTCAGTTTGGCATGGGTTTTGTTGCTACAATGGCATTATTCTATTATGGATCCCCATTGAAATTGTTATTGAACATCATAATGGTTGTAACAACCACTATTTGTCTCAAGAAGCAGTATTTCAAATGTTTAGTATTAAAATAATCACTGTTACCATGGCTGCTATGAAAGCATTATGATGAAACATAATGGATGATGACAAGAAAAAACAGCTTTTTCCTATTCGCTGTTCAATGGATTATTTTTCAGAAAATAAATTTTTTTGGAAGGAAATTGGATGCAAAAAAAAATTGAATTTTGAACGAAAAATAATATTTTATGTAGAGAAAGCTGTAAGTGAAAATAATGGCCATTATTTATGACTATTATAACAGTAAATAACATATTATAATGGCTGTCTTTCCCCATTATTATATATGATATAACAGAGGGAGTCTGAAACCTAATGGCCGATATCAGATTATGACAGCCATTAGCTCAAAGCCGATATCAGATTGGTTAATACTAGTTGACCAAGGGGTGATATTAGTCATTTTTATCAGGATTTGAAATATCAAGCAATTGGGCAGTAACTAGAATCCTCTTCCTAGGGTAGCACACCAGCTTCTTGAGCAACTTTTGACTAAAGATATTTCTAAAATATCTACTTCCCTGCATCTGATCTTGCACCAAATCCTAACTATGGCAACTTAGATACACTTCAGTCCATACCATGCCAAGGACTTAATACATAGAGGCTCAGTTCAATGCAAGAAGGTTTGATTTGAACAAAATTGTTTGAATGGCTCGAATCAAGGATGGATCAAGCAAACTGATGTCAGACAGAGGTTAGTTCACGCAAAATTGACACTAAACTACTCTCAAGCAATACAACTAGATACCACATTGGAACTCTGTTAAAGGGTGATTTCCTCTCGTTTTGAACCATCTGAAGGTGAAAATGAGAAGAAGAGGAGACTAGATATGAGAATTTTCACACTGGTTCAATCAATCTACATCAATTTTTTGAGCCAAAATTCACCCTATCTAGATTATTTTATTTTCTATATATTTTATATCTTATCGAAACCAACCAATAATTCATAATTAATCAGCACAATTTGGTAAAAAGCTCGATCAATTTGATATTCACACTATTTAATCATTGGATTCACAGTTCAGAGCATGAACCCGAGATCAAAATTAACAAATTTCAAGATGTTGGATTAATCACCAAAACCAATAGCAAAGTTTGTGCAAATTCAAAAATAATCTGAGCAATTGGTGTCTATTCAAGATGATCTTTGAATATATTTTCAAAAACGGGTCTAACTATGATCCTAATAAATTACTTGTCAAGCTTATTGATCTTTTCAAAAAATATTCCTTAAAAAAATTTGTTTTAAAAAATATCAATTTTCAAAAAAAGGTAACAAATTTCCACTAGTAGTGAACCCATGCTCCCAAAATCTGATCTACATTTGGTTAGTTTCAGGTGCATACAAGTTCCACTCAAGCTGAGGCCGAAAATTACTGTAAAATTTAAATCAACATGACGAAAAGCACCATACGGGTTGGTTCTTCTCCTTTATATGTTCTGTACATGGAGCTCAATAACTAAAAATGGAATCTTCCATAAGGCAATGCACTTGTTTTGGAATCTTCTTTGAAACCAAGACCAGACCCACTTCCTAAGCACTTCCTTAATAAAAGCATTTCTTAAACAATATGCATCCCTCCACTTATTCTCAATCCTGGTAACCCACATGGAGTTAATCTAATAAATCCCTAAATCAAAATAATTTTCAAAATTATATTAAACTTTTAAATTTATGGATTAAATATTTAAAAATATTACAAACCTTAGGAGGTATAGTGTTAGATAACTAGACAATATTTTCTAGGATAGGGAAAACATTTTCTTTAAAATCATTTTATACTAAATAAAGCTTTTAATTAATTAAATATAAATGTGTGTGCGTTTGAAAAATGTTAATAAATCATCATAAAACAAAACATAAATTGTTGCAACAATAAAAATAAGGTAAATGCTTTGAGGAAGTGCTCATAATGAACTTGCACTATAAGCAGCCATAAAAATTCTGAAAATAAAAAAAAAAATGATAAAAAACTTGGTAAGTTCACTTGTATTGCTTCTGTCTTCTGTTCTTGATTCCAAAAATGTAAGAAAATTGAACTTCATTAAGCATATAATGAAACACTTTTGTTTTTCAATTTTTTTGCAAAAACCTTAAGAACCTTCCACTGCAAAGATTTATGCTTTCAAAAAGTGAGATATAAAAGCAAGGAATGGCAAAAGTTCCATGCAAATGCTAACTCCAATATCGATCTCCAATCAATATTCCACTTATTTGGGTGGAAGCAAAAAAACAAAAATAATAACAATATAAAAAAGGATCTAAGCTGGTACTTTGTACATAACCATTGATGATAGCAGTGATCATTTGAATGATTTTAGATTGTAAGTGCTACTATAGATGCATCTCACTTCCTATGCGACTGTTAATTTTAACATATCTTGTAGATGTATTTATGTTACAAGTTATTTATACATGTTAATTACTTCATCAAACAAAAACTTCAACTAAGGCCGTTGACTCAATACTCCAACCTTATTTCTTGCATAAACATATATTTAGAGAAAAAATATGGTTAAGAAAAAACCAAAATCAGAGTTTGAAGGCCAGAAAAAGTTACACTAAGGATGTAAAGTGTATCTATGCAAATCCATCAATTCCTTTCATTGGGGCGATCCTCGACACAACATGTGCCATACTCATCTTTGGCCGACATGGTATCAATTCTATTTTGGATTTTATTTTTTAATGATGCATGAGGTCTGCATTGATCCTTTGTTTAAGTTATCATTGCTAAGAAATCATAAGGATCAAAACCTCAAGGTTCATATCAAACCAAGCTCCCCTCGATATAAGGTGAGTCACTAGCAGCGTAGGAATTGCACTTGAACCACTCAAACCAACTGGTATCAAGCTGTTCCAGTGCAAATTCTGGACAGCTTGCCCCAAACCAGCCTTAAACCACTCTCGAGCTATACACCTGGGTAGCACTCTCAATGCCTTTCTTTGCCTTGTTTCTTACCAATTTTCAATTGTTTGAAGCAGAAAATAAGGGAAAGAAGAAAAAGGTAACAATTGCCACTCCAGATGCCTCATGGAACCTTTTATAAATCTTGGTTGCTTCGTTGATCAAGGATTTTTGATGGTCCATGAGGTCTGCATTAAAGTTCATAACTTATTATTGCCAAGTCAGAAATAAAAGAACATTATGTCACAACTGTTTATTTTACAAAGCTCTTCTTATGCTGGTTATACTAAGTAGTGGTCCCACCACTATTTGAGATGAGACAAGGGTAGGAGGCAATTTATTAGAGCTAGTTAAGGTTAAATCTCTAGTTGGTCAGTCATAACGCAAGCCTCATAGGCTACCTTCTTTGTATCTTTCCTCTTTCTCTTCAAGAAAAATAAGGAAATGGTCTTCTAAGTTCTAATTACTAAGCTTCCAGATTCCAAAAGTTTTATCAGTGTTCTAGTATTTTGAAATGTGTTTTGCTCTTCTGATTAAAATTATTCATAAAAAATAAATGCTGACTTCATATCCTCATTAAAGATTGTGCATCAAATTTTAGTTGCTGATTGTGCCTATTGATTGTGGGTTCAGCCTGGACCGCAGTAATTAAAGTAAAACAGAAATGTGTCATCATTTTCTACTAATTTCTTAAAATGAAATAAACTTAAAACATCTACAAGCATAGATTGATTGCTTTAGAACGACCGTATTACTCTTATTCCCTTTTTCATTTAGAGAAAGAAATAGAGGGAGTGTTGTAGCTTCGCTCTAACAATCAAGGACTCAATAGAAGTAGCTAGAGCTAGTATCAACGCCATGTATAACTAGAAATATGAAATTTGTTTTAAATGTGTTCTTCAGCCAGCACACTAATGTTAAGATGTTTCCAGATGAAAATCCCTATACTCTGCCCTATCTTCCATCCTAAGCCTTCAATTTACAACCTCCTCAACCATTCTAAACTTTAAAAAGCCACACACATGTAAACAAAACAGTTAGATGCCACGTCAGATAATTTATATTTATTTTTTCTTTTTTTCCTTTTTTTCTCTTAAATATATCATACTAGAAGTCAATCAAATGAAGCAATTTAAAACCCATTCCTACTCATTTGACAAATTTTGGCTATTGCACCTCATCTCCTATCTCATGCCTAATTATGGAATTCTTTTCTGCATAAGATTATTGCCAACTAAAGCTCATAGAGATTTTCAACACATTCACTACAGGAAATTCCATAGCCATTAGGCCAGTGACACACTGAATTACTTGCTAAGCAGTAGATCATCATATGCTTTTAACAAGAGAAGCTTCAAAGATGCAAATTTTACCTGGTATCCTCTCGCGAAGGATAGGGGATCGCTGGAAGACATCAGCTTTCTTCTTCAGATTACTTAAGCAGAGCAGGTCATACATCACCTCGCACCCAAAATCTGGTGGGATACCGAAAGATCCCACAAAAAGAACCAGGCCCAGAGCATCCACAAAGCTCGCGGACTTGACGCCACCTTCTCCTTCAAGCCTGCCCCTCCAGGCGAGGGCGGCCACCCTGGCGTCCTGCTTGACAGAGGAATCGGCCTCCGAGGGTAACCCGGAGAGGACGTAAAACTCCAGAATTAGAATGGAGGCACGGCGGCTGTCGATCACAGTGGGATGGTTCTCGTACGCCTTGCTGCCCTGAAGGTAGAACCGCCCGATGGAGTCGAAGACGAGCTTGGCCGGGTCGGGGGCGCGCCGGAGGGCGGCGGGGACTTCTCTGCGGAGCCAATCGAGGTCGGAGAGGCGGCTGACGACGAGCTTGCGGAGGAAGCGGCTGCCCATGGTCTGGCAGATGGAGTGGAGCTCCGCTCGGAGGTCATCCAACGAGCGCTTTTCTTGGCCCGACTTCGCTTCTTCTTTCACTGCCGCAGCCGCCACCTTCTCCTCGTCGTCGTCGGCTTTATCGGACGGCGTTGGGGTTTGCATGACGCCGAGCTCCTTGAAGCGGGCATCGATGGAGGCGCCGATGCGGTCGAGGAAGCGCATGAGGCCGTCCCATTGGCGGACGAATTCAGAGAGAGCGTCTCTGAGATCGAGAATATTGTTGATTGATGGAATTGGGGAGGGTAAAGAAGCCTGCCTTTTCTCGACCTGGTTTTCTTGTTCTCTCTCCCCAGCTTTCTCATCTTCTTTTTCCTCGGCCTCTTCCTCTACTTCTTCGATTTCTTCTTCTTCTTCGACTTCTTCTTCCTCTTCTATGATTTCTTCTTCCACTTCCTCCTCCTCCTCCTCCTCCTCCTGTTCTTCTTCTATGAATTCTTCTTCTACTTCTTCCTCTTCTTCTTCTTCATCGACGGCGCTGGGCAACGGATTTGGCGGCGACATGGAGGGGGACCGATCAAAATTCCGAAAGTGGGAAGAAAGAAAGGCCTAATCGCTACGCTCGGAACTCGCTTGTGCAACGATGCTAGCAAGAGCAGGAGAAGGTTGGCGGATTGGTCCCCGGTTGGGAACGCGATACGTGTTCGTATACAAAGCGGAGTCCGAATTAAAGAATGACTTTGGACTAAAATCTACGGTTCAAAATATTTTTATTTATCATAAACATATTTGAATAATAATAATTTATATATAATTAAATAGCGGTTGGGATCGGGATACGTTTTCTTATAAAAAGCGGAGTCTGAAATAAAGAATTATTTATTATAAATATATTTCAATAATAATATTTTTATATATAATATAATATATATATATATATATATAATTAAAAAATAATTTTAGCTATATTCAAATCTAGCTAAATCTATCCAAAAAAAATTTAATATATTATATTATTATACGATAATATAATATAATACATTATATTATATTATTCTATATTATTATATATATTATAATATTATACTATGATATCAATATAATAATATTAAATTATATTATATTAGTAATATTTTATTTATAATATACTATATAAGATATAATATATGATTATATAATATATAATATAATATCATTTTATATATTGTAATATATGATATAATTTAATATGTTATACTATATATATTATAGTAATATAATATAAATATAATAAGAGTAATTTTAGTATTTTATGATTAATAATTTTAGATTTTTATGGAATATTAAATATAGTGATGTTAGATCATGGGTGATCTTTAATTATTGTGATATATCGTATCAAATACAATAATCTTTATTCATTAGGAATCGGATCATCTTAGGATTAAAATCACTAGTATTCAAGATTAATGGGGTAAACTCAAAATAGTCATCGAACGCATCCTTAAGAGTACGGTGCCTCTTTTATGTAGTAATTTCAAATGTTATGGCGGCCAACTCCCACATCGTTGATGAACTTGAGACCGCATATAAAACTTTTTTTTTTTAATCTTAAAAACTAACAAAATATAATTTTTAAAATTCTTAAATATAATAATTTTTTTTAAAACATGTAATTTTTTTAAGCTTATTTGAAAATTTTAATATTATGTTTGAAAATTAAAAGGTAAAGAAAAGAAGGATTTTTAAAATAAAAAAAGGTTTAGAAAAGGTGTTAAAAATCTTTCTAAATCCTTTCTTTTTTTTTCACGTAAAAAATTCTTAAATTGAGATATCCTAATATCTTCCTTTTACTTTCCTCTCTTCTCAAAATCTCTCTCTGAACAAACCCTAAGAATAAATAAATTTCTCTTTTTAATATTATTTATTCAAATATTATTAAATTTTAATAAATAAAGAGGAAGGACAAGTCTTTGACAGCCACATCAATTGGCAAAAATAAAGAACTAAAGTCATCACAATTGTCAGATAGCATCATAGTTGGTTAGATCACATAGGAGGAAGAGGAGTTCCATTCTATCTAGGGGACCAGTTAGAAGGAACTCGTATCCAAATCCAAATCTCCAAATTTTTTTTCCATTTTTAGTAGTTTGGCTTTGCCTAGGTTAAAAAATATATATAAAAAAAAAAAAAAAGGTCCTAAATGCAACATGACTCTCTTTTATAATTCATTTATTAAACATTGATCGCTCTCTCCTCGTACTTCTATTTGGGGGCAGCACTCCCTTGCTGGACCGATCGCTGCACCCCATTAATAATGCTTAAGGAGTCCAATTAATTTTATAATAATAGGGATTAAAGTTTATCATTGACTAATTGGCCTGTCTAGCCCGTCAAGGACGCTCCAAAATTGTCAAACTTACTTCAAAGGGAGACGCTGCTTGTATTCTGGGAGCAATCATTCTAAAAAGAGCTTCATGAATTATTCTGAAGCATTATAATTTAAGCAGAAGATTAAGGTAGCGAATAAAATGATCCGTTGGCTGATGGTCGATCAGGGAATTTCCCAGGCGATTGTGTATAAAATGACTGTGTTTTAGTGACAGGCTAATTTATGATATTAATTAAGGGTGAAGAAAGGGAAGGAGGTTTAATATAGTTCAGGTTTTCAAGTAGAAGTTGTACGAGACGGGACGTGATTTAAATATAACGATTTCTGATCTAAAAAAGGTTTGGGCTTGAAGATTCTTGGATGTTAACCAACTGTTACGTTAATCCCCTAGCGGCATGCTATATCATCGTGCTTATCTTTACGTATATAGAAATAAAAATATCAGCTAGAGTGGGAAAGGAATATAAGGTGCCGATAATTAGAAAAAAAAGAGAGAAAGAAGTTTTCGAAAAAAAAAACGGTGAAAATTAATGAATAACAAATGGACTTTAGCTATAAGTATATAATACATTTCTTTTTCATTCAATATGCGACCTTATAATGCGAGGATGTTCTCATGGCATGCCATTAGCCAGCTAGAATCTATCCCAAATCAGATCAGAACAAGCTAACGAGAATCTACTCTGCCTTAAGCCGGATTGTTGGTGCTGCAAGAGTGGTCTCATACCCATCAATTTTCGCATACTCGAATTGGCTCGGCTCTAATACCATAACCTAATTAACTCCATTAGCAGATCGAAATCACATGGCCCAAAAACTCGAGTGAAAATTAATGGGTAGCAAGTGGACTTGAGTTATAAGCGCATAATACTTTTTTTTCTATCCAATGTGGAACTACATTTGGGATATTACAATCTTTCCTTAATGCGACATTTTCGTCATACGCCACAAGCTAGCCAGAATCTATTCCCGATGCAGATGAGCTTAGGGCATTATAGAGAGGTCCAAAAATGTTGACAGAGATGATGGTCCCATGGAGGTGGTTCCGATGGATTCACATTAGGCCCCGGCCCGAGGACCAAGTAACTCATCATGTATTATCTTGGCCCCAAGGTGCGTGGAGAGCAACCATTTGATCTCAACCTCATCCCTGAGATCAACAAGTACGCCAAGGAACTCTGGAATCTTGAGATTAAGTTTTAGTTTTATGAATCATTTTGTACACCTTATTATCTATCTTGATCTGGATGTTGTTCTTGCAATATTTTATTAACATGGTGCAGCTCGATGATCAATCTGGATTGTTAACACTGCATACAATTGTATTCAGGCGTGAAAAGAATAGAGATGCCTTCTACTGCTTCACCCGAGCAACTTGCTCTTACGTGGTGCTAGGAATGAAGGCATATGGCACGCCAGCGATCAACGCACCCTTATCTGCTACAATGGCACTATCATCGAGCAAAAGATAAGTAATCTCAAACTTATGCTACGAGCAAAGAAAAGGGGCAAGTCTATGACCACTTCTTAGATAATGCAGGAGTACCAGCTCTTTGACTCTCCAATCAATGATGAAGGCAAGGAAATGGTGGTTTATCGCATTTAGAATTCAGGGATGGAAGTGAGCGATGACCATCGACTCCCACATGTTGATGACTTCACTACCTTTACTGTAAACCAGCAGTAACGAAAGCGAAAAGAAAGATCAACTCCATTGCATTTATGGTAACGATCATGCTAGTTATTATAATAACATGCTAGCTCCACCTTCTTGCTTTGTCAATGATTATAATGAGCTGCACGAGTTGAGTTGAGCATGATAAGTGCAAACGTCGATGGTGGCAGCATACTAATACCTACATTATTGATGATGATGGCCAACAACAGAAGAAGAAGTTAAGGATGGTAAGTGCAACTGGTGGTAACAGCATTGGTGCCTACATTGTTGGTGATCATGTTGATTGGCAGGAGTTGAGGATGGTCAGTACAGACAACGATAGCAGCGTTAGCATTTGCATTTTCAATGACAACAACAATCAACCACAGCAAGGGGGAATCAGCAATGGATTGGGCAAGGCTATGACAACGGCATTAGCATTTGCATTCTTGATGACAACAATCGGCGATGGATTGGGCAGGGGTATCACCATTTCAAATGATGGTGAGTTTATCAAAGAAAATATTGGAGCTGACGGATATCTGGAAGATGTTGGGCCATGACACCATTTTATTAATGTTATTTGTTATTTTCTTTTATTTTTGATAAACGGATTTTTCACTAGAAATGAGATCGTTTATCCAGAGAAATTACACCTATGCCCTTTGATTTCCCAGATTTTTACAGCTATCCACCCCTACTTTTGAAATTATCAACACATGCCTTTGTCTTTTGATTCAAGCACACGTAAACATTCCATTTGTCTGATCTATGACGCTGTTAGCGATGCATGTGAAACCATCGAGTTACCCTCAGCATAAATAATTAGACCTCTTTTTGTGCAATGATTCTTCTATCTAATTTCAGCTTGGTGCCAACATAATCTTTTGTCTTTATAAAAACGACAAAGGGTATTTTATTCGCAAAAGCAACGCTCAGCTCTTAAAGTCTAGTAGTATACGTAAAACTTTATAACGACCTCGGAGAGCCATCATCCATGCAGGTGAATGAATAGCTTACACGTGCAAGCGTTCGCACAGCCTAGCCTTCAGTCTCTGCAAGCTTTGAATAAATTAGGAGGAACCGGTGCTTGAATGTTGAATCCCAAGGTAACGAATGTGTAACCACATCACCTCCTATTGTTCTTCTAACCCTTCTCTTTATACGACGCTTCCTCTCTTTCCGCTTCAGAGGATTCGTGTTCTCCACGTCTGCCGCCGTCGCGGATCGATTCGCCGGCGAAGCTGGAGGCAGGAAGCGAGATTCTTCGCCGGCTTCCCTTCTTTCACCTCCTCTCGCCTCAGGACACGACGCCCCGTTTCGGCCGCTGATCAGATTCCAGTATTCGCTCATCCTTTTCGTATCTTCCTTTCCCTTTAAATTGTATGCATCTTGATCAGCTTGAAAACATTTTCAGCGGAAGAACAACTGGTTTTTTTTTCAAAAGATTTTGGATTTTTCTTGGCTTTTGATGATGCTATGGGGGCGTCTGTTTAATGCTAACTCTGATTTAGCTTTGTAAAGGTTCGATTTTGAGCCCAAACCTCTCTTTGGTTGGGAATTGCGATCGTAATTGGAATTTGTAATCAAAATAAAAATGATTTCATCCATCTCTATGATTAGGGTTTGAGAGGCAACAAGCAAAGAATTTAGGTAATAACCCCAACAGACTAAACAGATTAATTCAAGAGTTCACTCTTGTCAAGAGTACCTCAAATCAATGTCATGAGCAAGAAAAAGCATATAAAATTACGGATCTACTAAAAACAACCTAAATTACAAGGAAAAGACCTAATCACAATGTCTCCTGATAGGCTGAGACTAGATGATGCAAACCACTTCGATTAAAAAAACAATTTCTACCCAATCTACCATGGACTATGGAGAATTTATGATTTCCCTAAATTTTGTGAATCCAATTATGGGACATATTTTAAATTTAGTGAATTAAAGAGTAGCCATCTTGGTTTCCCTGGACTTGAAAAGAGTAAAGATGAGAAGATATGATTTGAGATGCCACATTCATGGCAAAAACGGCAACCCAAAAGGCATGAATAGCAGGCCTGGGAGGCAGAAACTATAAGAAACATAAAAAATCAAAATCAAAAAAAAAATAAAAAAAAAATAAAGATTACTTCATGAAAACTAATCTAAAGATATAATTTCAATATATGTTATATCAAAAACTAAATAAAAATTCTTTGCCTTTCATATTAAAGTTTAGAAACAAGAAAAAACATTTTAAGTTAAGCCACCATTGTCTTTGCCTCTAATGAATGAAGATTCAAACTGAAATATAGATTTCACTAGTTTGACCATGCAAAGAGTGCACCTTTTGAAATCCAATCTTCTAATATGACATCATAGCCTAAGAGATTTTCGTTGTCATCCAACTTTTAGGCAATTCAAAGCCTTCAATGACACCTAACAAGTTTATGAAATCTTTTAAAATAAAAAAAAATGTAGTTTATGAAATCTTTTATGTTGTCTCAGTTTCTGATAGGGCTGAAAAAATGGATTGAACTTGGACTAGTTATGAATATATTCATACCCTTGTCTCCTTTAATTTTGTGAAGCCATATATATATATATATGAATTGGATACCGATACCAAGAATTGTTTTCATACTTTTAATCTGAATAAAGATGGATACAAATTAGATATTAATTATCGTGCCCCAGACTTGGTGTGGATCCAAGACATGATAATCCGCTGCACACTTGAGAATAAAATATATAGCATTCAAAGCATCTTACTTCAAATACTATCACATAATGAATTTAACCAATAATAATAAATTATATATTTATTAAATCAATTAGATAAATTCAAAAGCAATGTCAATAACGAAATCTAACATAAGTTGTATCATAAGTGCTAAACATTCGTAAATCAAATTAATTAATCATAAGAAAGTAACTAAATCTTAGACCGGCTTCTACACGAAATCCTGCTTATTTCTTGGTCTTTGGAAACAAAATAAAAACTTTCATCAACAAAGCTCAGTAAATAACCCCCAACCATACTTAGAGAGATCAAGTAAGCAACTTGATTTAATTTAAAACACATGCATAATATAATGTTTAAATATCATTTTTATAAATAATTTTAATAGAAAATAATGTATATAATTTAAAGTAACAATATCAAGTTTAAAAACTTAAAGCTTTTATTTCAAAACTATGATAATAACTTTATAGTCATTAACTACCGCTACAAGTAAACTCTGTGATGGGGTTAGAATAAATCATTGAATTTAATCCCATGGAAATGGGTGAGAAATAGATCGCCGCATATATCCACTATGGAGATAGGTTTCGATATCAAGCATAAGCCTTCATATAAATTCTGAAAGGTAGGAACAATATACCATAGATCGTTATTGACCGAGAGTCAATAAATTATACTTATACATGATGTATCTTATTTTATATGTAAACTATTTACAAATCATTTAAGTTTCACATAAATTTACTAAACTTAATATACAACTTTTACATACAAATAGACTTAAAAACAAATTATAATGCGAATTTATAATTCATTAGAAACTTAATAGGTACTTAAGCAATATAACAAAACATATATAGTTACTTGATCCAATTTTTGATAACTATATATATGCAAAAATTTACAAAACTAGTAATTTATCTTTTTCATGTTAAAGAAAAATCCTATCACACTATCACATATCATAAATAAATTCTTAAAAATTTAGTGTTAAGCATAATATCATTTCAAATAATTCTTGCAAAATTTAGTAATTATACTAAATTCTAAACATATAAAATTTCAACACAAAATATTTAATAAAATTAGCTAATCTAGGATTTTTGTATAATAAATTAAACAAATCTGCAATTTAAATCTTATTAAATTTTGGAAAACACTTTAACCATGATCGGATTTACTTACCTTTTCAGATAAAATTGCTAAAAACTAATCTTCAATTTTTGATGTTCAAGAGCTCTATCATCCTTCTTGATCTTTCAACTTCTATCTTTCGTACTATTGATTTGATACCAAAAGATCTTCATTGAACTCTATTTATAGAGAAATTTTTTAAAATAAATAGATTTCCTACTTTTCATAAGATACTAATTTCCTAAAATCAATAAACTTTTTAATTCTTATAGAATGCCAATTTCTTTAAGAAAACCAAAGAGATAAATATTTATTAAATATTTAAAATAGATTATTAACTCAAAATTAACTTCTAACTCATCTAACATAATTTTAAAATATAAAAATTTGGATAAAAATTTTCATAATTTATCTAACTCATCCTTAATCACCATTAATGGCATTTTTATAATTTATCAGAAGTTCATATATACTTATATATGTTCATAAAATTGATCTTAAGCTCTTTAATTGAATTTTGATTTAAATAATTTAAGATGTATCAAAAAGATAACTCAATACCGAACATTATAAATATAGATTCAATCAAAAATTTTAATTATTTTATTTTTTATTTTTTTAACTCAATCCAATCAAATTGAATTTTAATTTAAAGTGAGCTAATGTAAAAGAGCCAGGTCTCGCATTAGCCATCGAAGCATAAATGTAGATTTTAAAAAGGATAATATAAAATTTGTAGGCACAGTGTGATCCCACGTTATGTTTTTAATTTCTTTTATTATTTTAGAAAACAAATAAATTACTGAACAAATAAATAACAACATAGCAAGTGGTAGGTTTCACTGGCAATTGCCCCCTATGTCCCCTATTCCGACTAGGGGCAGCGTGAAGCCGTCTTTATCGTTGGCCGCAACCATGTCAATGGATCAATTAGACGCTTTCTTCCCTATTTTTCTCCTTTTTAGTTTTCTTTTATTCATTTATTTTCTCTCTCCTCTACATGAGTCCCTCTTAATCTGGATCCAATCTTGGTTAGGTGTATTGGGGTGTGGATCTTGATTATGAGTTTGAGGCTGATTGCCTTTAAACCCAAATTTTGATCCTGGTATGATCTGATTTTGGTTATAGGCTATGTACCTAGTTTTGATCAAGCTTGACCCTCTGAATCATCAAATCAAGGTAAGTAGCTAGATCTTGGAGTGTTTCCTAAAGTTATTAAGATTTGGATTTTAGAATTTTATGAGTATTTTAATTATTTACATGAAATTCTTGGATTCAATAAATCTATTAAATATTATTGTATTTTGAAGATTTATATGTTTAAATTTATCATATTTGCTAAATTGTTATACAAAATTATTTTGAAATTTTTTTATGCTCAGTATTTAATTTAAAAAATTATATAGTTATATATGATATGTGATAGAATATTTAATAAGATTTTATAATATAAAAAGTTGAATTACAAGTTTGATTAATTGCTTGCATATCTTGTTATTGAAGATTGGGATCAAGTAAATATCCCATGTTATGTTGTCTACATGCTTTGTTTAAGTTTTCTAATGAATTATTAACTCTTGTTGTAATTTACTTCATAATCTATTATATGGAACTTGAGTAAATTGTAAGCTGTTTGCATATAAAATAAGTTATGACATATACAAGTATATGCTATGAATTCTTAATTAAACTGCAATTTATAAATTATGCAGTAAATTATTTCTAACCTATCTAGGAAAGATTATATGTGGTGAATTGCCTTGTCATAAAGATTACATGTGGCCGTGATTTATTGATTATAGAGTTATTATCACAGGTTTTGAAATGTAAATCCAAGTTTATTAATGTGAAAACTGATATTGTTACGTAAATGATATGCATAAAATGTTATTTAAAGTATTATTATATTACACATGTATTTAAAATTGATTCATTGTGCATATATATGATTATGGTCTACTTATGAAGCATTAGCTCATAAAAAATTTTTTAATCACTTTTGTTTTAGATACCAAGTCATAGGAAGGGATTCAGGTAAAAGATACCTCAAGCGTTTAGCTGAATTACTGAGACTAGATATTGAGTTGAATTAGTTTTGATTCAAGAATGTTTAGTATTTCTAATATGATATTAGAACTTTATGTTGATCTTTTAATTATTATTATTATTAATTTCATATCTAAATTTGATTAGCTTGATTCAATAGATAATTAGCTTATTATTAGTTGAGTTTAATTGATTATGTAATCTTATTTGGAGTAGAACGTCTTAGATATCAAGAGATTTAACTCCATCTACGTGTGGTGGATTGTTACGTTGCATGATTTATCATCCGATCTGGGGCGTGACAACTACATACTTGGATATGCTTGAGTTTCCCCGATGTAAGGCATTTGGCTCCAGAAGCATTTCAACGTTTCTCATCAAACAGTTATTTTCTATGTTCATAAACTCTTAAGTTTTAGAAGAATGATAGCCACCTAAAACAACAGTTTACTAGAACTGTAAATAAAAGTCCAGTTTGTTAAAATCTTAAAAAAATGATGAATTACCAATGAAAGGCCTTTGGCTCAGTCCTCTGGAAGTATTTAAATTGTGAAGTGATGGATTCATCCCCTGTGCTCCAGGTCTAGAAATGCACCCCAGAGCTGACTTCTGTGGTCTGAAAGAAAGGATCATCAGCACTGAGAAATTGGTCATCAGATTCTATGTTTCTCCAACATGATATTTTCTCTACTGGGGGGATTCAGCCCTTGGCTCAGCTTCAGATTTAGAGTTATCAGCCAATTCATTTGCTATCTTCCGTTTCTCCCGTTTCCTTCTGTTTTGGAACCAGTTGTAGACACTGGACTCGGTGGTTTCGCCATGTTGTGAGAGCTCAAATGTTATCCTTCTGACGTCCTCCTTGCTTGGATATTTTTTCCCTGAACCATAGATGTCCATAAGAATTTGCTTTTGAGGTGGGGTTGTTGTTCGTCGTTTCCCCTTGGATGGCTTATGGCCTCCAGATGTCTTTGAAGGATTGCCCCTAAGACCTTCAGCCTCTGTACCTGAAAAGGCAAGCAGATAAACGATAGTTCAAAGAGAAAAATGGTTTTCTGATATTGAGACCACCTATTCATACGTATACATGCATGCATACACACATATACATACATATGTATGTATATATTTATGCATGCATGTATAGAGGTATTTTAATTTAAGGGGAAAAGCTAAATTTCCTTGGACCATGGGATGAAAGTTTTTGAACCACATTCTTCACCTAAAATCCACTAAAACTGTTGTGAAAGATACTTTTTTTTTTTTTTTCTTTTGTTTTTCTTTTTGAGAAAAAGCATGCTTATTTTTTTTGTATTTCAAGGTTTTTAACATAGAGAACAATTAAAATAATAACAAACATAAAGAGGTGAATGTGGATGGAAGTAATGTCCAAAACTTGAATCTTAGTATCTATAACTGGTGAAAATAATGATTATCCAAAGCAAGGACTTAATTACTATGACCCCCAAATAATGGATTCCTCCAATAACATTATTTACCATCATAACATAAATGGCAGCTATTATTTGCTGTTATATTTATTTGGACCAAGTGTTCACCAAAATAAAAGATTACTCTTGGTAGTTCTAATAAAAAAACTGCGAAAATGTTAAATAGCAACTGTTATTCCCAAAATACAACAACCCGTTTTAATGGAAAGGTGGCCAACCAAGGGGCATCGCTCGATTTTCCATGGCTAAATGATATAACTCACAACGCTGCGATGGCCATTATTTTCAAACCTTGGCCAAAATATAATTTGTAATAAAGTTTTGCTTAATCTACTTTATGGTATGAGGCTCAAACCAACAGCACCATGAAAAGTTTTTCCAAAGTAACAAATCCTCTCGTAAGATCTCAGAAATTTAACAAAGAAGTGGTACCATAGCCTTAATTTACTCAAAGAATCTTTTATTGCAAACTAATATTTTAGAAAAAAAAAAGATGGAGAAAGAAAGAGATGGTGGAAAAGGAAAAGAAAAAGAAAATATGGGAGCGGTGGAAGAGAAAGCTCTCTCATATCCTTTTGTGGGCATGCACATTACTTAAAAAAAAAAAAAATCCATAACAGAGATTAAAAGTTTCACATCGATCTTTCTCTATTACTGGGAGCCTCTCTGTAATTAAAAAAAAAAAAAAAAAAAAAAAAAAAAACGAAAAGAGTGCAAATCTGTCCATAAAAAAATAACATTTCGATCTCCTCTTTCTCCCTATTAAATAACACATTTATTATACCGAGGTTTCCTTTTGTTAGAACAAAATAAACCAAAATAAATTCCAATAAATAATCATCTCATAACAGAAGAAGATAAACCAAATTGAATCAATCTAAGACGCGAGTTTGCTCCAAAGATCTAAAGCCAGACTTACAATGAATAGAAGAAAGAGAGAGATCGCCGTGCCGGGAGAGCTGCTGGGAAGCAATGGTCCTGTACGCCGCCAAGAGGCTCTCAGAGATGACGGCGTAGGCGACGATCTGCCTTCGAAGCTCTTCCACCTGCTCGGCCGTCATCACCTCCGCTATTAGAAACCCTTCCGCCATCCCTTCTCCCCTGTTTCCAGTCATCTCCTCCCACTCTTCCACCACGCCCTGTTTAACTACTAGTACCAGATTTCAGGCAGTTATTGGCAGTGATGTTATAATAGTTTCCCACTCCGTCTCCTTCTCTCCACTCTACGATAAAACTCTCCTTACAAGGAAACAGAGGAGAGATGAGATGAGAGGAAAGGAGAGGAGAGGAGAGGAGATAAAAGGAGAGGAGTCTACGTAAGGCTCTGCAGTTCGTCCTGAGTCGAATATGTTAAGTCTTGAGGCAGCTGATGCTGGCCAGGATAAATGGATGGTTGGGATTGATGTGTTGAGGATTCTGCGCGATCTTAGACCGTAGGATGAGATACGGTCCGATTTGATTGGGTGGAGGCTCACGCAGAGTTGAAAGCATCCTAGAAAAAAAAATTCCATATCGGCTTTAGGAAATTAAAATAAATAAATAAACATCGATGGACGAGCGGCAATGGAAACTACTGTCTCTTAGAGGAAATTCTTACTATAATTTTTTAGGAAATTTTATAGGATCCAATATTATATAAAACATAACAAAAATGAAATTCAACTCAAGTTGACTTGATGAGTCAGGATAGAGTTGGAGTTATAATCAGAGATAAAAGAAGAATAAAACAAAAAAAAGAGAATTACGTTGGATTCTAGAAAGATTTCGATAATCTCTCTTTATATATAGAATTCCCTCCTCTCTTGATTTTTTTTTTTTTTTTTCATGTTGATTTGTTGTGGATCGATTGCTGTCGATGATCTAGAAAATGAGTTTCTCTCAGAGAAAATTCCTACTATAATTTTCTAAGAAATTTTATAGGATCCAATATTATATAAAACATAACAAAAATGAAATTCGACTCAAGTTGACTTGATGAGTCCGAGTCAGGATAGAGTTGGAGTTATAATAAGAGATAAAAGAAGAATAAAACAAAAAAAAGAGAATTACGTTGGATTCTAAAAAGATTTCGACAATCTCTCTCTCTATATAGAATCCCCTCCTCTCTGGATTTTTTTTTTTTTTTTTTCATGTTGATTTATTGTGGATCGATTGCTGCCGATGATCTAGAAAATGAGTTTATCTCTGAGGAATGCTATTGAGTGCCCCATCCTTATATCCTCCACCACCAATCGGTCTTAATCATTAATTTCTCATTGATTCCCGATAGTAAATCAATCAAAAACCCCCTGAGATCTAACTCCCTTTTTTTTTTTTTTTTTGGATGAGGAGGAATGTTAACCCTATTTTAAGGTAAAGGGGAACGCCATCATCTGAAGCTGAAGCTCTGAACCCTGATCACTAGTTAGATGAGTTGAGGTTTGCCAACATCATAGTAAATTATTTTATTTAGAATTTATTTTTTTATATGCTTTATCTTTGGCCTTGTTAAATATTGGCCAAGGGTCCTGTGTCTGGACATCACATTATTGATCCACAATCGGCATGATTTGACAAAGACCCAGCACAACTTAATCCAACTAGTCCTTCCCTCTCTCCATCTCTTTGAGTTCCTCCTTCATTTTGTAGCATAACCATTATAGCCATTGGCGGTAGCACCTCACTGCTACATTATCATTAGATGTTGGCCTAGCCACCAGCTCCGCCTCTTTAATGGTTGTAGAGGGAGAAAGAAAGGAGAGGAATTAGCCCTACCTCCCATATTTTTCTCTTATTCTCTTTTTTTTTTTCTTTTTTCTCTCTCAATCCTTTGCCTTCTTCTCTCTCATTTTTTTTTTTTTTTCTTTCTCCTTTGCTTTCTTCTCTCTTCTCTTTTTGTCTCTCTTCTTTCTCTTTTTTTCTCTCTTATGCTCTCTAGAAAAATATTTTTTTCCTTTCTCTCTCTAAGTGGATCTTGTTGAAAGGTCTTCTTTTCTCTATTTTTTTCGATGCACCAATTATGAAGCCTGAACTACATTGACCATCCCAACCTTGTAGGTATTATTAAACCCTCAGCTCTGGCTATCTTTATCATATTGCCATTGCTTGGATTAGTATTCTTATCCTTGATTAAAATAATTATCATCTTGGTTTGCTCAAACTGAGGTTGCTAGACAACATTGCTTAGCTAGCCTTATCTTTCTCGTATATTTTTTTTTTAGCATCAACTATATTTATCTGATAAACTTCTCTAAAATTATTAAGTTAGATTTTTAGAGATGCAATCATTTAAGTTAGTTTTCTCTCTTTTCCTTCATGATTGAAGTTAATGGTACCGACTCTATGATTAGAGCTTTCTTCAACATCATTAGAACATTTAGATTAGGGGATTAGTCTCATCTTAAAAGAAAAAATCCTTGGGTTGAGAATGTGCTTTTTTGAAGAAGAGTTTAAAGCCTACTTCATAACTTTGCTTCAAGAACAACAAAATTTGAAGTCAAAGATAATGAAAAATTATAGATATTAGTTAGGTTCTTGTGAGATTTTACTAGAAGTGATAATGGATTGGAGTGTTTCAAAACTAAAACTTAGAGAAAATATCTTTAAAACCTAAATCAGATGCAATTCTAGTCTTCCAGCCATGGATGGCAAAATATTGATTTGACTTAAAAACGTAACCTAATCGACAAGAACGCTAGCTTTAAGTGGAAGGTTTTTTAGTCAAGGGCATGTATATATCAACTTTTTCTACTCTAACTTTAAATAAAAAGGATATGAGCTAAAGTTTTAATCATAATTTTTAAAAAAAACTTAGGGACATGTGATTGATAGGAAACCACTCGAAGGGTTCTACTTCACAGTAGAGCATAATTTTTTAATAATTTTTAATATTATTTTTAAAAATATTTTAAAAAATTAATATACAAAAAATATGAAAGAATAAATTTAATATTTTCATCAATTTGCCTTCATACCTTCCCAATATAAAGAGCAAATATTAGGATTTCCGACTTAGGCCTAGGTCAAACTAGGTCTTATAGCATTAAACTTTCTTAAGATTGGAATAATAGAAAAAAAAAAAAAATCAAACCAACTAATTCTAATATTTAGAAAAATAAAAATAATTTCAAATAATCAAAAATAAATCAGAAAGAAAAAATTATATTATTCGGACCACCATTGACATGGTAGAGGTATAAAAAGAAACAAAATCAGCTTATAAGAGGTGTCCTCGTCGTTTCCTCTGGGTTAAAACACAAGTGGTCTAATCCAGCCACATTCGGCGCCCAAGGCTGCTACCGCTCGGGTTGGCTCCAATCGACGCTTGCGAGCAGTCTCAGGGTTGCACCGCTCACGGAGCTGCGCTGGCCGCGGCAGGTTGGCTTCTTCCACCCTCTCTCGCTCCCATCCTCTCGCCGCCGAAGCATTCTTCCGTGCCTGGAAGTAGCAACAGCAGCGGTAGCAGCAATGGTGAGACTGACGGCGGATTTGATAGGGAAGAGCCCGCACTTCTTAAATGCCATCAAAGAACGAGAGTTGGACCTCCGAGGTTTGTATGTTCTCCTCGCCGTCGCCTTCCCCACGTTTCTGATTAAAATTTGCTGGTATAAGGGTTTTATCTCTTTTTTGTAATTCTATTCTCAAGAGGCCTTAGGGCTGGCTCACTGATATTTGGTTGTGGTTGGTTCAGGGAACAAGATTGCCGTGACAGAGAACTTGGGTGCCACTGAGGTCTGCTGGATTTCCTCTCCATTTCCTTCTTTTCTTTTTTAATAAACCCCTGGCATTGCCACTGGGATCTGGATTATATGTTAATTAATATTACATAGGAAGGCAATCTTTAGTCCAAACGTATGTGATAGTGGACAGGAGAGCTTTGCAGTACGCGTCGAGGACATGGAGGGATGGTCGACAACGTTTCTAGCAATATCGAGTTCATAATAATGTAAAAGGGGTTTTAGTTTTAGCATGGGCCATGGCCTGGGGATGCATAGATTTGGAGGTTGGGATGAGTCTTTGATGTTGTTGGCTTGTAAGTGGCCTAGGGACATATTAGATGAAGGGATTTCCATTCTTCTTCGTAACATCTAATAGATCTTTTCTTCTTCTGCCTTATAATCACTGACTCCATTTATTTCTTCTCCTTCAGAACTAGAGTCTTCCCAAGAACGCCTTACAAAATTTTTATGCTCTGCTTTAATGTTTTATTTTGTCAGAGGAGTTGCAATCATTAATCTTTTTGGCAGTAGATTTTCAACACCTTCTATCTATGATTTTCTACTTGTCTCGGCATAAATCTAATAATAGTAATCTGTCCCTAAGACATCAATCCTTTACAAATACCCACCTCTTTCAGGTCAACATCTCCAGACCACAAGTATTTACAGCCCTTAACTGGCCTTCTTGGATGCTCAATCCCCTTTTATGCTCCCCACCATAAATTGCTGCCTCTAACATCTCCATGGACTTATGAAGAAATTTGCAATTAGTTAGTGCTCATTTGGTATGTTTCTAGGAAAAGTTTTCTTGAGAGAAGGGAAAAGAGGGCTGGAAAACAAATATCACCTCTGCTGTGGTATTTATTTTTCAGTGGAAGGGAGCCCCAACCCCCTTCTCCCAAAAAAAAATAAAATAAAATAAAAAAAATAGAGGGCTTAGATGGATCCAGTGTTAGAACTAGAATAGCAAAAGAAAGGGATGGACTACTGCACTTATTAAATTGAACACCCAAGGAAGGCCAACTTCTCAGAGGGAAAGTATACATTATGTTTATGCACAAATATAAAGCATAAACAATCAGTCTAAATGTTAGAAGAAGGAAACCTCAACAATTTTAACACATGCTTGAGGAAATAGGAAATTACAAGGCTAAATTCATTTATGGGTCTTCTTGTAATTAGTTTTGGTGGGTCTTCTCCTTAGTTCTTGCAAAACATTGTAGCTGTAGCCTCTTGTTAGGTTTGACTCAAGTCTGCAACCTACCTGTATATCCTGCATATACTATGTTTTAAGGATGATTAGCTAGCCTGCCCCATTAAGCTCGTCTAATTCTCTAGTAAATTTCTCTTGCCAGTACTTTATTTTCTATGTCTAGCTAATGCTAGCTTTGCCATCGCTTTCAGAATGCTTCTTTGATAAGCATCCATCAAAAAGTTACAAGTCTTGAGTGTCCTTGATGTGTAAACTAAAATTTCTGAATCCATCATTTCAATCATTATTGGGCAATGCAACTTTTACTGGACATCACAGCACCATCTAAACAATCATTACTTTTAAGGGAAAAAAACAGCATGACCAACCCTTTTTAAATGCTAATTTGAAGCCTCTTTCCAACACACGACATTGGCTGTTTAACATGGCAAAGCATGTGTGTGCCATTTTGCTAGCATCTATCATTCTTGTCTAGATGGTACTGTTTGATGTATTCTGCACACTTAATTAACCTTACTGGCTGAAAGGAAGAGGAGCTTGTTTAATTAAAGTAGGTTGTTGGCTGTGTTTTTTTTAAAGTTAAAAGAGCAATAAAACACAAGCAATTGTCCTGTTTGATCTGCAATCTACATATATATCAATACCAAGTTCAATGATAGGTGCAGCATGAATTTCCTGATGCAATTTTTGAGCAGTGGAGAAAACACACGCACACACAAAGACACGACATAATAGAATTCCTCTAGCTCTGAAGGTTAGCTTATATGTTGATAATTGGAATATGTATGTTTCTTCTGTTTTAATTGACATCTGGAAGTACATACTTATCACTTTCTTTTCATGGGCCCCCTGATTTAGTGGCATTGTAATGCACACAACTTACACCATAGATCTTCCTTATTTTGGAGCCACTGATACTATGCGATATGAAGGATTTAGTTATGTGCACAAGACCTCAAGATGTTATGCAATTCAAAATAGCCAAAGTTTTCTATGTCTTGCAGGCATTGAAGATGTCGAGAATTGCATCTTTCAATTTTGAAAGTTAATGGAGATGATATGATTATTATCAACTGCTTTGCCAGCCTGCCCCTTATCCTTTGGGTTAACTTGATGAGGATACCTTCAAGACAACAAACAAATTTTAAATTATTTTGTAACTTCTATTGCTCAAGAACTATTACTACATTACTTAAATGGCGTATCACCACACACTTTATGAGAAGATACGAAACCTAGTGAATGACATAAAATCATTGGTAAATCTTATAGTTTCTAACCAGCTTTTCTTTTGTTTTTTTCCTTTAATATCATGTTTTAAACACTAAAACATCTTTAGTTCTTGTAGGAGCATCATACAGTGTAGATTTGCACAAATATGCATCCTATTGTTGATGATGCACATAGTATGCCATGTAATACATATTGGCATGTATTTTAGGTTGTGGTATATACATGGTATGGGCTTTTATAACTGTAAAACATCCGTGCAAGCAATTGAATGAGTTTCTTACTCCACATCAAATGCTTGTCGAAAATCTGGGTGCTCAGGCTTTCTACGTTCACAGGATGAGATATTGCAAAGTTATTTATGGTATTATGCATATGCCTTTTAATTTTTTTATATTTTAAAAGCATATTTTCTTTTGATATAAAGGATGAATGCATGGGGCTGGTTTATAGGCTTTGTTTCCTTTATCTTGCTTCTTTCTCTATCTTTATACATATTGCTTTGATATAATATATTTTCTGTATGAATTTATTGCTTAAATGCTGAATCTTCTGTACTTTTGGAAATGAAGTTTTGAGAACTTCTTACACCTGCAATTTAGAGTCATGCACTCTCTCTTCACTCTTTGGCAGGACCAGTTTGACACAATTGATCTGTCTGACAAAGAGATTGTCAAACTCGAGAACTTACCGTACTTGAATTGTCTTGGCACTTTGCTAATTAATAATAACAGAATCACTCGTATCAATCCAAACATTGGAGGTGAGAAGGAAATGTTCAAGATCGGAAATATTAACATCATTTATTTCTAACTCGGCATGTTTTAATATGTGAGTTCTTTTTTTTTTGTGTAATTCACAGAATTTTTGCCAAAGTTACATACTCTGGTCCTTACAAACAACCGTCTAGTAAACTTGGTGGAGATTGATCCCCTTGCATCTCTTCCGAAGCTGCAATTCCTTTGCTTATTGGACAGTAATATTACAAAGAAACCAAATTATCGGTTATATGTGATTCACAAATTGAAACAACTGCGGTTGCTTGATTTCAAGAAAGTAAAACAGAAGGTGAACTCTTACTTGGCATTTTTTAATGTAGTTTTTTCTGATTTTAGTCATTTAAATTCAAGAGCGATCCTTGACTTCTAGATAATTAAATTTTATATATATTCCTTGACTTCTAGATAATTAAAGTTTATACAGACCCACATAGAGAGAGAGAGAGAGAGAGAGTGCACGCGCGCTTGACTTGGTAACCATCGATAGGAATCTTTACTTAGATCTAGTTAGGTCTATATTTGAATGATGGAGGTCTCACATTGATGATCGGAGTTATTGGACGTGATCTATTACCTCTAAAGTTCTTACACACCAAAAATCATGTGAACTGGAGACTCCTAGCACATATACCAACTGATCAAAAAATTGAACAGATTAAATTATATAATATAATATGTGTTTTTTTTTACCTCTTCATGTATGGCCTAAGAGTTTCAAAATCATATAATTTTTGGTGTATAAGTATTGTAAAGGTACTAGATCACATCCAACAGTTTAGAGCTTTGATATAGTACCATTATCACTCAAATCTGGACCTAAAGTGGAGATCTTTTTGGGTATAGTCAAGTCAAGTGCTTTATCTCTATATATGTATATGTATGCGCGTGCACACTCATGTGTGTATTGAAGTGTATCACCTTGAAGATGGTGGTATTATTGTTAAGATGCATATGGTTATGTTGTTTTTTTTTGTAACCTAATGTATGTATCTTGTTGGCTTCTTTTCTTAAGAAATTCTAGTTTGTCAAAACATATATGCACTAGTTCCCTTATGGCTCTCAAACAGGCAAATAGCAAGCACCTCATGTTAGGCTCAAAATTTGGCTTAAATTCAGCTCTCTGTTAGTAAACGGGCTGACCAAGAGTTGGGTTTGACTTTGCTAGCTCTATTCAGTTAAGCTCAAAATAGGGAGCAATAAATCATCAATATAAAATTTCTTATTTTTCTTATTATTTATAATAAAATTATTAGACTTAAGGTTTTAAATCTTGTGGGATGAAAATATCCTGATTTCTCTATTGAATGAGATGCCTCACTATCCCGTCTAGTGGCCATTCCAATTAAGTGTCCTAGTAGCACTTTTTTCTTTATTTCTCTTTTATTGTATTTGTTTCTTTTTCCCCTTGTATCTTCTTTCCTTTATTTGTTTCCTTTTTCTTTTTCTTTATTTCTCTTCTTGCTTCTTTCCTTTTCTTCTTCTTTCCTTTCCCTCTTTCTTTTCTCTTTCTTCTTCTTTCCTTTTTTTCTTTTTTTTTCTCTTTTTTCTTCTTTCCCTATATGGATGGGTTTTGAAGTGTTGCCCCTGTTCTGGTCCCATTTTTCCAAAGGAATAGGACAAGATGGCTAGAACACTCCTTGTCCAGCCAAGGCATAAAACCTTGTTTATACTAATATAATTTACATATAAGTGAATATTGATCAGCTAAATATTGGGATATTACAACGGAAATTAGCATAAATTATATGCATGAGCCTTGAGAGGCTAAGGTGTTCGCTAGATTTATCAAATGAGCTGTTTGTGAGCAGCTCAAGTTGGGCCTGAACTTAAATGAGTTGGCTTAAACTTGGCTCAGTTATAGAATGAGCTGAGCTTGACCTAGGCCTTCCTTGCTCAGGCTCATCTCATTTACTCCCTTAGTTCCTAATTTGCTTTATTGAAATTAATCTAGTAACCTGTATAGCGAATTAGGTCTTGTTCATCTCTTCTCTATTCACATATTTTCTCATCACCTTTCATATAACTATCACAGAGGTCACCAATGTTGAAGGTCAGGGAGGTCCTTATAGTACCAATATAGAACTGTTATTTACCCTGAAATTATACAAACATGCTTTGAAAGCAATGAAACCACAGCAATGAATATGGAGATCTTTTTACTTTTTCTTTATCATGACATGCATTACTTTTTTACTTTTTTTAATGATTGTTACAATTTAATATCCAATGTAAGTGTAAAATTGTTGCTTTGTAAATGTTCTGTTATGAAATATTTTCATAGCAGGACGTTCAGTTATAGATATAAGCAATATGAAATTCCTAAGTATATTGTCTTTGAAACTTGATTCCCTAACTAACAAATTTTATATTAATTAACAGCAATTAATGTCTGCACACATGCATACATACATATAATGTGTATGTGCATGTACATGCATACATAAACCATGATGTCAGATTGGTTGACAAATTGTGTTTCTGCCTCCATTTTCTGTACCAGTTAAACTGTGAAGAAAATGAAAATTTCCACTCTGGCTTCCAAACGCTCATCAATTTGGTTAAGATCAATACAGATTTCTAAGCACTTGTATAAAAATGTTCAGTAGCAAAGAGTGCCTTTGTACACAAATGATCATGTTGTAGATGAGGATGCTGAGGCATGTGTCTGATAAAATATGGAAGAATAGAAATGACTACATTTTGGTAGGAAATAAACACGAGAGGATAGAGGGGAAAAAACTGTTTGGGCTGGAGAAACTTGGTGAGGAAATAGTTGATTTGGATTGGGAGGCTTAAAAATGCAGATGTGAGTAGAAGAAATGAGAATAGTTAAAGTCTGTTTAATGGTCAATTTGTCACGAGAAATTAAAATTAGAATGCAAGGAGTTAATAAGATGATTGCATTGATATCTTGGAATTAGTGATGTATTATTCTACATCCCTTCTTTTCTGAATTTGGTGCTATGCTCTTACTTTGGAAATCTTAAAATGATGTCCCTGGCCTAAATGTCCCTTCTTTTCGTCTTGCCTTGTATTGATATCCACATCTAGATCTCATTTTTTTTAAACATTCTAATCCTAAATGTCATTTATTTTTCTAACTCAAATTTCACTACCTAATCTTTTGATTCTTATATTTATTACTCTTCTTCGATTTTCTAATACATACATCCAAAATCATCAATCCATATCAGATGGTTAAATTCTCACTTGGTAGAACCTTAGGATGTTTTCTTACATAAAACTTAATTAATATTTCTAATGACGAAGAAATCTGTTTAACTAATATTATGTTCACTTTTAAAAGTTATTGAGTCCTTTTTAAAGTAGGTGTTAGCCAATTCTAAACTATATGTCATTCAAAACTATATCCTTTTTAAAGTAGTCCTTTTTAAATGGCATCTTCTTCCTTGTTTCTATATCCAAAACTATAACCTCTATATACCATTTTAAAATCTCTACTATATTTCTTTGCGTGCCATTTAAACTTTCTCTAATAAATATCTTTTTCAACTAGGAGTCTCTTGACTTGGTTCATCTATATTCTTTTGAGAGCATTGCTTTATAGTACCATTTGATCCTTCTTGAAAATATAAGTACTAATTATATTAATAGACTCCTCTGCTAACACAAATTTTATTAAAATTATTTTACTTCTAATCTCTTAATATTTATGGTCTTACCTTCTAAAGTTTATCTACAATAATTTTTACTCTATTTTTATTCTCATTTTTCCTTTTATGCCAAAGTTTATAACATAACTTATCAACTTTCTTTGCTTTTTCTCTTATTTACTTAGTTTCTTGCAGACAAATTATGTTTACTCTTCTCCTAGTTGTTGTATCTACTAGTTCCATCATTTTTTTATTAATGATCTTATATTTCAAGTTGTTAATTGTATTCTACTTTTATGAACTAATTTCTTTACACTCACTCATCCATTAAAATATGAGTATCTTTGCCTATTTCTCATCATATCTGAGTGCAAACATGATGCGTTACTTCTAGAGAACACTTAAGTTATCCCTTGCCCATTTTTCATTACATCCTGCATTATTGGAAGAGAATGTCTCCATGGTTTTCTTCGGATTTACATGTGTAGGATATAATTATGGTTTTATTTTCTTGTTAACTTATGGTAACCCTCTTTTTTTTTATACTTAGGACCAACTATATATAGAACATAGGAGTTTATAAACTATTACTAGTAAAATTTAAAGTTTAAATTCTTCTTTGTGTTATATTTTGCAGTTTGGCATCCATGATATTGGGAAGAATGAATTTGGTAGAAATTGGAGCACTCTGCCTTTTTCCTAGCTAATGATTTCATGTTTGGTTGCTTTGTACAGGAAGAATATATCTTTTTCTTCCCTTTTTATGCATATCAACAGTTTCAAGATATCCATTCTTGCCTAATGTTACTTTAGTTTCATATATTTTTACATCCAAATAAATTCCTCCTAAATTTATGTACATGCAACTAGTTCAATTGACAGACCAATGCATGATGTTTTGCTTAGTAGACATAGGTCCTTTACCTCTTTATAATTGCAACTCACTGATAAAGCTATACTTGTTCGAAAACTTAATTTCTGATATATGCTGTTGGGACATGTCAAACTCTTGAGGCACAAATATTCTGATTTCCCGTTTGTTCTTGAGCTTTCGTAAATTGTGTGTTTTTTTTTTTTTTGAACTGTTGATCCTAAATCTTCTAGTTTTCTTGATACCATATGTGTAATTGGACTTATAGGGCTCGTTTGGTTCATAGTAAAAGAGATCGCGGAATTTTGTTTCCCACAAATTAAAATGTTTGGTTGGCGCTTTTAGGGTCCATCCGTGGGAATACTCTGTTCCCACGTGATTTGAATTCCTGCATTTTATGAGAAATAAAATCTCATCGATACCGTGGGATTTACTTTTTCACCGCAGCGTTTCTTTTTCTTCCCAATACACCCTTCTTTCTCATCGTATATCCTTTTTCCCAAATCAACGGGCGAGAGATCTTTTCTACAGATTGATGCTTCTTGTTGTGTCAATTTGGTTTTTGATCCTGGATTTTTTTTTTTTTTTTGCTGTTGTATTTTTTTTTGAAGCATATTTCTTTAGAGAGTTGCAGAAATCTCAGGATTGCATCCTATTATAATTTTGCTACTTTTTTTCTATTTCTAAGATGATTTGAAGATTTTTCTATATATTTTTTTATTTGCGAAGGATGGCGCTGCGATGATTCGATCTAAGTTTAGGGACTTGAATAAATATTCTATTTCTGTTTTTTTTTTTTTTCTTGAGGGTATAATTGGTATTCTGTCCTACTTTCCTGAGAAAGAAACTGTTCAACCAAACGTGACAGCTTCATTCTTTCCTAGAAAAATACCTGTTTCTCATGATCAACCAAATGTGATAGTTTAGACATTTTATGTCGGCAAATTTAATTTTCAGATATTTTATTCCTATCTGAAAGTCACTTCTTGTGAACTAAACGAGCCCATAAAATATTCTATTTGTCTGTCATTAGGAGAGGCTTGAAACAGAATGTTTGTTTGCATTAAAAGAAGCAGAGGAGGCGGCCAAAAAGGTACCTGCAAAGATATTTACTCCAGGTGAAGTTCCAGATGTACCCGATGTTTCAAAAGCAGAGTCCCCTAAAGTTGTTGCCCCCACTGCAGAGCAAATTACAGCCATTAAGGTAATAGCTTTTTCAAACTAGCATGTACTTGATTTTCGAGCTAATACATTGCATTCTCAGTAATATTAGAGAATGCCTACTTATACCTCTTTAAACATTGATGTCAACAGAGAATTTTCTGGAATCACCTCGTGCTTCTAATGTGACATTTAGTCCTCTCTTGATTGTAGCTAGTCTTTGATGATAAAGAAATTTGCTTATATATCCTTGCACATGGCATATGATGCAAATCTATCCTTGGAGATTAGATGCTGGTGTTTGCCTGAATGAAGATTAACTGTTAATCATGATATGTGCAGGCTTCCATTGTCAACTCTCAAACACTTGAAGAAGTAGCAAGGCTTGAAAAGGTGTTAAACCTCTGCCCTATATAAACTGATGTTCTCGCATGTTATGTGTTTTCTAACCACATAAGTTGACTGATGTTCATTTGCCATGAGCAGGCTCTGAAGTCTGGTCAAATTACTCCAGAATTCCAGATTCCGAACAATGATGTACACATGGCTCCGGACCATGCAAAAGATGACAAAATGGACATAGGCAGTGATCATGAAGTAAAGGATGCTCAAGATCAGAAGGAAACTGAAGATCCAACACCAATAGAACAGGTGACAGCTTACTCTGTACTGCCTGAACCTTTTGCTTTCATTGCATGATAAATACTAATAAAATGTAATTATTTGAACCCAAATTGATAAAAAAATTATATTCCCTCGTATCTTTTTTCAGGATTTAGAAGTGTTTCTACCAGCAGTTCTGTAGATGGTTATCCTCTAGAAAGATGACCATGCAAAGGGGTTCATGTTTGTTTTGGAACTAGTTGGTAGTGCCTGCAACTCCAGCGGTTGTTCTTGCACATATTGCTTAAACACCTCTAGCAATTTAGGGTTCATAATTTTGCTCGAGTATCATTGATCATGAATCCATGAACCAGGTGTTCATCAATTATGGGCTTTTTTCAGATAGTGCAAATGAGCTGAGCTAAGCCGAGCCAAAATTAGGTTCATAGGCTTGGCCTGTTATTTAAAAGAATAGTATGAGCAGGACCTGATGTTGATGGCAGTCGTTTCTTTTGGTAGATGAAAACAGCCGTTCAAACTTGTTATGGATCATAGACGAGCCTGACTTAACTTGTTAGGGAGTCGAGCCCAAGCTGTTCGTGAATTCGGTCCATTTACAGATCCAGAAGAGCTACCACAGACCTAAGATGAGTTCATGGTAGCTGAAATTTAGAAAGATTTCTCATGAGTTATAATATGAGCTTATGGAAGCTGAAATTTAGAAAGATTTCTCATGAGTTATAATTGAATTTTGAAATTTCAATAACAGAGCTGAGCATCTCTGTAGTTCTATTAGCCGTGACATATCTGGTACTTGACTCACAATACCATGTTCATGAAGCAAGGAAATGTTTTGAGCACTTCTTTTGGGAAAAGAAAACGAAAATAATCTATCGAAAAGATAACTATATGGGGAAAAGAAAACGAAAATAATCTATCGAAAAGATAACTATATGGGAAGATGCATCCACATAATCAGTCATCAATATCCTTCAAGATTGAAGATTCAAAAGCCAGCTTGCTCTTCATTCTGATCCAAATCCAGTATCTCTAGGGATTAAAAGAAAAGAAAACGTGAAGCACAAAACCTCATATCACATGAAATGGTACATTGTCGACTAACTGCGTCGATTTTTTTTCTCTGCATGGCAAAAAGATAAAATAAGAAAGAAAACTTTTTGGCTGATGAAATGATTTTCTACTCAAGTTCCAAATATGAAGACTGCTATTTTCTACATATCCCTTGATTCATGTAGAACAGAAAGGAACAAAAAAAACCACAGAAATGACAGAGCATCAGATCATTGCATCCGTGGCTAGCCAAACAATGCCTGCATTAGTGCTTCCCTTGACAAATAAAATAGGAGAGAATAGGCATCACAATAAATGAACTGCAATGTTACATTCCGAAGCATCACTAGAGCATCTCTGTTAACAGACTCGAGATGCATATTCTTACATCAAATATAATAAATGCGCAATAAAGCAAGCCTCAAGATGAGGCATTTGGCATTTAACTAAATGACCCAAAACCAGGACACAACGGAACCAACTGCCAAGCCAATCACAAGGAATAAAACAATTACAATCCCTGCAGTCTCAGCATGCTGTATCGGCAGAGTTTTGGGCGCAAGAATCATCAAAACAGAAGTAAGATAACCATTTGTTAACCCCAGAAGGCATGTCAGTACTATGACTGGAATTTCTGTTCGGAAGAATTCAGGACCATGTAGGCAACCCAGAAAGAGAGGATAAAACAGCAGCCTTGCAACACAGCCAGCAACTGCAATATTGGCATTCTCAAGGAGACAGAATGCAGTCAGAGACTTCCCAACCAGATCGAACACATTGTATCCAGCGATTAGTATAATCGGGTACCAGTCTTTAAAGACCTCAGAGTGCACATCCTCTGTGATATATCCTGGAAATATAGACAGAGTGACAACATAGATAAGAAAGATTCCAAATCCAAACCATTTGATTCTTCCTACAATATGCCACAAGGTTGACCTCCAAACAGATCCACTCATGGAACCTTTCTCACTATTCTCTTCTTTTTGAGCCTGCAATTTGATCTCTTTATAATATTGGACAACAGGAAGCCTGTCTGCCACATTGTAACAAATAATACAGATGACCATCACCACAATACTGACAATGAAGTAGAGGTTTGCACTTTTTCTTAACCCATGATCATCTTGTGGATAGATGGCTTTGGTGACTATTCTCATGGCTGAAACAAGTACTCCTGCAATAAAGATTTATAACATCAAAACTTGCCTGTGTTGGTAAGATGTAAGAAAATGCTGCAAGCAAACAAGGAATTTGAATGCTACATTTGTGGAAAATTAAATTGTTCTGGTCTTAGGAGGCTCCGGTGCAATTAAGTTAAATCAGCAATGTCTCTAAAACTCTAGAAGCTAAAAAAATAGAAAGGAAGCTAACTAGGACTGATGAGGGAAAGTATGAAATTATGTGAAATTCTATGAAGTATGGACATACAGAAGATATGGATACAGAAAAATACATATATAACATATAAATCTTGAAAAAATTAGATAGATATTACAGGAATATGGTAATACATGGCAATCATTTACTTATCCATCATTGAAATCCATAGAACATGGTCCATGCTTCACAGAATAACATCAACACCACTGGCTCTAAAATATAAAATCAATCATATCCATCACTAAAAGATCAACTTTCATTAAGAAACAAGAAAGCAATCCTCCTCCTTGGAGATATTCAGGAAGAGGAGAGTGTGTCAACGAAGGATTAGCAGTGTTTTTCTATTTTTTTAAAAGCAGAATACATAATGTAAGTATCTAACATGTATATTGTTTTTTCCATCACAAAAGTGTCCAGTACATATCCTAGCCATAATTGACATGCATTAGTATCTGATACGCACCAGATTCAGAAATGCATGCAGTTAGAAGTATCCATGTATCCTCAGAGAAAATTCAGAACATGATTAAATTGAATTATGATGCCTTGAATTCTTAGGTAAAAAACTGAATTTGTTGAGTATGATCTTTAGATCCATAGCTCAACTTGTTAGCACTAACATTTGCAGATCATGGCTGTCCCTTGAACTAGCTAGTAAATAACAAGTAATCATAGAAAGAAAATGATCCTTTATTGTTACAAGTACCCAAGTCCAAAAAATATGACTTGCCTCTTAACTCTTCATTGACTTGATGAGATTCCTGTAGCACAATAAAAAAAACTCTTTCCCCCTTATTTTGACACGAATCAGATAACTTCTTTAGGGTTTCCATTACCTGGATTTGGAGATAAATTTTTCCTAAAACAGTAGGGCTTGGTCAAGAAACTAGAACCAAGGGCCATGAAAGGGTAACCTTGTCAAAGAAACATGGAGGAGGAATAGGACAACAACGGCTTGTTTAGATGCTAGATGATCTTATCTGATGATAAGATCTTCTGTTGTCAGAGAAACTGAAGAAAGGAAGGAAGCTAATGAAGAAGTTTAAGGATAGAGTTGTCACATATTCCCTTATCCCTAAATTTCAGACATAAAAAAAATCACCTTTCCAATCATATCAGTTTTCCACAATGATTGGGTTTCCGAACATCTCAGCCACGCATGAACCCATTAGATTCTCTTGCTTTAGACCACCATCACTGGAAACTTTTGTAGAACAGGGGATGTCATCACTAGATAACATGATCCAGTGTCCAAACAGGCCATTAGCCTATAAATTGTGCTAACGATATATAACTCTTTAGTTCATGTAACAAAATGGACTGAAGTGCTTGTTAAAATATCCTAGTCCAGTTGAGTACATAAAGTTTAAAATTTGGCTAATTTGGCATTTGGCTCTTTCCTCGGGTCTATGAAGGCTAAAGAAACAAAAGAGCAAGGCTAAATAATCTATGTCAAAGTACTTTTTTTTTCTCTCAACAGTTGGTCGGAAATACAATTTGTGCAAATTAAACAAATTTTTCCTCCCAAGTTTTATATAGTTAAACAGGCTTTAGATTGATGAAGATGATAAAAGCTGCTAAAGTTGACAAGGATATTGTTTTTTACAACAAGAGCTGCAGATAGAATAATTAGATGTATCGATAACTCCCTTAAATAAGTGGAAAAGGAAGTTTGGCAAGAAAAATAGGATTTTCCTTCAGGTTGCTCTTGGTTAGTGTTAGCAAGCCAATAGGAGGATTGGGAATCCAAGGATGCAAATGAAGGCCGATATCATGTGACTTATAAGTTGCATGTCTGTGTATAGCAGGTGAAACAAAAAGACGCCTCGATATATGAGGCTCTCACCACTATAGGATATAGAGAGGATTTAGAGAGCATCAGATGCATCTAATCTTAACCCATCATGCAAAAAGATTATTTTTTGTATTTTGTGACACCCAGGCCATTATGGAGTGACTTTACCATTACACTAAAGCCCATTCTCTAATTTTCTAGAAGATTAAATCAAGGTTTCAAATAGCTACTTGCAATAATAGATTCAAATATTTTCTGCTATATTTTATATATATGATAACAACAATAATAAAAATCAAACCTTAATTCCAAATTAATTATAGTCAACTATATGAATCCTTTTTCTCTATTCTACTCAGTTTAGATCATGCTTTCTGTAATGTATAGAGATACTAAGTCCTTTACAACTTCTTTTTCTATGATTTTCGATGAATAACTTTAATTTTGATGAATAACTTTACTTTTTATTCTATTTTTTTTTATTACTATACATTCAACTTTAAATTCTCATCTTGATGACACTCATCTAGCAAACATGTTATTTTTTAACTCATCTAGGCCATCCTATAAAATTTTTCTTTTACATAATATATCAATTGCACTCCATTCTCTAAGAAAAAAAATATTGCAATTAGTGGTCGAAAAAGATGATAAGGAAAGAGTGGGTACCAGAAGCGGCCGTGCCGGCAACGACAGCCTGCATGTACCGCTCCGGGAGCTCGCCGGCGGCCCCGATTACCCCTCCCTGGACGAGCGCGTCGGCGATGCCAGAGAGCAAAACGGCGGCGACGGTGACGTCGTAGGCCGCATAAAGGCCCCTCACTCCCTTCACATACGCCGCGTCCATCACCGGCACGACGAGCAGCGCCACCGCGAAGAGAACGAGCCCGGCGTTGATCCTCACCGGCGCGCTCGACTTGTGGGCCCACCCCACGATGAGGATGAGGAGGAGGAGGCAGGACATCATGTAGACCACCGAGAAGACCCGGTCCACGGGGACCGCCGGATACAAGTAACTAAAGTAATCGACGGCGGTGATGAAGGCGTTCCACGGGAGGAGGAACCCGACCCCCAGGGTGAAGTACACCAGGTACGCGACGTGGAACCCGTCCTTGGGGACGGCCCTGATGGCCCGGCCCCTCGCCGCCTCCTCATCTGCGCCGCCGTCCGATCGAGGCGGCGCGAGGAGGGCCCTCTGCTCTTCGGTCGCCACCTCCCCTCCTCCGCCGTACCCCATCTCGTCTCCGTCCCCGCTCCCCTTCTCTCGATCCCGTTTTTATGGCGATCGAGGGGAAGGGCAACAGGGCTACGAAATTATTTAAATAACCAGTCACAAGCCCGTGGTTTTCTTTAAATATAAATATCAATTATTTTTATAATAAGATCTTTAAAAAAATTTAAGAAAATAAAAAATAAATTATCACGTGCCAGATCTGCCGTGTGATGACAGCGAGGGTCCCGCTGGAATTTATTAAGGCATGCCAATATATATAAGCCAAGGATTATTTTTATTACTAAATTTACTCTGAAAAATACTTGGTAAAGTTTGACACGGGCCTATAGCACCTGTAGCCGATATATATATATATATATATATATATATATATATATATATATATATATATATATATATATATATATATATATATATATATATATAAATCAATTTAATTTTATTCGAAGGTAATTAAGCTTAAATTTTATTATTTTTTTAATTTTTAAATTTACACAGTTTATAATTTTTTTTAAAAAATGTAATATAGTTTTAAAATTCGTGTGGATTTAAAAATAAAAAAGATAATCGAATTCTGAATTTAACTATATTCGAACGCAATTAATTCTTTATATATATATATATATATATATATATATATATATATATATATATATGAGATTTCATAGTTGTCTGGCTGGTAAATATATCTCCACTATCAAAATAGAAATACATTTAGTTTGTTCCAGCTCACTTGATTAATTCAAGTAAATTATTTATATAATTTACTTATATAATATATTAAATATATTTTAATTATTAAATTGAAATATATTCAAGACAATCAGTCTAAATTATATAGGTTATAGATTATAAATTTGAGTTTGATTTGATTATAAAACTAGTGGACCTAAACCTAATATGTGATTTTCCACCTACTATGTTAAATTTGTAAATTAGTAACCTTTTTTTATATCATGAGTACTATCTTAACGCTCCAATCAACCAAATTCTATGCGAAAGCTTCTTTCTACATAGGAGTAGCATGATGTGGTGTTAAAGTTTGCAAAGATTGAAAACCATCAACTCCAATCAACTCAATGAAGCAACCCAAGATCCCAAAAAGATCAATCAAGAATTATTAGTTAGACTCCTTGGCCAAGATCTTCTCATATGTGTGACTAAACACTCTCCAACCTTTAATTAAAGCCTATATGTAATGCTCCTTAGTTCATAAGCTTTTTAATTATATATATGTATTTAAATTTTTTTTAATATATAACGGATGCACATAAGCTCTTACGCTTAATTAGTAAATCATTTTTTTAACGTTCAGGCTATGACGTAGAAGGTAAGCATGGATTCGAAGGGAAGTAAAGTGAGCGGTGCTGGTGGAGGAAGGAGCAGAAACTCCCTTGTAGGGTTTTGCCTTTCTTTGGCCCCATTCTTATGGCCATCAAAGGGCTTTAAAGTGATGGAAGCTTGATGGAAGAGTGAGGGGTCGACAAGGAAAAAAGAGGCACGCTCTTGCTACAAAGACAAGCGAAAGTAGAAAAGAAGGGAAATGGATTCCCGGCTTATAAGAAATATTTTGATCACAAAACTTCAACGGCTCACATTAAGTGTTTCTAGCGACGAATCTCAATTACAAGGCTATCTTACAATAAGTTTATTTGACTCAATGTAGAAATAGAAATAAAAGAGATATTAGACACAAAATTATGAAAAAAAAAAAAAAAAAAAAACTTTTGTTCCCATGTTGTCGCCATTATGGTGGCTTGCCAGCTCCAAATAAAATAAAATTCACATGCACCACGCGTTCTGCGTTGCGTCGTAAAAGAGAAACCGTACGATCCCAGCTCGTCAACCAACACCGAGCACCGCCAAGCCTCGTATCCAACCAAGTTCAGAAACAAGTGCGTCCTGGAGCCACGTTCCAAGGCAAAATATTGGGCAAATTGTTTACAGGCCCCACCTTTCCTTTCGGTCAGCAAAGGGCACGTCAGGTTGTCACGATACGTCGGTCCGGTTCGTTGTCATGCAAACGTTGAAGAAAGAGACCAGCCAACAGCTGCGCGGTACCAAACAGAGACAGGGTTTAATTTGATTTTTCTTTCGTTGGTAATGGTAGGTCAGCGGCAAGTGAACAAATAGCAAACTCCTCCAATCTTGGCTCAAGGTGCAAGTCGATTTGCATATCTTTTAAAACTCTAGCTCATGAACAAGCCAAATTCAATTAAATAAAGTCATCAATGATCAAAACTTACGATTAGCTGGATTCACAAAACAAATCAGATAGCAGCATAAACACACTTGTCAAATTTGGCTCAAGCTCTGTCGTTTGAAGTTTTAATATTCTTCTAAGCTTGCTCAATTCCTTCGCAAACCTATCCATCTATTATTTACTAACCATTATATGATTTAATCTACTACTTCTAAAATGCTTAAATATCAAAACTAATATGTGATTTAGAGGCCTCTAGCCCATGCATACCCATGCATTAAGAGAACAAAAAAAAAAATTTATTTCATATGATTTAGACCGCCTAATTTGTTAACTACTAGATGGATAGATTACTTAGAGATCTCCAAATTAAATAATTTTTGGTGTATCAATACTTTAAAGATAGTAGATTACATCCAAGGTTTTAGTTTATTGATGCAAAACTTTTATTATCAATATCTAAGACTTGACTAGATTTGAGTAGAGATTTTTTTAAGTACAGCTAAATTAATCTCTCTCTCTCGTTATATATATATATATATATATATATATAGAGAGAGAGAGTTTGACTACACTCTAGTGGAATAAATTTGTCTAGACCTACAGGGGACCATAGAGGTCTCACATCAGTAATTCGATCCATTGCATAGGATCTACTATCTTTAAATGCTTAAATATTAAAATCACGTGATTTGTGAACCTTTAGTCCATGCATCAAGTGATTCAAAAATTAGATCATTTTAATAACATGAAATAATAAATATTTTTATATGCGTGTGTATACTTTCATGTATAATTTCACTCTGGGGATTAAGACATCAAGAAAATATGGATAAAGGCTAATTGTTAGAATTTTTGATAAATCTCTTTCAATTACAATAAGAGATAAATTTGGATCAGATGATATCCATCTAAATTTGTTTTATAATATCCAAATTTGCCTAGATATAGATATATATTCAAGCATACAACTAATATCGATAACTGTATCATACATATATAAAAAAAAACATAAATAAATAAATAAATATATATATATAATTATCTAATTAATTTTTGTATATTTGATTCTACTTATGATCCTATTTAATTTTATATAGCATTAATGAATTTTTTAGAAAATAAGTGACAATATTAACGTAACATTGAGTTAATTTACTTTCTATTTAATGATATCTTTGATATAGTTGTATTAAAGTTTAACTATTTAACATAAATTGATATTTATATCCATACTTTCAATATTTGAATATAAATTTTTATATTCGATTAATGTTTATTTGCAGTTATGTTTGTCAAACAAAAATAGATATATATATATATATATATATATATATATATGCATCTAACTCATATCCAATTTTCATATCTGATCATTTTTAGCCCTAGCTGCAGTCATGGGCCACCTCCTCTAAGTGGTTAGTGGTTTCATGCTAGCGGATAACCTATCAGTTATTTGACTAATACTAAAGTCTTTCATCTGTTGCATGTTTCTTATTTTGTAAATTTCCACTTTATGTATCTAGTTAATTGAAAATATTAAAACTTTTTTTTTGCTAATAGAAATAAACTAATTTTTCTTTATGGTGATAACTCTTTTACGATTTTTTTGGCATGTTTATCTTAATATTTTTTTCCATACTGATCCTCTACTTATCCCTGCTTGCAAATTGACTCATAATATATATCCCTTCTATTAACCCGCATGGAGTTGGATTGTGCCAACGAGTAGAGCACGAGGGTGAGGTGTCTCCAGAGGTTAGACTCGCGAAAACAAGTATTGTGGACCAGGACGTGGATCGTGGAGTTGCAGAGGATAGCGTCCCGAGCAAGGTGGTGGTCAAGGGCATGACAAGCATGGGATTGGAGGTATGCACAGGTGGCAAGGAGATGGTTGGAGTGGTGGTGAGGTCGGAGGAAGAGATGAGGCGTGCGAGGAGAGAGAAGTTAGCATTGAGGCTACGACATGGAAGGGAAGCATGAATTTGAGAAGAAGTAAGCGGGTCGAGGAGGGAGGAGTTGAGAGAATTTATCGAAGGGAGAAGCAAAGCTTCTTTTTTGGACCAGAGTTTGTATACCTGCTGATCCAACTAACTCATTAGTAGATCAAAATCATATGATCCAAAAACTTAAGTAAAAGTTAATTGGTAGTAGGCGAACTTAAGTTATAAGCACAAAGCACATTTCTTTTTCATGTAATATGGGATTATTTTTGAGGTATTGCAATCTTTTCCCTTATAATGCGATGATTCCGTCACATGCTACGAGCTATCTAAAATCTACCCCGAGCCAGGTCGTTGGTACTACAAGGTGGCTCTACGCCATGGTGAGACTATACCACCGCTCCATGGGTAGCTCTTTCCTCGTACCCACCAATTTTCGCAAATACCACCGCCCCATGAGTAGCCCTTTCCTCATGCCCATTGCCCATCAAGTTTCGCAAACTCAGATCGGCTCTGATACCATTTGTAACGCCTCAAACCACGTATCCTAAAAACTCGAGTTAATTAGTAGCAGGTGAACTTGAGTCATAAATACATAACATTTTTCTTTTCCATCCAATATGCGATTATTTTTTGGGGAAAAAAATGTGTTATATGCTTACAACTTAAGTTTACTTGCTACTAATTAACTTCCACTCTAGTTTTTGGGCCACATAGTTTCGGCCCGCTAATGAGTTAATTGAACCAGAAGGGTATGGAAACACCCTTGCAGTATCAACGATTCGGCTTTGGGTAGATTCTGGCTAGTTTATGACGTGCGACGAGGATGTTTTATTATAAGGGGGTGATTATAATACCTGAAAATAGTCGCATATCGGATGGGAAAGAAATGTGTTATATGCTAATACTTAAGTCCATCTGTTACCAATTAACTTTCACTTGAGTTTTTGGGCCACATGGTTTCGGTCTGCAACGAAGTTAATTGGGCCAGCAGATGGGCTTAAGGCTTTGCAACAGTGCTTGCTTAATAGCAAAGGGAGAGGTCAAAGGTTGGCAAGGGCAAAAAGGCCACGAGTGTAGAAGACGAGATAGAGATGTCGGTCCAATTAACTCCATTAGCAGTCCAAAACTACATGGCCTAAAAATATGAGATTATTTTTGAAGTATTATAATTTTTCTTTCCCTTATCAAGCGACGTTCTCATCGTAAGAGTAGCTCCACATCATGGTGGAATTCTATCTATGAGTAGCCATTTATTTCTACCCACTAACTTTCATGTAGGGGTGGCTTTACGCCATAGCAGGATAATGATGGCGGGACTCTACCTATGGATAGCCCTTTCTTTCTACCCACTAACTTCTGTGTAAGGATGGTTCGATGCTATGGCCGAACTCTACCATCGTTTTATGGATAGTTCTTTTCTTTGTCTCATTAATTTTTATACATTTGGATTGGCTCTGATATCATTTGTAACGCCCTAAATTTATCTGTTGGTTTAATTAACTCTGTTAGTAGATCGAAACTATGTAACTTAAAAATTTGAACAAATATTAATTGATAATAGATGAACTTAAGTTATAAGTATTTAATTTTTTTTATTTAATATAAAATTATTTTTAAGGTATTATAAGCTTGAAGGGTATAAAAACATATTAACGACGTTTGGGGAAGACAAGTCGCCGCTCCTGCTAAAGGCGCTCCCAGATGCGATGTTAAGCGACAGCGTCTCTATCCTACTGACGAATCTCAACTCAGAGGCCATCCTACAATAATTTTATTTGAGTCAATTTGAAAATGAAGGTTCTTTCTAGCTTGACTAGGACTGTACTCAGAACAGGACAATTTACAACCAAGTATATGTTGCTAGATGCAAGAACAGATCGAGGAAAAGCGAGTTGGCCTGCTCGGGATAAAGGTTTCCATCTCCATCCTTCAAGATGCCTATTAATTCTCTCAAATAGAGAGCTAAAACCATTGATGTTAAACCTATTATTAGTAGGTGGAAAGCTCAAATAGACCCAGTGATTGGCTTTAACTGGGATGCTGAGAATGTTGAGGATCTCTTGCTTCATGAAAGGAGCAGTATGTTGGCTGAATTGGATATGTGATTTTTGAACATTGGCCTGCTGTCTAGATTGTATACAGTAGGCTGCTGTCATGATCCTCTTAAGTTCTAATCCATTCCCACTCGTGGCCCTGGCAACTAATAAAAGATCATTGGCAAAAATTAGATGAGCAATCGAGGGCCGTTGTGGACTTGGCCTGCTGCATAACTTCAGTGCCTCTCTCTCTCTCTACTCACTGGCAAGGATCTTGAAAGCATTTCAGAACACAAGAAAAATAAATATGAAGAAAGAGGGCAACCTTGTCGAAGACCAATTGAAGATGGAAACCATGCAGAATGACAACCATTAATGAGAACTGAAAAATTGGGGTTCAATATACAGCCCACGATCGATCTAATAAACCTGTTGTGGAATCTAAAATGACGAAGAACAGCTACATGAAAAGTCCAAGAGATTCTATCATAAGCCTTTTCCATCTCAGCCTTGATTACAATTAAGGATTTCCTTCTTAAAATTTTGCTCATTGAGTGCTTGTTCTCCTACTCCTAACATTACATTAAACTTTGTAAAGAGTGTAACATAAACTAATGGGTCTGTAATCCTTCACCTGGATCGGATTCATCTTCTTCAGAATAAGTGTGATACAGGTTTCCTTCCACTCTTTTGGCATTTGATGGGAATAGAAAAACCATTTGTTGATTTTTTATCAGAAAACTTTATAGAACATGAGTTGAAAACCATCAGACCTTAGAACCTCTGATTATCAAAGGTAATATAATATTTTAAAAATAATTTCATATTGAATAAGAAAGAAAAGTGTTATATACTTATAACTCAAATTCTACTAATTAAATTTCACTCAAGTTTTGGGCCATATGATTTTGGTTCGCTAACAAGTTAATTGGGTCAGCAGATGGATGTAGAGCATTATAAATAATTTCAGAACGGATTCGAATGTATGAAAATTGGTGAGCTTGAGAAAAGGGTTACCCATAAAATAGTAATAAATTTCGTCATAACGTGAAGCGGCACTAATGACTCGTTTAGTCTCATATTGAATGAAAAAAAAAAAAAAAATATTATGTGCTTATAACTCAAATTCAACTGCTACCAATTAAGCTTCGCTTAAATTTTTTTGATCACAAGTTAAATCTTTTATTATTCCCTTTCAGCACGGGATCTTTGTTTTGCTCATCGTTGATACTTCTCGAGAAATTAGGGAGCTGCAAAGAAAGTACTTGCTACCTGAAGATTCCATTCATTCCGAAATACTGCAGCACAATTGCTTTAATTTCAGGCTCATCCTCTTGGTTAATTCTAAGGATCATGTTCCTTCAGCGTCTTAAAATTGGTTTAAGAAAAGAAATTAATATTCAAATCTCTGTCTCTTAGCCATCTGATTTGGGATTTTTGACATCAAGATATCTCATGAAGTCTCAACGTTTTAACGTATTCTCTAATTTTCTAGATCAAATCCTTTTTCGACGTCAATTTAATCTCTCTCCAATAGAGCTTGCCTTGGATTACTCAGTAATTTAATAATACTAGTTGTCATTTCGTCGTCCATTCTTTCACTGTCCTCATGGCGATAGCATCGTAGCGGCTTACCAAAATCCAAATAAAAATAAACTAAAACAACATTCACATGCACTGCGTGAGGTCCAGTGGAAAGCGTGAAAGGGCGACCGTTAAGTTCCTTGCTTGAAATACAACGAACAGAGAAACACCGTTACAGAATATTGAAATACAAAATTTTAAAATATAATATATTAAAAATTAAAATTTTGTAAATATTCTGTTTCAATAGAACTTCCTAAAAATAAAATTTTATTTAAGAATTATAAAATTCACTGATTAGATACATCGCTTAATCTGAAAAGTTACAAAAGAAGAATTCGAAAGTCCAAAAATAAAGCCAACACTTCTTATTATTATTTTTATATTAATTTCTTTTGTTAATATTAAAGTTTAGAATACAATTTCTTTAGTAAATGAATACAAGAAATAAATAAAGAAAAACTATTACTTGGATTGATAAAATAAAAGTTAAAAGTTATTTACATGTATAACTCAAGATTTAAATATTTTTTTTAAAAAATATAAATACATATATTTATTAATAAATAAATCTAAATATATATTATTTATTATGAATAAATATATGTGAATATTAATAAATTTATATTATAATTTGTAAATATTTATATAATTTATATATATTTATTTTGAAAAAAAATCTTCCAGACTTTTTTTTGGGAAAAATTACTCCATTTTTTTTGGGGGAAATCACGGTTTCTAAAAAAATATCCTGCAATTCTTTTTTGAAAAAAAGAAAAATAGGCCATACTTTGTTGCTTAGCTACCTTGATATATGCGTAATGGCACACTGTTACAATTCTTTTGAGATATAATGGAGTATTCCCATTATATCTTTTTAATATTAATAAATAAAGGAATAATAATAAAAAAAAGAAGATATAACTCTTTCTACTAGGATACACCTCATGTTTTGATAAGTTTATTATTCTTCAACCTTATCCTCTTAAGGCTTCTGCCGGTAATCAAAATAACCTTCATATTCCCTACACTTGTCAACCAATAACAAATCATATGCCAATAATAAGCACCACAATCTTTGCTTAAATTTTAGCAAGGAAACGATTGATTAAAATAAAAATGGAAACATTTTCATGCATCTCACCAATCAGGTATACAACGGCACAATGACTTGTCCCACTGTATCATGCATGCCAAATTGCATTGGTTCATGATGAGTTTAAAAAATCAGAGCTAAACCATGTTTTTTGTAGTGAGTTCCAGCATGTAACAGAGGATAGCACAGTACCATACCATGTTGCCACTGGTGTAGATAGCACAGGAACATTACACAATAATTAAATCCTTGGTATGAGCACCAAGATACAGGCTGAAGTTGGTCTAGGCTCACTGCCATTCTTCATGCATGATGTAAAACAATGCCATTGCTCTCATGTTCTTCATATTGTTCCAGTCCTGATGCTGTCCATGAGTACCACATATGATAATAAAGTAGTTAGAATAAGCACCAAGTTGTGCTTAAGTTCATCTAGGCCCATTGCAGTTCTTTATAAGTGACGTAGGACATGCCATTGCTCTCATATCTTTCATTTTGTTTATACATTGGTGCTGTAATATCCGAAAATAAGTCTTACATTTGGATGAAAAAAATAAATAAATTAGGGCCATGTGATTTCAACCTGCTAGCAGGTTAGTTGAGTCAACAGATGAGCTTGAGGCATTACAAATGGTATTAAAGTCGATCCGAGTGTACAAAAGTTGATGGATAGAAAAAAATGGTTGCCCATAGGACGGTAATAGAGTCTCGTTATAGGGCAGAAGGAAAGGGCTACCCATAGAATGGTGATAGAGTTCCGTTATGGCATGAAGCCACTCCTGCAGCACCAACAATCCAGCTCGAGATGGATTTCGATTCGGGATACATTCTAAATAGCTTGTGACGTGCGACGAGAACGTCACATTATAAGGGGAGAGGGGAGAAGATTGTAATACCCCAAAAATAGTCTCACATTAGATGAAAAAGAAAAGATTTAAGTATTTATAATTCAAGTCTATCAGCTATCAATTAACTTCCATTCGAGTTTTTAGGGTCACGTAATTTCGGTCCGCTAATAGATTAATTGGACTAGTAGGTAGGCTTAAGGCATTACATGTGCCACCTTATCAATGCTTCATCAACAAAATAATATGTAATTGTGACCCTCTATTTGCTATAAACCACATCCCAAAATTTTTCCCTGCTCTTAATTTTCTTATCAATGCTTCATCTACAAAATATGTAATTGTGACCCTCTATTTGCTATAAACCACATCCCAAAATTTTTCCCTGCTCTTAATTTTCTCATTGACTGTGCAAGAAAGCCACCCTAACGGCTGACTCTCCTGATATGAAGTCATAATATATTGGTTTTTTGATTCACTTGACTGATAAACGTGTATAATAACTACAAAAGGTGGAAATAGAAATGAGAAAGCCGGAGCAAATAAAAAGCTTGCACAATTAGAATAGATGGAAGTGCATTGGTTATCAAACAAGGAAGAAGAATGCAGGCATTTGTGGAGCAAAGGACCTATCATGTTACACCATATTTTTGTTGATCAAGGTGGTGTCTGAAAGATCTAGTGAGCTACAAAGGACATTCTTGGACAAGCAATCACCAAAAATAAAGAAAGAAAAGGAAAGAAAGAACAAAAACAAAACACACACCCCCAATAAAGTTCAACGCAACTATAAAAATCTAATCAACATTGAACAATCTATGGTTATTTTTACAGCTATACAAATCTACCAAGCTAAAGAGGTGGATAATAATGGCATTGTTGGTCCTCAAGTCATGCATTGCAATGTTGCACGCAATCAGATCATCATCTTATTAAACAAGAATAGATCTGCCATCATATTGTGAGGAAAATATATCTGCATTATATCTCAACTCTGGAACTGATACCTTGTAAGGCAATATTTCAAATACTTGTAAAGCATCCTCTAAACTCACAGATACCATGATTTCCCAATGTTCTAATTGCTAAAAGACATTTGAGCTCAAAGATTGTGTATACTTCTACACTAATTATATCTGATGAGTAACTTCTTTTTGTTCATAATAGCGACTCACCAAGGTGCTTTTGTGATTTGAGCATGGATGCAGAGAGGATTTCAAGGCTTATGCTTATATCTGCTTTAAAGAGTGTGGTGCTGGAATGAAGTTCTGGATTACTTTCAGTGAACCAAACATAGAAACAGTTGGTGGCTATGATGCCAGACTGTTTTTACTGGCACATTGCTATTATCCCTGTGGCTTTAATTGCTCCAAGAAGGACTCAACAACAGAACCATACATCTGGTTAAAATATTATCCTGTGCATCAGCTACTTTGAGGTTCTAGAAATATGACATTTTCTTCCTGAAGGGATGAGTCATTGACTATTCTCTGTGCTTTGTCTTTACAGACTGACATCCAAGATGCCAATTATATTGCTCTACACTGAATGCTAGCTCCTGTCGAGAAGAAATCTCTGCGTACCCTATCAAAGATCTGAATGATAAAATCTGAATTTTGTGAAAAAAACAAATGTCCTTTCTTAGAACTAGTCTTCTCTCATAAGACTCTTCCAAACAGCTAGGCATATTTCAGTCTTCTTAACTGATAGCCAGTCATTCCTTCATAATTGCTTATCTAGCAGAGGTAGTCTTGGACACTTTACAGGCAAATGCTCGAGCTTAGAGTTCAGTAGAGAAGCTAAATCTGACCTTTGAAGTAGCATCTACCAATAGGAGACAATGAACTTTTATGATAGTTCACCTTCAATCCATAAGTGCCCTCAAAATAATGCAGGAAGAGCTTCAAATTTTCCTTCACATATTGAAGATTTAGGATGCCTCCTAGAGTCAGCCATTCTCCTAAACCTTTCATGATTCTAGCTTCTTGAGCCTTTAATAGCATTCGACTTAAAATATCCAAGGCAATAACAAAGAGAGTATGGGACAATTGATCCACCTACCTCACTCTTCACATTGAAGGCAGTTGGTTACTCAGCTAGCCATTGAGAGAGAGAGAGAGAGAGAGAGAGAGCAACTTTCAATGAAGTCACACAGGATTAATTGGATCCACGCCAACCACTTGTCTCTAAAGCTGCAAGCCTGTGGAGCATTAAATAAATATCCAATCTAATTAAAACGACTTTAAAGCCATGGCTTCTAACATTGAATAGGACCTCCTCTGCACAAGCAAAGGAATCTAGAACATATTCAATTGGGATGAAGGCCTTTTGCACATTTCTAATCAATTCAAGGAGAACAGCTCGAAGCCGATTAGCAAGCAGCTTATTGATGCTCTTATAGGATCCATTCAAATAACTAACAGTCTGAATATCCCCAACTTCATTCTCCCCTTCTTTTGGAAATGAGGACCACATTCACATAGTGCAACCTCTTCTGCAGTGAAAGGCCTCTAAAGCTGAAGCATGCTATATATCTCCATCTCCATAAAATGCATTCCAATCTATCTTGCGGCATTAGGATTCTTGAGAGCTAAAAATGTAATATCCTAAAAATAATCTATGCTTATAACTCACTTGCTACTAATTAATTTTCACTCGAGTTTTTAGGAACACGTGGTTTCATCCTACTAACAGATTAATTGGACTAGCAGGTAAGCTTGGGGCATTACAAATGATATCAAAGTCGACCCAAGTATGTGAAAGTTGATGGGCATAAGAAAAAAGCTACCTATGGGATGATGGTAGAGTTCTATCGATTAATTTTCACTCGAATTTTTAGGGACATGTGGTTTCATCCTACTAACAGATTAATTGGACTAGCAGGTAAGCATGGGGCATTATAAATGATATCAAAGGCGATCCAAGTATGTAAAAGTTGGTGGGTATAAGAAAAAGACTACCCATGGGATGGTAGTAGAGTTTCGTTATGGCGTGAAACCATCCTTGCAATACCAACTACTCAGCTTGGGATAGATTCTGTCTAGTTTATGGTATGCAACGAGAACGTCGCATTATAAAGGAAAGAGATTGTAATACTCAAAAAATAGTCCATACTTATAATTCAATTTTACTTGCTACCAATTAACTTCTATTTGAATTTTTAAGACCATGTGGTTTCGATCCATTATTAGGTTAATTAGACGAACAAATAAGCTTGGAACGTTACAAAAAATAAACCCCAAGTGATCCTCAAATGCCTTGTAATAGATCTTTCATGAGTGAGTTCATTTCCGTTAACCGGCAAACTTGATATAACTTTTGACCGCTACCTACACATAATCTCTTAGAAGCAGCACCTCATCAATCTCCTAGCTGGCTAGATCCTTAATCGAATGTCCATTTTGTTCCAGCAGCCCCTTCTTATGATTTACGCTATCAAATCCTATATTGCTCCAAATTCTTAGCCAGTTCCTTAGTTTTCTCAAATTCCAAACTAGTGCCATTCCTACATTCACTCTTCTTCCACATGAGATAATTTCAAGCCTGAGCATTTATCAAACATTTGGTATCCGAGCATAAAAGGGATGTGATCAACAACAAGATGAAAGTATGCCTCCTCTCAATCAATAGACACCAGAAAATAATCAAGATTGCCTCCTCTCAATCAATAGACACCAGAAAATAATCAAGATTGGCAAGAACAAGAAATTCTCTTATGTTAGACGAAGTGAGATTTACCATTGATAGGCTAGTCGGTTCTAACCCAATCTTTTGAACCCAAATCTAACGATATTAAAATAACCATCAATCAACCAAAGAGAATTGAACTCTTGTCACGCATATCTTTAACTCATTCTAGAACTCTCTCCAACTTGACCACTCATTTGGAATGTACCCCAAGAGATACTAATGGAATTAAGAACAAATAATTTGTTGATTCTCCCACCACCAACACTCCTTAATAAGAGAGCATCTGAATCACAAATTTTAGGCTGTTTTTGATTTTTAAGAATATTTTTTATTTTTATTTTTTAAAAATAATTTTTATTTTCTATTTTTGATTTTCTAAAAACTATATTTGATAAATAAAAAAATAAAAAAATAGAAAATATTTTTTATTTTCATTATATAAATGATATCTTTTAAAATGTTAGGCCAAAAAAATTTAAAGAAAATACCATCAACTCTTATATTTTCTAGTTTCTTTTGATGAAAAATAATAAAATTATCTTTAAACTATATTTAGTTTTTTATCATTTTAAAGTTATATTTTTTAAAAAACTGATTTCATTTTTATTTACCTAATGAATTTTTATAGTATTTTTTATTTTCTTTAAAATAAAAAATAAAAAAATTGATCTATTCTTAAAAATCAAATACACTCTTGTTGAATAGCACTCTGTTTCGAAGGCTTGCCTAGATCATAATTATCGTGATCACGCGAAAGAAATAGCACTACGACTCGAGAACAAACATCACAGGGCACCGGTTCTAGTACCCGTATCTAGTAGGCAACCTTGCCTCTTTAAGAGCCATAATATTTGCTAATCCTGAGGCCTTAGATCTATGTATTCTTAACAACAATCCAAATTTCGCCACTCTCTCGGTAAGCTTTTCTTCTCCTAAACAAGCTCAGGATGAGGTGAACTCAAAAGATATCTAAAGGGACATCTGAAGTGTAAGGCATCTTAGGTTTGACAACATGGTAAAGGGAATCTTATCAACGATGGAAGGGGAAAAATTACGTAATGGCATGGTGATGGTTCCTCAAGAGGAGGGATCCTTCAATAGAGTTCTTGGTCTCCTTTTCCTTGTCTGATTGAAAAGGGAGCTCTAAGTTCCATCGGGAGTTGGTAAGGCTCCAATGTTGATTGGGAGTCCCCACCGTTTGGGCACTTGCCAATTACATTCATCTAATTTCATCCTCAAAATTATCTCACTTTAACCTTCAAATAATTTGTGGATACTTAGTTTTGATCTCATTCTTGAATCCTCAAGAATAAAGCTAACAAATCCTAAATGACTCCACTATATAGGAGGATATCAATGTAAGCTTTCTAGGATCTTCAATAAATAATTTGTTATATAAACTCGAATAAGAAATACTTACTTGATGCGGAACTCATTATAATCGTAGATAGACTAGAATCTGATAGGGTTTTGATTGCCTCTGCACTGAAAAAAAAAAAATACAACTGGTTTCTCTCGCTTAACCTTTTTCTCTACCGAAGTAGATGATTTGATGGATTTTTAAACTGCTTCCTTATCAAGTGGAGAGAGGACCAATTATTTAGATAACTTTCAATCTGTTTAGATAACTTTCAATCTGGTACCTCCATTAAATACCAAACTAATGGCTTAAACTTTGAACCATAACTAACATCCGATCGTAGCGGAAATAACGGTGGCCCTTTCGCCTTCCACACACAGAGGTGCTAGTTGGACGTAATGACACGTAATGACAGTGACTCTTCGCCTTCAGTACATCTCTAACATTCTTCCACTTGGTTCAATAATTTATGACATTAATATTTAATTGTGTAAACATTAGACGCTCATAATTAAATTTTATAATGCCATGCTTTTATCATGATTGACTTTAACATAATAAATTATATAATAAGAGTTATGGCGGTCATACACGTTTCAATTGCATACTCCCTTCCATATACTACTATATTAGCAACTTATCACGTTAGGTCACATAATTTATATATCTTAATGTCCACTTAATTGTCTTAAAGACACATTAATTTTCTTGTTCAAAACATTAAGCGTATACAAGCATAAGGAGCAAGAAATAATTTTATAAAATTAGAAACGTATCATATTGATGAGCTCAAGAGTGTCATAACATCATCATAATCAATCTTCAATACAACCAAGACCCATTCTATGTACATGTTCTTTAAATGTCTTTGGCTGTAAACCTTTAGTTAAAGGATCTGCAATCATAAGATCCGTTCTAATATGTTCAATGCACACTCTTTGTTTCTGAACCCCCTCCTTGACAGTAAAGTACTTTAGTTCCATATGTTTGGCACCTTTGGAATATTTGTCATTTTTGGAGAAGAAAACTACCACGGAACTATCACAATAAATTTTCAGCGGCTTGGTAATGGTGTCGACAACCCCAAGTCCTGAAATAAAGTTTCGCAGCCATAATTCATGAATTGTAGCTTCATAACAGGCTGCAAACTCTGCTTCCATAGTGGATAAGGCAATGATAGATTGTTTGGCACTTTTTCGTGAAATTGCCCCTTCTTCCAACAGGAACAGATAGCCAAATGTTAACTTTTTACTGTCAACACAATCAATAAAATCTGAATCTGAATATCCAATCACTTCCAACTGATCAGACCTTCTAAATGTAAGCATATAATCCTTAGTTCCTTGAAGGTATTCATCATTTTCTTTGCAGATTTCCAATGATCAATACCAGGGTTACTCTGATATCGGCCCAACATTCCAATCGCGAAGCTAATATCTGGTCTTGTGCAAGTTTACAAATACATCAAGCTACCCACAGCAGAAGCATATGAAATAGATTACATTTGCTTATGTTCCACATCATTCTTTGGACATTGCATAAGACTAAATTTATCCCCTTTTTGTATTGGGACAACACCTGCTGAACAGTTGTTCATATTAAATCTCTCAAGAATTTTCTTGATGTAAGCTTTCTAAGACAATCCTACCAATCCATGTGATCTTTTTCTGAATATTGAAATTCCAATCACATAAGATGCCTCTCCCATATCTTTCATCTTAAAATTCTTATAGAAAAAATTTTTAGTCTCATACAAGATGCCTAAATCATTAGCAGCAAGCAAAATATCATCAACATAGAACAAAAAATATAAACTTACTTTCACAAATATTTCGGTAAGTGCACCAATCAACGATATTTTCATGAAAACCAAAAGATATAATAGTATCATTGAACTTAAGATACCATTGTCTGGAAGCTTGTTTAAGTCCATATATTGATTTCTTAAGTTTACACACCATATGATCCTTTCCTTTCACGAAAAAACCTTCAAGTTGATCCATATAAATTTCTTCCTTTATATCCCCATTAAAAAAGACTGTTTTCACATCCATTTGATGTAACTTTAAATCATATTGAGCTACCAAAGCCATAATGATCCTTCATGAATCTTTCTTTCAAATCGGTGAAAATGTCTCTTTATAGTCAATGCCATCCTTCTGAGTATATCCCTTGGCGACAAGTCTAGCTTTAAAACGTTCGATGTTGCCATTCATGTCACGTTTGGTCTTAAAAACCCACTTACATCCAACTCGTTTAGAACCTTTTAGCAATTCGACAATATCCCAGACATTGTTTTCAGCCATTGATTTTAACTCATCTTTTATAGCATTAATCTATTTATCAGACTTGTCACTATTAATGGCTTGTGCAAATGAAATAGGATCTTCATCAATGCTACAATCAAAATCTGACTCCCGTAAATAAACCAAATAATCATCTGAAATAGCTGATTTTCTTATCTTTACAGGTTTACTTAAAGCTATTCTACATGGTTCATTTCTGTCAGCTACTGGTAGGTTAGGCTCTTTATGGGGTACTTCTTCATTCAAACATTGTTCATTGTTGTTTTGTTCTTGCAATTCTGGAACAATGTATGGAATAATTGTGGATGCAGGAACATTTATGGGTAATGAAACATTAACCCTTATTTCATTGATATCCACAATCTGTTTGTCAGTACTCCCACTAACTTCACCATTCTCAATGAATTTGGCATTGTCTGTCTCAATAATTCTAGAACTATAGTTTGGACAATAAAACCTGTACCCTTTGGATTTCTCTGGGTAACCAATAAAGTAACCACTGACAATTCGAGAATCCAATTTCTTTTCATGTAGATTATACACTCGTGCTTTTGCTAGACAACCCCAAACATGCAGGTGTCTTAAACTAGGTTTCCTTCCAGTCCATAACTCAAAAGGAGTTTTAGAAACTGCCTTACTAGGAATCCTATTCAGTAAATATACTGCAGTTCTAAGAACATATGCCCATAAGGATTTGGGTAATGAGGAATTACTTATCATACTCCTAACCATATCCATTAATGTTTTATTTCGCCTTTCTGCTACACCATTTTGTTGAGGTGTTCCTGGCATAGTGTACTGTGCACATATGCCATGTCTTTCGAGGAACTTTGCAAATGGACCTGGATTTTACTTTGATTCATCATACTTTCCATAATACTCACCACCTCTATCTGATCTTACTATTTTCACTTTTCTGTCTAGTTGCCTTTCAACCTCTTTAGTAAATATCTCAAGGGCATTTACAGCTTGAGATTTTTCTTTAAGCAAATAGACATATCCATAACGTGAAAAATCATCTATAAAGGTGATAAAAAACTTTTCTCCACCAAAAGATGGAGTATCAAAAGGTCTACATATATCAGTGTGTAATCTCAAGAAGCTGAGTACTTCTTGTAGCTCCTTTCTTGTTATGTTTGGTTTGCTTTCCCTTAATGCAATTCACACATAATCCAAGATCAGTAAAATCTACATTTGGTAGAATTTCATTCTTTACTAATCTTTGTAGTCTTTCCTTGGATACATGACCCAAACGTTTATGCCACAAGTAAGCAGAGTTGTCATTTGCCATACTACATTTAATTCCAATATTTTGATGAACACACATCAGGGATGCAGAAAAATTATCATCAAGTTTTAATTTATATAAATTATTCATAAGAATTTCAGAACCAATAAAGGAACCATCTTTGTTAAATAAATTGAAACATCATTTTTCAATCTTAAAACTAAACCCATTAACATCAAGTTTCGATACAGAAACCAAATTTCTAGAAACTGAAGGGACATAGAGAGTTTGTAGTAGATTCAGGTGATGCCCGATATCTAAAGTAAGACGATAAGTCCCTATGCCTTCAATTGGGGCCTTCTCTCGGTTCCCGAAAGTTCTCATTTGGGTTTATGCTCTGGATTATAAGGAATCCCTTTCTTTTCGAACCAAGCTTTTCGTTTCAGACAATCTTTCTGATAATGTCCTTCTTTCTTACAGAAGTGACATTTATCTTTCTTCCTTTCCTTCTTATCATTATCAGCAACCTGTATTACTTTATTGGGTACTTTCTTCTTAAAGTTTTTGAATTTTGGTTTGATAACTTTACTAGCTCCTTGACCCACTAGGTTTATTGAATGAACCCCTTGTGCTTTTAATCTTGTTTCCTCTTGAGTAAGCTTAATGGAAAATTCATTAACATCCCACTTATCCTTAATAGTATTATAGTTAATTTGAAAAGGCCCATACTCTTGAAGTAATGAGTTCATAATGAATTGTACCAGAAAGGAGTTATCCACAGTTATTCGCAGGGTCTTAAGTCTTGCTGCAATATTAGTCATATCAAGGACATGTTGCTGCATACTTCACAACCCATTATACTTCATGGTCATAAGTTCAGTCATTAGTGTCCCTGCAAGTGACTTATCAGCGGAACGAAAGCGCTCTTCCACAAGCTTGAGATATTCTTTAGCAGTTACACTTTCTGGAAGAGTAGACTTAATATTATTGGCAATTGTCATTTGCATGAAACTAAGACATAATCTATTAGATCTGTCCCATGCTTTATGTTTTAACTTCTTTGCCTCACTGCTCACATCAGTAATGTCAGTAGGTTTTTCTTCTAATAGTGTCAAGTCAAGATCTAAGACACCTAAATGGAAATTGACTTGCTCACCCCACTGAGAGAAGTTTAAACCATTAAAAATAGTAACAGCAGAAGCATGTGAATGCAGAGAAATAGTTGATACGGAAAAATATAAATGCTCACAAATTTAGATAACAAATAAAATATATTGTAGATTTCCTTTGGGTAAACACAACAATATATATACATCATCATCGTAAACCTTATCAAATATATATATAGTATCTTTGGATATCCACATTATATTTGATAAGAGAATATTAGATTTCCTCCTTATGTTTATTAGTTATAGAATATCAATCCACCTTTGGATAAATTCTTAATTTCTAACAACCAACAAATCTTTATGATTTAAATAATAGCATTCTATAAAATTTCATAAATTATATGACTGAATATAAATTAGTTTGGCCAATTTGGTGACTAACTAATTAAGTTAATCTTGATGCCATATAACTACAAAATTTCATAAATTATATGACTGAATATAAATTTGTTTGGCTACTTTGGTGACTAACTAACTAATTTAATCTTGATGCCATATAACTAAAACATAATTTTATAAATTATATGACTGAATATAAATTAGTTTGGCCACTTTGGTGACTAACTAATTAATTTAATCTTGATGCCATATAACTAAAACATAATACTATTAAAAATCTCTTTATAGAATTGATATTCTATAATTGAGGCTCAGACGGGTTGCATGTTGCCTGATTAGCATAGGGTTGTGTGCCTGCTGGAAGTGCACACAATCATGTTTGTATTTCAAGAAATGAACAGGATTAATTACGCAACCAACGAAAAATAGTTAACTCAATTTGGTTGATGACATGGATCCTCATAAAATTAAAGAGAGCCCTTTGACAGACTTTGATGCGGAAATATATATATATATATATTTTAATGGCCAACAATACAACCAGTCAAAACTTAAAAGTTCACCGTCATTTTGATGCAAAAATTAATCAATAATAATATATGAACAAATTATTTATTTTAAAACTCTATGCTCTGATACCACTTGTAAGCTTTCTAGGATCTTCAATAAATAATTTGTTACATAAACTCGAATAAGAAATACTTACTTGATACGGAACTCATAGATAGACTGGAATCTAATAGGATTTTGATTGCCTCTTCTGCACTGATAAAAATATATATATATATAACTGATTTCTCTCGCTTAACCTTTTTCTCTACCAAAGCAGATGATTTGATGAATTTTTAAACTGCTTCCTTATCAGGTAGAGAGAGGACCAATTATTTAGATAACTTTCAATCTATTTAGATAACTTTCAATCTGGTACCTCCATCAAATACTAAACTAATGGCTTAAACTTTTGAACCATAAATAACTAACATCCGATCGCAGCGAAAATGACGGTGGCCCTTTCGCCTTCTACACACGAGGCGCTAGTTGGACGTAATGACGATGACTCTTCATATATCTAACAATCAACACTTTGTTTACCAAACTTGCATAGAAGTCGTTGACTATAGTTTACTAATCCTAGTAGAAATTGACGATAGGGTAAGTAATACCCAAGTCTCTAAATGACACCATCTATTCTTTCATATTGGATGAAACAGTAAACTGAGTAATGAATAGATAGCTGATCAATAGCAGTAATCAGAGTTAATTGGAATTATTATTCCTCACCATTGTCAAGTAAGTGATAATCTTTCTTTTTTATTTTTTTTATTTTTGTATAAACATGTTTTCAATAAAATATTGACATTAATAGCCTTATAATTGATTAATATTTGATTTATGGTCTTTATGGAAAGTAATTGATGGCTCACTTCTTTTGGATTTTATGTATTATTAATTTGATTAATTTATAAATTATGGATTTTATAGATTTATGAATTGTAAGTTATTATTCCATCAAATACCATACTGTGAACTCTAGTATTTGATTATATTTATCAGTTTATAAATTTATATTATTATCGGTCTATGGTTGATAGTTTATGATACCTATTAGTTATGATTTGATGTGCATAAATGGTGAATGATAAATGTATGAAATATATTGATTATGAAATTCTAGGTCTATTGAGATTTTAATGTTGGTTATGTTAAATATTCATAGCCGATGGAGGATATATATATTATTTGAAAACCCTAAATAATGAGAGTTGATATTGATTAATATTTATAGCTAATGGGGGATATGCCCTGGTCTGTATCGATGCAATATTGGTTGAGACCAAGTAGCTGATGAGGGATATATGTCGAACCGTATATTAGTAAGGGTAAAACATTGGTTAAACCATTATCACATCCTTGGCTTAAGATCTCGAATTGAGAGCGTGATGCGAGGCAAAGAGAAGAAAAATAAGCAATAATAAGATAGAGAAAGAGAGGTGGGAGATGAGAGGGAATTTAACATAAAGGGACCCAACTAGTAAGCTTAGACATGAATGGATGGGTGATATGATAAAGAACTGGTGACATGAGAGAGAATTTAACAGTTTCTGAGAGATTGAAAGCACGTTGAGCATCTGAAGTTGGAACCTGGAGCTCATTTGTTGGGAGGGACGACACATAAAAATCTTGGACATGAAAGACTCTTGTTCTAAAGTCTCTCCTGCTTGGTTTTTCGTCATCACATTCGCAACTAGAAGTAGAAGAAGATGCTACTAAAAATAATTAATTCTGCGTTTCCATTTCCCACTGCGAGCTACTGATGGTTAAAAGTAATTAATAATGTCTTCTTTCCCATCTACTTGGAGGGGAAAACAAAAGAAAAGGATATTTGGATTAATTTACATTGTTGTGATTTTCAAAGTTGTTATGCAATGAATGAATGCATGCTCGAGTTGCTAATAAAATTGGTGTAATACGCAAATAGAGGTTTTGATGGGATCACGCCAAGATTAGCTGCCTTTGTTGAGGCCAGATATAAATTTTGAGTCACCACTGAATCTTGGTTTGGATGACACAACTTCTCGCCTCTTTAGTGGGTGGAATGAGATTGTGCAGGCACCGTTCATTTTGAATAAAATATAATAATAATAATAACAATAATAATAATAATAATAATAATAATTATTATTATTATTATAGGGAAAAAAAAACACATACCCCAAACAAGAGAATCAATAAGGGTGGGGCTAGAGCCCCCCCCCCCCCCCCCCCCCCCCCCCCCAACCATTTTCGAAAATAATGGAGGATATTTATTTTCAAGGATATTTATTTTTTCCAAGTCAAACGGTATATTATATTATTTATTTTATGCTGGATGGTGGAAAAATATATGCAGGCTCTACTTGGGTATTTTATTTTCCCCCAACCAAGCAAGCGCTAAAGAAGATGTGGGGGCTCTAGCTTTTTACCTTCCCATTTAGGGGCAATTCATCAGGTGGTTGGCTCTCCAAGGATGAAACCTGTTGAACATAAAAGAACAAAATAACAGTTTTATTCATGGTTTTTATTCATGGTTATAACATTTCTATAAAGCATACAAAAGGGTTTTACTCTCCTCCTGTCATGATTGATGCATTATTTAAGTTCAATGACAACCAGGCAATTAAAGCAGGATCATATAAATAACAGAAATAACATTTATGCTCTTGTTTCCAGCTTTGTTTCCGCACTTTATATATAATATTCAAGAGCAGACTTGAAGAGAAGGCACAGCCCACCACCACCAGACTCAGGGGCTGTTAAAGATAAAACCATCAAAAGCATTCCAGGAGCACCACCGTCCACAACTTCAAATCCCATACAGAAGAAACTGCCACATCCACAGTTCCCTTGTCCAAAACAAGCAGTTTTATGCAATATGGGGCATATACAAAACAGAGAAAACCAAGTTCAATCTCTAAACCAGCTCAAGCAATGGCACTCCTCACATGTATGGTGGCATTCGAGGAGGCATGCGCTGATACCCATTCTCAGGACGGCTCTGTGGAACCCTTTCAGCAGCAGTTCTTTGAGTGAAGCTTCCTGGCTGAGGATTCTGATTAGGATTGAAAGGACTCCACCACTGTGATTCACCCTCAACTGGGATCCAGGGTAGCGGAGTGAAACCCTCTCTACTCCATCCATAAAACCGGTCCATATGTCTGCCAATGTTCTCACCTTCTTGATGATTCCTGCTTACAGATCCCGACACAGAGAAGCCATAAAAGCCTCCAATTTCAGCTGAGGAAGACGTCGCAACTGAAGAAATTAGAGTCACTCCCCTTGGCCTCATTCTCCTAATGGGAGCAAAGGGTGAGGTTCGCGGTGATGAAGAAGATACAGACTGTTGATAGATGTGACTGCCAAGTCCACGAGTATGACCTCTGACCTCCCCCATAACTGGTGGTCCTAGTGATGTGACCAAATTGTTTCCACTGCGTGCAACAGACCTGAAATAGTTGGGCAAGTTGTTCTGATGTCAAGCCAATAAAATAAAACTAAGGAGAAGCAGAGGAAAAGAAGTAATGGTCATAACAAAAAGATATAGTGACATTCTACCCATGCATAAGGGGGTGGGGATGCACAAAGGATCCCAATCTCTGCTGGGCGCTGGTGTCATTTCTAGATGACCTCAAACCAAACTGAGAGGCAGAGTGATCGTTATTTCCTGACAGAGGAAATGAGAAGGAATGCTGTTGCTGCCAGTTGTGGTTTTGTGGCTCAGTTGCAGGAAAGCTGTGGGAGCTGATCATATCAGCAGATGATTGTCCTCCCAAGCTTGTTGGATGACGATGAAATGGACCATTCTCAGGAAGAGAGTCGGCAGAACTTGAAGGTGCAGCATGCACAGGATGAGGAAACCCATGCATGGCCAAGTATGGGCACACATGTGAACTACTTGAAGCACTTGAATGGTCTCCATATGCTGGGTTGCCCATGAACTCATGATCTTTGATGCAAAGAGCAAGTACAATCAATTTAAAGATAGTGCTACTAATAATTATTAGATTTGCTAGAAAAAAGCTAATTATAGCTTCAAGATAAGCAAAGTGCTTACAAGAGTTTGGCTGTGGTTCTCCTTCCCTGCAGGCAGAGTATTTCCAAAGTCAATTCACTAGCATCAAATTTCAAGATAAATAGACAGTGTGCAAAAGTTTAGCAAGCATCGTTGTATTGTCAACAACTAATCTGAAAAAGCATTATAATTTATATACTTCAGAGAAATTCCTAGCCATAAGACTTCTGAATAAGCTCCAACCTAGAAGAATCCTAGGGCAACCTGATTTGAACATCATATAGGATTTGATGCTCCATCAATCAACTATAGAACCAATGGGCTGGTGCCATTTGGAGCTGTATTCTTACTGTGTGAGCATCATGTCCAACTCAACATTATAAAAAAGGTTATCAACAAAAGTAAAATCTCAGAAAACTAACAAAGTTATGTTTAAAGAAAAAAAAAAGGGAACCGCCACTTAAATTGCAATCATTCTTTAAATTTTCTTCTGAATATAAAATTGGTAATTTATGATGTAATAGTTGCATGAGTTTGATTTAATTAATTTGAAAGTATAAAATGAAGAACTATAAATGAGAGGGACATCACAAATTCTGAGTGAACACTAATTACACCTTCACCAATAATCTCTCCTGCACGGTTCCTTTTTGCTCATTTGCATTCATGTTATATGGGCAAGCCCAAGGTTCACAATCGCAGTACCAAATTCTATACCGGTACTACATTGGCATAGCGTTCGTACACCTCGTCTGCAAGTCAATCTAGCATATCGAGACCTGATAAACCCCTTGTACCGAGTTGGTTTGGTATTGGAATGAGGTGGCAAGCCCAAGGCTAACAAGGTTGATAAGGATATATCCAATAGTTAAATCATGGGATAAACACAGTTTATCAAGCAAAATATATTGGTAGATCATTACAAAATAACCTTATAACACGGGTTTAAATTCCCTTGATAGGTCCAATTTTGTCATTCTCATAAATGGGGAGTCCTTCAGAATGAAAAGTATCATTAATGTTCATTTTACAACTTTGATCAAGAAGTTGTGTGCTCTGTCATTCATCTTTTCTAAACCTTCAACATGAATTCAAGAATTTCTTCACTAGCAATAATTGGTTTAGGGTGACATGTCCAATGCATTTCAAGTTGTAGCTTCTCACTTTAAGTGACACACATGATTTACTTGTTTCAGGCTCTTAACCATCCTTGATTCATAAAGTAGGACCTGTACCTTTTTTCGATCCTGCATGGATGGGACAAAGACTTTTGATTAAGATGAAGGTTAAGGCTCACATGTCCTCCTGCCCAACATTATGATCCATACTGTAAAATGAATCTTACATATTATCCACATCCCTCCAAAGGCAAATCTACTATGTAGAAAACCAAACTTCAATTGGAGAAAATCTTGCTCATGGAACCACTTCACCAAAAGCAGCTGTTCAACAAACATCTTGTCAATGAGTTGATTCCATGACCTTGTATTCCAGATCCTCTATTTCCCCAGGAAAATAGTGAAACCATATGTTTATGACTCTGAACTTCAAGGTAACATTCAACCTTTTAATGATGACCAACCTATGTGCATATAAGATACACCAAGTGGCCCCTTGTAGAATAGTCTAGGTAATTCCTTACTGGTATCTTCCACTTCACACACCATATAACAGCCCTTAATATTCTGCCACAAGCTTTTTGGGGATCATTATATTCCTAAACCTACTTTTCATTTCAAATTTTTGCATCATCCATGTGAGTAATATAATTGCTTTAATAGTTCCTTTTGGCATGATGATTAGTTGCTTTTAAATATATTTACTAAGTAGAAAAATCTTTGTTTAGTTAATTTTTTGTCAATAGGCTACATAATGTGACTAATAAACCCAATTCCCTAAATGTTATTTTCTAAACCTTATAACTTGAATTACCATTCCTTTTCTTGCATTAATGTAGCAATATCTATGAGGAAAAATTAAACATAAGAGAATAATAGTAATTGTACATAGACTATTGAATATAATCAAGCACTCATACTGATGCCACCTTTAAAGTCAAAGCAAGTCATATATAGACAATCTATTTAGAAATGTGATGTAGAACAAGAGAGGTGAAGAGTGGATCAGTGGCCAATAAAATAGTGATTACATGTGAAATGGCCAGTGATCTCTTAATGTTTGGTATTCAATTTATATATACATGAAGGAGATGTTCCACAGGATAATGGTGAGGGTGAAATGACAGGTGAAAAAGCAATTGATCTCAAAATGTTTTAAAACCATATCCACTAAACTTTCTTTATAATTTAGCATGCATATCTTTTTCAAAATCATCAACACAAGTTTTTTCACATGTAGAAAAGACCACGAAACCTCCTTTAAATATTTATAGGCATAAAATATTTTAGCAACACACATGCATATTGTTGTTCGCTTCCTGCCAGGTGATGATGACCTTGATGCTCTAAAGTATGCTTGTCCTGGGTCATTAAGAAATGCAAGTAGGCCCTTCCGTTTCACTTTAAATATTTGCATTAATCATCTGATTTGCTGAAGTCTAAAGCTGAAGGATGAATGGAGGGTCAAACAAAACAATTTTCCTATGACAATTATTGAAAAATAGTGGTACCTAACGGAAATGGATGATTGCAGCGGAATACTGAAGTTGGAATAATTGGTGAGATTGAAAACAAGGGAAGAATGACAAACTATTCTAACTAAATAATGGTGACATAAAGAAGATACCAATGTGACAACAGAAAACCAGAGAGGAAAGATCATTAGCATGAAACTAATGACAGATTCTGGACCTGTTTGATGGCACATCCTGGAAGATATGACCACCATACTGGATGGTATGGATGCATATTAGGCCTAGGAAGAGCAGAAGAGCAGAAGAGTTTGAAATGGGAGCATAAGCAGAGGGTCAACAAGAAGAAGATAAGGCAAAAAATATAGTTTAAAAGGAAAGATGAATATCAAGAAAGATATTATACAGAACCAGAAAAAGATTAAAACTCAAGGAAATATAATCAATAATAGATGATTGGCACAAGCAGAGAAGGAGGAACCTGGTAGCGAAGGTATTTGTGGGTCACATTATGAGTCCTATAGTCATTAGACAGAGAGAGTTTTGACTGCTAATTTAAAGAGATCACCTATGGAGAAACAAAAACATGAAGCAACTTGTATTTTCTAAGTTTATTTGGTTCATGTGCTAAATAATTACTGATTAAGGACTTGAATGATAAGTTCGGTGGCTAAATGTACAGCCACTGAAAAGTTGTACTGTATAAAAGTGAGTGTATGTGCGCACACACAAGCGTGGTGAAAAACATCCTCTATCAGAATTATGTAGGAACAATGACAAAACTGAAAGCAGACAATCTTATGAATATGATCATCCTAGCAAAACAACTTTTTCATCACTTACGACGGCACAATAGTTACTCCATCTATGTTTTGTACATATTCTGAAGTCCAAACTGAGGTTGATGATCAGTATAAAACTATAGTCATATTTTATGGACATGAATTCATTAGAGAAAACTATTAGGACGTTCCCTACTTATAACATGCCAAAAGTAAGCAAAGGTTAACTTGAGCATTCTCTAGAAGCGGCACACCATATTGATACCCGAATGTAGTAAGAACAAGCAAGGGATCTCATACTTTAATAAACCGATGAAGGTGAAAAGTAGTTAGTCCAGAGAAAAATTTAATAACTTGGAATATAAGATCATTAACAAAAAAATTAGTGGATTAATATATACAATGGATTGGAGAGTTAACATAGATTGTTTGCAAAAGATTGAGTGCATAATAGAGAAAAAAAACAAAAGAAGTTGGTAAGACATGTTATAAATTTTGACATCTAGGTATAGAAATAAAAATGAAAAAGAAATTATTGTAAATAAGAGTTTAATAGATGAGTTTGTAGACATTAAGGATAGAGTATTAAAGGAAGAAAAATAGGGTGCAATGGAAAAATCAATCTTATGTAGGAAGAGATCCTTAATGGTATTAAGATTCTAGTTGCAGAGGTGCTACGATAATTAAAGAGAAAGACCACTTGATAAGAAAACTTGATGATGAAATGAAAAGGCTCAGTTGGCAATTAAGAATGAAAGAGTGATATACAAAATTATCCGAACGTGGGAATAGAAAAATACATTAAAACTATAAAATGGCTAAGAGGAAAGTTATGAACGCAATACAAGAGACTAAATTCAAGACATATGAAGATTTATACCACAAGTTAGAACTAAGGATGAGGAGAAAAATATATAAGATTATAAAACAAATTAAAAGAAAACTAAAGACTTAAGTTAAATGTATTGAACATTAAGATCAAAAAATTTTGGTTAAGGACAACCAAAAAAATGATGAAGAATTTATTTTTATAAATTATTAAATGAAAGTCATGTAAACGATTTGGGATGCCTTACTACTTCGATCGAGGAAAGAAATGTTAAGTATAAATGTAAAATTAAAGTATTTGAGGTAAGAGAGGCTAAGAAAAAAATAAAATAGCAATCGGACATCATGGAATTTCTATAAAGGCATGGAAGTGTTTAGGTGATGTGCAAGTAATTTGGTTGACTAAGTTATTTATATGATCTTAAAGACCAAGAAGATCCCCGATGGATGGAGGAATAACAATACAGTACCCATTTATAAAAATAAAGATAATATTTAAAATTATTTTAAATATCGTGATATCAAACTTATGAATCATGCTATAAACTTTAGAAGAGGTTGATTAAGAGATTGAGATGCGACACAAAAATATCAAAGAAATAATTTAGTTTTTACACGAAGAAGGTCAACTATATTTTCTCTTAGAAGATTAATGAGTATAGAAAAAAGAAACATCTTCATATGATGTTTTTTTGATTTAGAAAAAACATATATTGAGTTCCTAAAAAAGTCTCATGCTGGTGTTAAAAAATAAAAAAGTTTCTGCTAGATATATTAGTAGTTTAATATAATTAATGACGTGTACAATGCAGTAGTTACCAACACAAAAATTATTGGTGATAATAATAATAATAATAGTGAGAATCTAATCATCATATATTTACTGCTTTAAATCATTACATTTTTGGACTAGTTATAGATGAGCTTACTAGGGAAATTAATGATAATATTCCTTAGTTAATGTTATTTACAAATCATATAGACTTACCGGGTAAAACTAAGATTAAGGTTAATCATAAGTTGACATTATAAAGAAATGCATTAGAATTCAAGAATTTTATATTAAGACCAAGACAAAAATGTGGAATCCAATTTTAGTAAAATTAGACATAAAGATGAAATTTTAGTAAAAATTAAGAATCATGAAGTTTCTAAGAGTAATCATTTTTAATATTTAATATCAATTATTAGTAAGGAATGAAAGATTAATGAGGATATTATCCAAAGGATTAAAATAAGTTAGATAAAATGAAGAAACACAACTAAAATATTATGTGACCATAGAATACGTGTCACGTTGAAAAAAAAATTTATGACATGATCATAGAACTATGTTTTATGATACCGAATGTTGGACAGTTAGAAAATAATATGAGTACAAAATAAGTGTGTATGAAATGAGAATGTTAAAATGAATATGTGGTAATACAAGATAGAATAAGAAAAAAGCCATTCATAAAAAGATGAAGGTAGCACTAATTGAGAATAAATTGAGAGGAAATAGATGGTTTGGATATGTACAATATAGATAAAGAGATGTACTAATATGGAGTGATTTAACATATGTAAAAGGAAAGAAGGGTCAAGGAAGACTAAAAATCACATTGGAGAAAGTAGTATGGAAAGAACTAATATCTCTACATCTTACCAAAAAATATGACCCTAAGTTGAACAGAATGAAAAAAAAGGATTATGTAGCCAACCCTAATTACTTTGCGATTAAGGCTTAGTTGTTGTCGTCATTGTATTATAACAACTAATTTTAAGAGGGCAAAGGTCAACGGTTGACACTCATCACTAGATTCAAAACAAAACCTAGATGCCTCTATAGGACTGAGTATAACTTATGGGAGCACAATCCTTGTCCAAATGGAAAACCTGGGACCTACACATGCAAAATATAGTCATATAAAGCATAGATGCTAATAAAAAAATTTAAGTTATAAAAGCACAATTAGAAAATAACCATGCAAAATCTTGGCAAAACGCATTGAGCATATCTACAAAGAAGATAAAAAAACCAACAACTAAAACAAATTAACTCACTAGACAAGTAGAGAAGTTCAAAGGATGCCATGTGCATGTCAAAGCATGGAGGTGAGCAAAGTAAATGAAAGAATCAATGTTTTGCCAATTTTAAGTGCATACAAATCAAAATATTCTAAATTATTATTACTGCATGTCAAGAACCTTTCCATCATTACACAACATAAAGTATAAGCTAGAAGTTCATTAACATTCAAGTTATCACCAATAAGTTTATCCATACATGAAAAATCAGTGCGAATATGGCAACTAAAAAAAAATTGCAATAATAAATAACGTACAATGTATACTACAAGTATCAAACACAATTATAAATAAATTCAGCCTGCAAAGCAACTCCATTTGACCCAAAATGTAATTCAAAAGAAAGAAAGAAAGAAAAAAAGATAATGCAATTGTAGTTGAGAAACAAGCTTACTCAAATAATGATGCGAATTGGGTAAATCCACGAAAAGGACACCACTGAAGTCCAAATGGCTGCACAAGAATAGTAATCTTGATATAAATGTTGACTCTAAAAAGGTGCAAAAGATTGGAAGATAACATGCCTAAATTCATAACAAAATAAGATAGTCTAAGCAAAAACCACATAAAAAAACAGATTGCACATAAGGGTGTCAATGGGTTTATCCAACCTGATTAGCCTGATGGCTGGCCTGCATAATTGCAGGCTTCAATTCTGGTAGTTGTATTGAGATTCAGATTTCAGCTTAGATAACCAGGCCCAAGGAAGGAATTCATCATGGAGTTAGTAGCCTAACAAAAAAGAATCAAATTTGGGCCTTTGAATCTCTATGCAAATCCTAATTCCAACCCATAACAACCTAATCACTTAAAGCAACAAGAATTCTTCTCGCTCTCTCCTCACAACAAGAGCAGGTAAAAACTTGAAGTCCATCACTCAACTCTTTCTTCCCGAAACATTGACTGCACCTAGTTCTCATTGTTTTGAAAAAAAAGAAAACCTTATTTTAGGTGTCTTTCTTACACCTCAAGGTGTGGCTTTCCAGAAATGCGTCAAGGATCATGGTTTATGCAATATGAAGTAAGTCATGCATATTGAAAGAAGAAGCTCATGAGAGGCGACACCTTGCACTATACATTATGTCCAACATCAGAACCTTATGTACAGTAGTTTTTCACTACAACAAGAGAGGCACTCTTATTTCATTCTTTTCCATGATATTCCATGCACTTTAAGCCGTACATGATATAGTGCTGATGATGACCTAAAATTTCTTGCACTTTGATATAATTTTCACAAGTAAAATTTTCCTGTGCAATATATAGTCAGTAAGAGGAAGGACTCGTATCTTAAATCCTTTTCTTTTACATATCTTTTGGTTATATGAAGGAAAAATTATGAGGCTTATGCCATCTGCCCCAAGGTCAATGCATCATCTTACACCTCCAAATTTTTGCAAACCGCCCACCCCCACATGCTCCCTCCCCCTTTTGTTTTCTTCTCTCCCTCTAAGCATAGGCTGGTATTTCTAGCTGTAGTTCCAGCAGAGGCACACAATCACCCAAGGCTACAATGGCCAATTTATACTCACATCCCCAAGATATGTCACCTTATGATTGAAATTATATATTACAATAAACTTGCATTCAATATCAATAACAATGTGATCCAGTGAGACTCCAACATGATAATAGAAAATGCCTTTCAACTTGGTAGTATAGATTTGTCATGATAGCTTCAGTTAATAGGTTCTGTAGCACACATATCTACAGTCTGTTAACTCAAGGCCAAGTGAATATAAGGTTATCAAGTCTGTTATTCATCCTTTATGATCAAATACTCATTATTCTTTGTAGCTAATCTATATCAACATCTACATCTAACAGAATTCAACCTTACAAATGGGTAAGTTGATTTACATAAGCATCTCAATAAAGAAAGATCAACCCTCTTAGTTCTAGTTACAACAATGTTTCCTCGTGCGATACAACTAAATTGCCACTCCATGCATCCAATATTGTCCTAGAAACATATAAACCATTGACATCTCAAAAATCCCTCATTGTACATGACTTTAGTAAGGCCAATTTAACTTTCTCTAATCTCACCAAGGATAATTAATTCACAAATATATGCATCATACGTCCCTCCCCTTAAATATCAAATCTCATTCCTTGTAAACACCAATGTGCCATAAATATCCTTAGTCTCATCACAAGTAGTCTCTGCATACATGTCATTATTATTAGACTGGAGCACATGCCTTTCTTTCTCAATTCCATCAAGTATGCTATCTTGGTATTTTATCATAATATTTTTCAACAATTGTACAGGTCATGTGTAAGTTCATCGTCATCATAAAATTTTCATGAAATTGCCAAAGAAAATCACCTTTCTTTTTGTCTTTATGCCTATAACTTGTGCTAAATGCAATTCTCCATATCAAATTGACTTATTCCCTTGTCTGGACTCTCCATGCCTCAGATAAGATCAGAATGTTCCTGAGGATCTGTCATGCAGGATGAAACATATCACCCACGCTCAACTTGTTGAAGCTGCCATTAAGTTTTAAATGATAAGAGAATTTTTGTTGATATGTTGTTAGTTGCGACCAATGGAACACTGGTCATTAGCAGTCAAATTCTTGATCAGACATCACTAGATATTGAGCTTGATAATAAGAGAAATAAGCAACAATCTTAGAATTTCTATCATACTCTTTCGAAAATGTTTAAATGAAAAATGGGATGCTAGTTAGTATAGCTAGATTTTAATTTTTGACAGGGGCAGAATTGTTTTTAAAATGGTTTTCTAGCCATTTCACGCAATCATAGCCATGAACTTAAAAAATGATCAAGAGTTAAGCAAGTCATTGGCAGTACTGTATCCAAATGAACTTTGTCTTTTGAGAACGGATGAGTAATATTCCCAATCCACATTAAACAGCACAGAAATATCTCAAGGTTTAAGTCCAAAGCTGCAATCCATTTCATTATTTTTCAAGGTCTCAAAAGAAAGGGCATGGAAACACATAGGAACTCATTTCAATTAGAGGATCTGGAAGAGGATGATAAAACTCAATGAGTTTTAATGCTTCTGCAGAATTTATCATTTTAACAACTTATTGTCCAATGTGCAATCCTTGGAGTTTTTAATCTAATCCTAGTTGTTTGATATTTTGAATCATCAAATCAGCTTACCAATTCAATGATGAAGGATCAATTGCACACTGACTAGATCTGTAGTTGATAAAACCTATTAAAAAATTCTCAGCAGTAGATGAATGCTATAAAACAAATACAAGTAGCAAGCATGGTATGCCATTGCAGTCCATAACAATGTGTGATACCATAACATACTAACACCGAATCCGTACATGGTACGGGAGGTGTACCAAACATCGATACATAGAACTAGCCTGCATACCGGGCCTATTGACACTCTACCAAGATGGTACAAATACAAAGCCCGATACCAAGTTTGTGAATCTTACTAGCAAGTTGAACTACTAATGTGGTTGCTGAGTCATAAGTGGGATGCAAAATCCAATCACATACATACAAATTGATGACAAATGATTTCATTGGGTAATCTAGATGGTTAATAATGATATGCAATAAAATAATTACCCATTGGAATTATTATAAACCACTAAACCAAGCCACTCAACAGATTGATATCACTTGAGAATTGAAAAGCTGATGGATTTAAAGTTCTTGAGAGGGTATCGAAATATCATTAAGCCCTCTTCTTGGTAGTATAATGTGATATGTACAACTAGCATTATCTTATATACTGTTTCTACTTTCTTTTGTGCGCATGCATTTGGTTTTTTGTTTTTAATATTTTTTTGGTTTTTTTATCTGGGATGATATTACTTATATTATGTAAAATATATGATAAAAATCTCTCAAAAAAGATATGTGATAAAAAAGAGAATATTTTGACCTGGACCACACAAGATAAAGGGGAAAAAAAGATCTTTGTATGTCTCACATGATAACCCATGATTTTAAAGTGCCAAGATAGGTTTTGTTACTTCTTGAGGTAAGAAGAGTTAGAGAGAACTACCATAAAGCATGGTTTTACTAGGCATCTTTGAACAGAGCAGAACAACACCAACAGTGAACAGCAAAATCAGAAAAAATTGATGCCAGTTTTTCCTTCTCCAGAACAAAGAGAAAAGGAAACCCTGAAAAATTTACATACAAGATTAAGTGCATATATGCAAATCTACATCATCATAGACTTCTAAAAATTTATTGCGGCCTGATGCGTCAAGCATGACCACATACATATTCCTCAATATAGGGTCTACCATTAAAACCAAACGTTTCAATCAAAGATGGCCAAACTGTACCGAACCGAATGGTTTGGAGTGAAGTATGCCCAACTAGCCTAGAACTAGTACAATTTGGTGGTTTGGTTCAGTATAAGGGTCGAACCATCCCAAACCAACCCATACCAATCTCAAACCGTACCGATACCATGCCAAACTGCTCAATTCAACTTGGTACGGAATGGTCCATAGGTTGGGGCCTCACGGTTTACCTGACCAATATATTGTCGGTTCAGTATGGCACGCCTTATACCGAACCGTACCGATTCATGGTACGGTGAACCTTGGTTTCATTGCTAGTTTATATCATAGGACCAAAATCTTTTAGCATATATAAAGTGGCTAGAAATAAATTATTCTCTAGATTCACACAAAAAGAGCATTCTGTTTTTACAAGTCATGCTTACCAGCTCAGAGTAACCAAGATCATAGATGTCTTCAGTGACCCAGCCATCAATATCAAAATCAGAAGAGGAGCGGTGTCCATTTGCATAAAGCCATCGACCTCTCTCGACTTTCCGACAATTTGGGCACTGCATTGCCCCCTTTGCATTAAATGCTGAGCCAATGCAATCTGAGCAGGTAAGAGAAAAATGGTTGGATCATAAATATAACAATCAGAGTGAAGACAAATCACACTTGAACATTCTAAAAGCAAAGTGCATGCAAAACTACATAAAATTTAGTGAATATACAGCATAACAATTAATGATGGGATGAGGCTAACATTCAACTATGGCAAATTAGAGAGTTAAGGGTAAATTATCATAAAATTTTGACATGTTTAGAAATGTCCAAGGACATCAAGAAAACTAATTTATTGCTTAAGTTTGAAACATGCAGACTGACACTGGTCCTAATCTGGAAACTCATTTGATCAGCCAGCAGTCTCACGGGGCCTATAGACACAAGGTTTGGAAGGGAGAGCTCTGGCAATGTGGCTCTAATCCTCTTGGAAAAAAGTTATGGCACAGCTTGTAGTTGTTTCTAAGATATGATTCTTATATTTAGTCTCACATATATGTTGCACCCGCCCTCTCCTGTCTCTAGTCATTTCTTGCTTTCATAACAAATGACGAAAAATGTGACCTTAAATTACAAAAGGTGGCGGTGCTTCTATATTTGATAGGAATCTTACACCGTCTACCTGTTCAAAGGTTTCAACTGCCACAAACCCTTTAAAAGCAACATATTCAATTTTACAGCAGTTTTCAGCAGAAATATCAATTTAAAAACTTATTGTTTTGTCTTTCTCCTTAAGATGACAAGAAAATGAGAGCAAGAAGTCTTACATTTATCATTCATTTACAACCTGGAAAAGGACAATTTCAATCAATCAAACAAAAGAACTCATCAAAAACAAGAAAAAAAAATCAAGAGTTGAAACAACCATGCAAAGAATTAAATACTTGCAAATCCAATGTTACTGCAGTTTACAAAAAATGTCTTTTAATGGTCTAGTCTTCCTTCTCCTCTCTCCAGATTAGGGAAATGTTCTCATATTAGATTCCAGCTTCAACCAAACATGCATGATAATTTTAAGGGGAAAAGGATTCAGGTCAGCAAGGGGAAAAATTATATACAGAGTTGCTCACAGAACCAGAAAAGCTCTGGACATTCTAAATGTAAAATTAATTATACCATTGACTCATCTTTATATTTCTGTCATTTAACATTACATGAAGCCAACTATCTGTTTATCTTATCCACTTTCATCGTGGTAAAATTCTGGGGCATAAACCATCCTGAGTTTGGCTTTTGTAAATGGTGAAGATCACCCTAGATCATCATAGTATACTTATGCATCTTTTATTGCCTGTATGAGAGGGTATGCACATGGTATTGTACATGGCCTGGATGAGATGTTGCATTCACATTACCACTTGCCCCTAAGTATTTATTTCAGAAAATTAGTTTAATACTATTTAGGTTCATCTTACATGGTGTTGGATAATCAGAAACATTTATCTTGTACATGCTACACATGTAAGGCAAAATTACAAGCAGCCATAGGAGGCAGTTGAATGTGGTATAAACATGGGTGCATGGGTCTGTTTATGTAATTCAGTTGCATGTTGTGTACATACCCCTTCTAATTTTGATTTTGGGATATAAGAGAAACAACAATATCCAATGAAAATTATATTCGAAAGGTGACAAATAAACATATTTTTATATCTGTAAAATAATAAAATATAAGAGGTCTATATAATCTAAATAAACTATAACTTTTGTTTCCTCTGCTTCAGCATTAAAAGTTGGATTTCACAAAAGAAGAGCTCCTCCCTTCTTCCTCATCTTCTCTTATTTTATATGCAGTGTACTTCTCATATTAGCATCACTTCCACTTTGGACTGGTCTATATGACAGAAAATAGCCAATCAATGATCGAACTTTATACTCATGATATGGGAGCTGATTTGTGTTCAAAGCCTCCATTTCTTTTCTCACATCATGGTATTCTTAGCCATTCTCCTGCCCCAACAAATACCAGCAAAATGGCGCAGTTGATTGCAAATATCAATAGACACAAAACAGGAAAGAATGAGAAGAAAGAACTTACACTTGAGTTTCATAGTGAAGCCTTTTCCACCGAGAAGTGGGAGGAAAAAAAACAAATAGAAATCATAAATCCTCCATAGCACCAACTTTAAACAACATAACTGCTACTTGCTGCTACTTTGTGAAGTACTAAATTCAGGCTACACTTGTGGTTTCATTTTCCTATAAAATTGCTACTCAAAACATGCTCACATTCATTCCCATAATTAAGCACCAATAACCAGCCTCCTCTCGCTTGTTCAAGTTATATAACTCTAGTATGTGCTTGCATTTCATGAACTCTACTTCAGCATATTAAGAAACATTACATGTCGTGACATAGGGATCTTTCGTTTGCTGCTCTCTTCCCTTATGCTATGTTAACATTCATTCTTAAGATCACCCAAACAATGACTATATTGTTCCATCAAAAGACCAAATACATTGTTCTCCCTTGTTGAAATTCTGCAAAACTAATGTTACTTCACATTCATTTATAAATGAACAACTTCTCCCTCTATTTTCGTTAGACTATCTTGGAATTATCTAGATTCACTTGTCTACACAATTTCTTGATGATATAATACATCATCATGTTGAAAGCCCTTAGTTTAAGGTCCTTTTCTCATAGTCAGCTATAGTCAAGGTTTTTAAGTTTGAGATGGGAAGCATCCTAGCTGTCCTATCCCATTCCTAATGAGAAAATGAAACCAGGATGGGGGTGGAACTCTAAAACCAATTGACATGGTGAAATAGGAAGACAGAAGAAAGAAAGAAAGAAAGGGAGGAAAGAAGAACAAAACAAAAAAAAATAAAGGAAGGAAAAAAGAAAAAGGAAGGAAAGGGGAAATAAGAGGAAAAGAAAAAAAAGAAAGAAGGAAGAAAGGAAAGAAAGAATAATAAAAAGAAAATAAGGGAGAAGAAAAAGGAAAAGGAAAGAAAGGATAAGAGAAGAAAAAGAAAGCAAGAAAAGATGGATGAAGGAAAAGAAAGAAGTAGAAAAAGGGAAAAAAAAACAAAGGAAGAAGAAAAAGGAAAGGAAATAAGGAAGAAAAAAAAAAGATAAAAAATAAAGAAAGAAAAGAAAAAGAAGAGAGATGTGGAGAATACTTACTAGGATGTTCAACAAGGATGGGAAGGGACATTAGGGCATCTTATTTCATAGAGAAACTAGAATACCCCTATTCCACGAGATTTAAAACCTTGGCTATAGTTATTAAAATAATAAAGGATTGAGGTGTGAACTCATCAAGTTCAATTAGTTCTCCTATAAGTTGAAAATAGAAAAAGCAGTTGGACCTAAAGGAATTTCAACTGAAGTATGAAAGTATTTAGGTGATATAGAAGTAACATGCTTCACCAATTTATTTAACTAGGTCTTGAAGGCTAAGAAGATACATGATGGATAGAAAAAAGCACTAGAGTACCAATTTAGAAGAATAAAGATGATATTCAAAATTATCCTAACTATCATAGTATTAAACTCATGATCCATCCTATGAAACTTTAGATGAGGGTAATTGAGAATAGATTGATATGTAGCACAAAAATATTAGAAAACCAATTTGGTATTATGTCAAAAAGGTTGACCACGAAAGCTATTTTTCTCCTTAAATGATTAATACAGAAGTATGAAGATAAGAAACAAGATCTTCATATAATTTTTATTGATTCAGAGAAAGCATATGATAAAGTTCCTAATAAAAAGTCTTATGATGAGTGTTAGCAAAGTAAAAGTTTTCATTAATAATAACACACACACCCATATATATATAATATAAAGAAATTGCTACCAAGAGAACTACTAGCTGCTAGTAAGTTTACAATCAAAGTAAATTTATACCAAAAATCTCTTCTAAGTCCCCTCTAAGTCCTTATCTTTTTACATCAGGTATAAATAAGCTTACTAAATATATTCAGAATAGTATTCCTTAGTGCAGTTACTTGCTGATGATATAGCCTTAGTGAATGAAAATAAAATTTTGGTTTATCATAAGTTGGAATTATGAAGAAGTGCATAAAAATCCTACATAAAATTAAGTAAGACAAAGATCAAATACCTAAAATGTAAGTTTAGTAAAATTAGAAATATAAATGAAGATAGAGTGAAAATTTAGATAAAATATAAAAGTGTAACTAGGATATTATATGATCGTACAATATCTGCCAAGTTAAAGAAAAAGTTTTATACGATAGATATAAAATCAGTTATATTTTACGGTCCAAAATGTTGGATAATTACGAAACATATGCACAAGAGTGAATCCAAAAATGAGAATGTTGAGATAGTTGTATGGTAATATAAAAATAAAATAAAATAAGAAATAAAGCCATTTATAAAAGATGAAGACAGCACCAATTGGAGACAAACTAAGAGAAGGGCAAGTTAAATTGTTTGGACATGTACAACATAGAGCAAGAAAAGCATCAAGATGAAAGAGTGATATGATAAGAAGGAAAGAAGGATGGCAGTCGACCAGAAATAACATAAGAGGAAGTAGTGAGAAAGAGTTTGATGTCTTTATATTTTATAGAAAGTATGACCTTAAACTAAGCGAAATGAAGAAAAAGAATTTATGTAGCCAACTCCAATTAGTTTAGGATTAAGGTTGAGCCGCTATTGTTGCTTATGTTAGCTATAGTTATTCATTTGATCTAACAATTTATAAATTAAAATTGCTATTTTCATCACATCTAGTCATTTCTCATATCCCAAAACCCCTTTTTTTTAAGGGGGGGAAGGGAGGGGGGAATGGGGATTTAGAAGAGTTATGCCTAAATAAAAAAAGATAAGATAAGATAACAAATCTGCACCATTAATAAAGTGATAATTTAACTTTAACCAACCACAACTATTTCATTTATATTTATCAACTTTATGGATCAAATTATGAAATTCAAGATTGAATAGTTAACAACCAGCTCTTGACCTAACATTAAGCTTCTATGAAGCATCACACATGTAGTGAAGGTAAGTTTCATCAACAGAGGGGCCTACAATGAAAATTGGACCCATTTATTAGAAGGAAAACTACCATACTGGTTTGTATATATGCATGGATGCATGCATGCAAATATAGATAATGTACATACACATATATATTAGCCAATGCAACCAGGAAATAGATCTTCAAGATTTCCCGATAGTGAAAGAGTCTAGATAAAAGATAGGAGGTAGGGTGCAAAAATGATAATTCAACCTCAACAAGCCACCACTATTCCATTTATATTGGTCAACTTTTATGGATAAAACTAGGAAAATCAAGATTGAATCATTCACAATCATCACTCGACCTAAAACTAAGCTTCCATGAAGTATCAAATATGCAGTGAATGTAATTTTGGTCAAGAGAGTAGTCCACTATGAAAATTGAAAAGCTAGTTAATGAGAAGGATAAACTACCATATTGGTTAGAAAAAAATTAGCACCTAGGAAACAACTCTCCAATATTTCCCTAACATGAAAAGAGTCTAGGCAATAGATAAGAAGCAGAGTGTGAAATACGGAGTTGCATTTATATTTGAGGAGCACATTATAAGCCAAAGAGTGGAACTCAAACAATGCTACTTTTTATTAGAATGGCAATGACCCAAAAAAAAAGGGGAGTTTTCTTGGAGAAAAAAGAATGGTACAATTCATGTATAGGCTACAATTAGCTTTATCAGAACAAATAAATTCAACAATTAGGAACATAGACATGTGTAATAAAGTCAAAAAACAGTGGTCCAAAGTTTTAGGAAGAAAATAAAGAAAAAACATATGCAATTATTTACAAATATTATAAGATGACAACATTCACTTACTTGGCAGGTGTTACTTTTTCCAAGTTGTCAGTTCCATATAAAGGATGAAGCATTACTTATCATGCCCATCCATATTATGGGCTTTCAAAGCCAAATCATGCTCTGTGACCAAGCTTGCAATGACACATGTAGATATGCAACAATAATGAATGATGCAGTCCTAGCATGCTATATGATATTAGGTAAGTCCCTTTTGGGCAGCAAGACTAACTTGAAAGCAGATAAGACTTAAACACCCATAGATGGCATGATCCATCTAAACAAATTATTATTTTAAGCAAATTAAAGAGATGCTAGGAAACATGACTAAAGAGGAGCCAGCACTGTCAGATCAAACAAGAAAAATAAACTAAAATTTCACAATGGAGCAATCTTACTAAGACCTGCCCTCTATACTACCCATGTGAGTGTCATATATTTATGCATGCTCTGTTTGAAACCGCAGCATTATATCATCGCTCAGGCTCAATCCAAATGTTAGCCAATTATGCCGATATTGATAATAAGAACTCATGCAATTAATATGTGCTATACTATATACTTTAAAGGAAACTAAATTACATCAAGTACATTTTACAAGGCATTAGTAACATTTAATTGAGTTGGATGGAAGAATGTGAGTCATATGTAATTCCTTCCCTGCCTTTGCATGGCTTCTAGCAGCATTATTTAGAGTATGTTGAGTGCAAGTTTAACACCTATTGCCATCATTGGTTGGTAGAAATGGAAATCAGGATTGTTTTCCTATTCCGAGGACGACCATTCCCAGGAGTCATCATAAATGACTGATTTTGATTTCTATGTTTAGATAAGCCTAGATCCGAGTGAATGAAGTGATTCTTGTTATATATTCCAATTTGCATAAATACTATACAATTATATTATATTAATATAATATAATTACTAATAATTATACATCATAATAGATGTCATAATATTAAAATATAGTAGTAACCACTGTAACATATATTATAATAAATATTACAATAAATATAAAATGAATAGCATATATTATAATAAGATTATATACCTTATATCAATTAATGTATTGTATAAGAGCCTTTTTTATTATTACTTCGGCACATATCCAATCCCCCCTCAGGGCACATCCTTTTATCCCATTTATGGTAATTCAATAACCACCGTCATCAACGTTTTTGCCTAAATCTCCTACAGAACATGGGAATGGGCTGAAATGAAAAACTGATACCCATTCCCAATTCTCATTCCTGACTCCTATACCAACAAACCCAATTTCGCCTACAATATGAATCACAATAGCACTTCTACAAAAGCCTAAATGAGATACCCCTGTCCATATTTTGAATGGGTATTCTCTTATTCTCTCTTATCAATCCTATCTGCCTTCTTTTTAACTTATTAAATCCACTACATATTTTATCAGGTTTTATTGAAGCTCGGCATGTATATATTTTTTAAATTCATAAATCCTATTGTATCATTTTTGAGTTCATTGCATCCATTCTATATATTGCCACTGCATTATTGTTGGACTGCCAAGACCCCAACTGTTTATGTATACTCTTTCTTTTCTTTTTTTTCATGCTCAAGCAAACTAAACTACTCTCTTTTCACCTTGAGTTCATTCTACCAGATTTTTTTCTTTTCATTATCTTTCTGATATGCACAGTTTAGTCCTAGATGACATGAGAGAGAGGAGAGATCCCTTCTCACCATACACATGGATAACTTACCTCAACTTCGCCTTGACAATTACAAAAGATTGTTCATTTCAAATATAAACAAGGAGGGTAGTGCCCTCAATGACCAACCTTTATTAATACCATCCTGAATGAACATTTACCCACAGCCAAGCCCAATACAGATTCACAAAGTGCTAACTTGACAAGGACCTCATACTCACTCGGTTGAAAGAAATAAACATAGAAAGATGCAATTATGTGGATCAACTTGTATTCATTCATGAAAAACATTTTTTTAAAAGGTGGCAGGGTATGCTTATGGTCCAAGGACCACATAGCATATATGCAGTATGCAGACACGTGAGTCTGTATGCCATTACTGTTTTTTATCCATTTAAAAATAAATGGAATTCATTAAATACAATAATAAGCACAATAATAATGGTAATAATTTTTACAGATGATGATAATAATAATATTAACAACAACAACAACAACAATAACAAACAATTAGATTTGGTGCTTATTGCTTAGCACCCAATACCTAATAGCCTATAATCAATATTTTAGCATTACTAAGACCCATATTGAGCCCTCATAAAATCCACATTAAACCTAACCATCAGCTTGAATTCACAACTCTATATAGGTCTACGTGAGAGTAGGCTGTACATGTGGCTCCAAAATGCTAAGCGGGCTCACATATTAGTTGAAAGCAAGCTATAAATGCTGTCACACAATGCTAAATAGACCAACTTTTTGGTCCATTTGCAATATGACTATGACCACATATATTAAATACATATAAGCAGTGCGGCCAATGTTTTTCCAAGTGGCAGGCCCTCTGAAGTTGCCTATGCTAGGAATATGGCACAATCACTTAGAAGTTTAACATCAGGCTGATAGTCAGACACAAAAACTACTTTATCTTTCCAATAAAACTCTCAAGCTTAGGGTTACAATCCAGAATTTATGCCATTTTTGTAGGAAAAGGCTTGGAGAGGAAGAGGAGGAGGAGAAGGATGATGATGATGACCGACAATTATAATCAAATTTAACCTCATATGGAACGCAAGCACTTCTAGCCCTATTTGATTATTGATCAAGTAAAATCATGTATTACGCATACAAGTTATGATACCTAGCAGCGAGAAGAGACATGCAGCTTATTCTCATAGCAGTTTTTAACACCTGATGCCCAAATATCTTTCTAGCTATGAGACGCCTTTCCATCATAGAAAATTCACATGCAATTCAGCTAGCACAAACCAATTATTGTTGAGTTTCTATTCAGGCAAAGAAGCTCCGGTACAGGTAAAAATATCCCAAATTTGCACTGATTTTCACCCTTCATACAGTGGAAATTCAACCTTAATTAGCAATATCGCTCGCAGCTACCACCTGTGAAACTAGAAGCTCAACTGGTTTTCCAGCAAGCTAACCTAATTCCTACCCTAACCTCACTTAGGGCATGCATCAGAGTTATTGTTGATCGGTTATTTACAAACCCAATACTCCATGTTTCTTCAAGATTTTATTAATTTCGGTCCGTCAAACCCATGAAATGGATAAAGGTGGAAACTTTATTCGAGCAAAGAATCAGCGATCACAATCAAAGTTCATCCTTCACAACGCAGACCGGGTAAACGCCATGAAAGATGTCCGCTAACCATAGATCTAAAAGAATCCCATGCAGGGAAACAAAAAGGTTCGATTTTGACAACAGGAGATGCACGCAAACCAGATTCAGACAACCCTAGAACAGCCATGAATAGCAGATAAGATCGGGCAATATAAGCAAGATGCGACGAAAAGGAAGAATTGATCACCTAGATGGAATTCGTGCCCGCATTGGAGCCTGGCGGTCGATCTCTCCCCCTGATTCAGCACGAGCTCGAGGCAAATTGAGCAGGACGAGGCCGCGGCCTTCCCCCCGTTGGAAAACTCCGTCTTTTCGAGATCCATGGCCTCCGAGCCGCTCATCGATCCCACCCCCTCTACTTCCGCTCCTCGAACCCTTTGCTCGAAGACCCTAGAAGCCCCGATCGATGCCCATTTCCACCATGACGAGATTATAAAAAGTTAGGGGAAGAGAGAGACAGAGCGGAACGAGAGGGGTTCGGTTCGGACAAGACGGAAATGAATTTCCGGAAGCTCCCTTTCTTTCATATTTCGATTGCCTTTATTTTTATTTTGGTTTTTTTTTTATTATTTTTTTTTAACTTAACCCCCTCTCTCCTGCGGTTTTGTGACGGTGGTTTACGTGCGGTTGGGAGGTTCGATGTGTTTTTTTTTTTTTTTTTTTTTTAAGGTATACTCTTTATACCAAATAAAACCGCTCCCATGTTAATAGCTTTCTAGAGGGCGGTGTTTTGTGTGAGTATTTACGATGGGAGTGCGATTATGCGCTAATGAAGGAGAGGAGACTTCATATTTAGGCCCCATCTTCATGTTTTATCACGGCTTTCTACATTTTTTTTTTTTTTTTTTTTTTTTCCCACTCCGAGCCCCCTAAAAATTGTAGCTTTGCAGCATAATACCTTCATCATATCTTAGTCATATCTCCTGGACTTATTTGAACACTTTGCATTAGTGGGAAACAATTCTACTTCATTCACAATTTTACATATAATTCTTGCATATAAATTTTCCCAATACATAGGGCCGAGAAATTTCTAACGGTTCTATTTAAAAATTATATTTAATTTTTTATATAAAAAGAAAATAATTTATAAAGTGATTGATAATTTTTTATGATATATTTTGTTGAAAATAACTCATGCATCTTTCCTAGCAATCTTGTTTCTTAGCTATTTAACTATGACATCAATTAATCAGCGAACTAATAAAAGTAAAAATAATTATCAATCATTATTTGCTCATCAAATTGTTTTTATCTTATATATAGCATCAATATTTATATAAAAGACAAGGTCACATAAGTTACGATTCTTATCTCCATATGAGATTGCATACAAAAGACAGCTGGACAAAAGTAGAAGCAATTGTCGACTAGTATCGACTTAATGACTTATCATCATCTTTTATACCCAATGTTGATAGAATAGGAATTATAGTAAGATTGAGTTGAGTTTGGTATACCATCCAACTCAGCCCCAAAAACCTAAATGTTCATCGGTGGTGATGATAAGATTTGTTATATCTATGGGATTGATATTAAGTATAAATGAATTTTGATTTGGCACCATGTTGGTCCATTTCACTAGAGGGAATGAGGGGGAGAAGGAATATGCTTAAAGGTGAGATGGCAATGATATACCCTTTGGTGGAGGGTAAGAGTAGATGGCAATGTAGCAATGAAGGGAAGTAAGTTAACTATGTGAGTGAGAGAGAGAGAGAGTTTCTTATTGAATATTGATTTAAAAAATATAAATAAAGATGCTTACATGCTTAGAAACATAGAATTCTAAATCTATAATTTAATAAGTCATTAATTAAAATAAGAAGTAAGAGACAACAATGACTACTAGACATATTATCAAATACTATTTGCTGACATCAAATGTTGGAGTGTCCAACTAAACTACCTTAATGTATAATTGAAATTAAGAATAATGAGGAATAAAAGCCCAAACACTTCACAATCTATTTATGTCGTTATATTTCTACAATAGATATACTAGAAGACACCTCTAATTGCTTGTTTTGAGTAAAAACATCAAAAAAATGTTATTAAAATGGATTAAGTTGGTGTTTTATAAGACAACTAAATAAAATTAATGACTTCGACTAAATTTAACTCATAGAGCCAATCAAGACTAATATGAAGTTTGAATTTTATACAAGCTGAATCCCTTATCTAGTTTGCTTGAAAGTTATCTAGAGGCTAGCCTTTAAGTCTACTTAACATGTTCCAGAAAATACTACAAAAAGTGATGTATTAAAAATATTTTTAGAGTATAAAGTTAAACTAACACATACTTTTAATTATATTAGACCTAAAATTACACTTATGTCTAATACTTGAACTGTATATAATAGTATTAATTTTATGTGTGAGAAAGTGCATTTTTATTGATTTTGATTGAATTTTACAAAAAAAAAATATTAGATTTTATCAACTTGAGCATCCACATGCTACTATCATATGCATAGCTATTTGGAAAACTATAAATGGTTATGATTTTCAAAATAATTTTTTATTACTTTTGATAATGTTAGTATTAATATTGTGGTTCTAGATATTTTAAAAACATAATTAAATCTTATTTTATATTAGATGTGCATGTCATATAATAAGTCTCCGTATTCAAGATGGTTTGAATATTATTGATGAACATATTTGTAAGAAATACAAATATTTTTATTGCATATCCAATTTCTCCATCTTGATTACAAGGTTCTGAGGAATTGTACTATCATATGATAAAAAAGCAAAAAAAAAAAAAGAAAATCATGTTAGACTCAAAACATAGGTAGAATTCCACACATTTAATGTAGAAAGGTTACTTTGATTATAAAGATGTAATTGCAATATTCTATAATGATTACATGCTTAGTGATAATCAAATTAATAATTTGGATTGCTCTATTTGTTACATTATAATGATTTTTTTAGAAAGATTTATAATGCAATTAATAAATTGTTTAGTACTTATTATCACACCTCTCCTTTAATTATTTCTTAATTATATAATATTAATGATTGTTTTTCAACTTACAAATTTGAACTTGGCATTCAAAATATGGTTTCAATAATGGAAATAAAATTTGTAAAATATTTTTAAGATATTTCACCATTATATTACTTAGTTGCAAAAATGGATCTTTGGATTGAAATAAGTGGTTTAGAAATTGTACCGGTTTCATATCATGAAAATACGTAAAGTAGTATAGATCTAGACTTTAAAAGAAGAAATTAATAATTTATTACATGAAATGTATAGTATATATGAACCACAATTAGTAAATAATAGAAGGCCCACTTTTAGTGGACCATCTTAAAATAGCAATAATAGTGCTAAAAATCTTATATAGTCATTATTAAATAAAAAAGTATATAGCCATAGGTATTTTTTTTTCTAATGAATTTTCTTCTTATTTACAAAATGATTTCATTGACTCCCTCACCTATGAGAAGTTAGAAAATTTTGATATTTTGATTTACTAGAAAGAATATAAAAATAATTATCCTATGCTTGCTGCTATGGTACATCAACTTGTAACACCCCAGATGCCTAGAGTCGCATCACCATCTATTTTTTCTATAGAGAATAGAATGTTGTAAGATAATAGGAGCCAATGGATGCTCAAATCAATGAAGATGTCTATATATTTGAATGATTGACGGCATGCTAAAGAAAGATTATAAGGCCAAACTCAAAAATTGAAGGAAAACACAAGTCCTGAATAATAAAAATAATTTTGTTCAAATAAATTGTAATTATCACTCTTTTTTTTTTTAAATATTTTTTAGATTGATTGAAATTTATAAATTGTAATTTTTAGGTGCAATTTTGTAATCATGTGGAATTTGAGAAATAATCATTTCTCAAATAAAATCTTGATTAATTTTATTTCATTGTTTGTAATTTTGTATACATTATAATTCATCAATAAAAATCAATAAGAGTGCTATTTTTTCATTATTTCCTAAAGTCAAATTTACTTATTCGTTCCAATTAAATGATAAATTATGATTAATAAAAATTAGTGTTTTACTTTTTTTTATTTCAAGCATAGAGAAATAAAATGAAAATCTGAGTAGAAGTAAACAATCACTTGCCAGATTCTTTAGTTATCTCGTTAGTTTTAGCTTTTGATCATATTGATAGTTTATAAATGTTTCTCAATTTCAGTGACATTGAAGTATGTGATTATGAAGATTTTGTTAGCATTAAATTGATTTAGTGAATAGTAATTCAATTTTTATTACTTAAATTAAATGTTGATATGTTGTGATAGGTGCCTTGCATGTCGTGGGATTTGCGGCGGATTGTTGCATCCTATATCCACCTCAAATCTGGGGCATGACAATTGATCCTTTGGCTGAGTTCAAGTGTAGAATTTGACTTAATGACTAGTAATTAGGCTCACCGACTAAGCCTAAGTATTGGAATTGACCGTTAAGATTAACTAAATTAGTAGTAATCAAGTTTATTGATCAAATTTGAGTCTCAAAACTAACCCAATTGGGGGTAATCGAACATGCTGGTTGAACTTGGACATTAGGTTTAGTCTAATTTATGAAGATTTAGACTCAGCCGATTATTGAATGCTGAGAATCAAACTTGATGGTTAAACTAAAAGGTTACATTTGACTCCTAGTAAGACCTAATTGATGAATTTGACCTAATTTACAATAATTGATGTTAAATTGGTGCTCAAATGTCAGATAACCGAACTATCATGGTAATCTTAGTTTGATTTATAGTTGAGTTATTGAGTCAAATGGCCAAATCTGGGTATTAGATTTAGCCTAAATCATAAAAATTAAGCTCAATGTTCGAACCATAACTCCAATTATTCTTTTTATTGAAGTCCAATTAATGTAATTAGCTTCTGATTGATCTTGGATCCTGCCCATGAGGATCCAGGCTAACGAATTAGACCAAAATCACCTTAAATAGTTTCACAATCATGTATGAATATATAAAATCTTCCTAATGAATAATTGATCTAGGATGAAATATACGCTAACACAAGGTGCTCACAATATTAATTGGCTTTGTTCACATTGGTTTCAAACACCAAAAAAAAAAAAAAAAAAAAAAAAAGAAAGAAATAGGAATTGATTAAAGGATCTAGGTTTGTGGTTTCAATGCTAGATCACATTTTCGCTAACTTTGGTCTAAAAGCTAATGCATTGATGATTGAAGGGATATCTTTTTTTTTATAAAAAGTTTTTTTTTTTTTTTTGGTATTTTATTGTTTACGCAAGACCTATAGCTATTGCCCACTGGATTCATGTTTCCTTTAAATTTTGGTTGGACAACCATGATGGGCCAAGGCTATAATTATTTGTGCACTTTGAGAATTACAAGCAGGCTCAAACATTCAAATACAATTTGAATAATTTCTTATATATATATAGAGAGAGAGAGAGAGAGGTAATCACTGTTATGGAGCAAACACTATTCACTGAAACAGAACGTAGATTTATTATTGGCGGGTGATCTTATTAAAACAAGAGTTTATTTTCCTTATCCCCCGTAAACGCAGTAGCTCTCCAGCCCAGCGACAGCCAGATCACGACACATCTGGGTACACCCCAGGAATAATATTAGTGGTCGTAAAAGGCCCATCAACCAGCAGGTTGAGCCCGCTCACGTACTTGGACTCATCGCTCCCCAGATACACCACCGCCTCTGCCACGTCCTCCGCCTTGAGCTTCTTCTTCCCCTTGAGAATGCCATACTCAGAAAAGTAGGCCTCCAGCTTCTCCGCTTCTCTACCACGCGCACCTTGCACGCCAGTGGCGTGGCCACCCTCGCCGCACCGTTGACATGGATACCAAACCGTCCCAGCTCCACCGTCGCGCCCTTCATCAACCCTACCACGGCGTGCTTCGAGGATGCGTCTGCCAGCGTTCCCAAACCCTCCATCACCCCCGCCCGCGGTGCTCGACGTCATCACGATACTGCCTCGGCGTGCCGGGATCATCACCTGTGCTACGTGCTTTCTCCCGAGGTAGCGCCCCAATTGACTTTTTTTTTTTTTTTTTTTTTTAAAAAAAAGGTTTTCAATCTTTTTTTAAAAAAATAATAATTTTGAAGGATCGTAAACGCTCGCGAGTAATGCCCGCGACAGCTTGCTTGAACGTTCGTGGCTGATCGTGTTAAAAATCTATTCCTATTTATAAATAAATTTAAAAATTAAAAATAATTAATTTCGAACTAAAAATCTTTTTTTTAAAAAAAATATTTTTTTAATTTTTTTAATTATTTATTTCTTTTTAAACATATAAAAGAGCGTTGGATTGTACTCATGACAAAAAGTTCGAACTGAATCGATTCGTTATACTTTTATACTTTAAGGATAGATCATCTGCAAGATGCAAAAATTAATTTTTAGAACAGTATTTAATACGTCTCAATTCAATTCAAACATAGTTTTCAAACTTCTTTTGATTTAAATTTTTATATATTTTTTTAATTTAAAATTTTTATAATTTTTAAATAATTTAAATTTAAAATTATAATTATTTTGCAACAGTTGACCCCACCACCTTCTCAAGGTTGGCCTTATCGGTCTCCAATGTATTCAAGCACGGCGATCTGAAGATGCCGGCGCTTTTGAACATGATGTCAAGCTTGCCGTGGTGGAATCAACAAGCAGCATCTCGGACATGAGGTTCGTTCGTTACCGACGTAGCGGGCGAAGAGCTTCGCGGTGGCAGCGCCTACGCCGCTTGAACCGCCGGTGATCAATACCACCACGTTGCCTTCAAGCCTGGCGAAGAGCTTCGCGGTGGCAGCAGCGCCTACGCCGCTTCAACCGCCGGTGATCAATACCACCACGTTGCCTTCAAGCCTGGCGAAGAGCTTCGCGGTGGCAGCAGCGCCTACGCCGCTTGAACCGCCGGTGATCAATGCCACCACGTTGCCTTCAAGCCTGCCAACATGTCGTAAATCAATCAATTTAATGAATAGGTTGCTATGGTGATGATGATTTAAGAGCAAACATTGGTCAGGTTGTAAGATGGGGTGCTTGCCTTCATGCAACCGAAGCAGCCATCACCAGTCACCGGTGGCGGGACCAGAGCTGACAAAGATAAATAAAAAGAGGAGGATTACGAGCTACAAAGATAAATAAAAAGAGGAGGATTACGAGCTACGACTATATTTTTCGTTTCCACGCGAACGATCGCCACTGGGAATAAATAATAAAATCAACGTCATGAGAAGATTAGCGCAGCCTTTATGAGATAGGTCCCGGCCATTAAAACCTATTAAAAAGTTGCACGAAGTCAGCATTAATGATGAAAATTTATGCTCAATCCTCATTTAAACTTGCTGATTCATACGCTCTAAAAATTTAGCTATTAAAATTTTATATTTATTATCATTTATTATACCACTAAATTATATTTTAAAAGATCATGTTCCATGGTATGATATTATATTAAGAGCTATGGTATGATATTATATTAAGAGCTATATTAAGAGCCCATTTCATTACATGCTAAGCATAAAAAATAATAAAAACTAGCCGTTCAATGAGTAATAAACATTTTCTTCCATATGATAACAAATTAATACATCAATTGATTTCATGTTGATGTAAATGTGTAAACTATATCAACAAAGTCACTTGCTTAAACATCTTCCTTTTTGAATTTCACTAGCATTAACATTTTTTTTTCCTCTAATATGTTTGGGTATAGCAAACTCTCCCACAACAGCGGTGAACGATATCATCTTATTTTTAGTAAGCGAGAATTTTTTCAATGGAAGATATGATAAGCACTTTTTCCTCAACATGACATCAAATTCTATGCCCACCTCATGCTTTGCTAATGAAAATTTAATGGCACATCAATTGTTTCTCTAAACATAGCCTATTTAAGATAGATTTAGATGTGAATTGGTGTTATATTTATTGTCATCTTCAACACAAACTAATAATTTAAATAATATGAAACACTATATATCTTTTAATTGCTTGACTTATGAGTTAATATTTTTAAATCATATGATTTTGTAAATAGTTTAGATGGAGTAGATCTCCTCTAATGCCAAAAAACATGTGTATCAAAACCTATGTTATCTAATCAAGATTATTCAAATCTAACTTAAAACCTAATCAATAGGATTTTAATCCATCTTCTTTTACTATTATAATACCCTAATCTAATACATTCTACGATCCACCTACAGGTTACAGGGTGACAATCATATAGCTAGTATATTATATTTTTATACTCATTAGTTAAATAGATTTTTAAAACCTAATTCTAAGTCTCTAAGTCATAGTATAATGGGATAGGTTAGTCAATAATTAATTCAAATAATTCAAAAAAATTAATAGTTAAAATAATTATTTTTGACAATTAAAATTATCATATATGTAAAAGAAATTTATTATTGAAGATTTATTATGGCAAAAAAATCATCACAGAATCAACTTGCATATCTCTTTCGTTGAAACATTTTTTTTTTTCTTTTTGTTTTCCTTCTTGTGACAATGGTTAGTATCGATACTTATTTGGTCATTTCAATTGATGGATGAAGTCTGCATGTATAAAACTAATAGTCTAACCGTACGATACAAAACTAAAGCCCATCTTAATTGGTTTTCATTGTTAGCAAACTTTATACACATACCTCCATATTTTTTATAAATAAATTGTTTGCTACGTGCATTAATTTAAAATCACATCTTTATTTTACTTTTCCCCTCTACGCAAGCATAAGAGTCGAGTGAATTTTTTTTTTTAAAAAAAAAATACATACTCTTATTTAAAAAGCAAAAAGAAAGAAAAAAAAGAAAAGAAAAAATCCACGCTACCTGAACGAGGCCCTACATGGGATATTGACTCCCTCCTAAAAGCAGTTTATGACATGCATGAAGAACCTTCGTAATAATCTAACCAAGTTCGTAACCTCTGTTCGCAAACAAGAAGGGAATCCCTCAAAATAACTTCAATTTTAAAAGAAAGCACCTTTTTATATATCCAAAACAATAATGCTATATATTATGAGATGCACCACCCCTACTACTACGTGCAATGTAGACATGATTTATTAGAGGGACGTCCACTGAGACATAAATCTAGAAGGTCTCAATCAAACACCTTAACATGAGGGAAATTAAGATGCCAACGGGATTACTGTAAGCCCGTGTTGCTGTCAAATTTAGTTTTCTTTCTCTCTCTCTCTCTCTCTCTCTCGTATTTTTTTTTTTTTTATTTCGTGATCCGTATATCTATCTCTAAAGTTCATCAAACCCATCACCGGAGACCATCTAGAATCCTGGACTCCTACACAGAAACTCATCAAAAAAAAAATATTGTCCTCCCGAAATCTCATCTGAAATCTCAAACGCTTTTCTGTGCCTCAGCCTTCTCTCAAAGGAAAAAAAAAAAAAAAAACTCACTCCTTCACACTCTTCTTCCACTGCCGCCGCCATCAATCCGGCTCCTGCTTCTCAACCTCGACACTTGTATTACTCAGTAGACTTTATAGAAAAACAAATATCAAAAGAAAGAATATAATCATGTAATGATACAATATGTCTGTTCATTGACTTGTAAGAAGTAATTAAATATCATAATAATGATATGATTATTTTGTATGAAGGTCATCCAAAGCCATGATGAGGAGGGTGGGACCAGCACCAAAATGCTCCATCGCTTGGTGCATGTCCCCAAAGCCTCACAATTTCACTGCATTAACTGAAAGAAAAAATGGCTTCATGAAACTACTTTGCAATAGCTTTTACCATCCTTCCCCTTTGCTTTTGCCTGAACCATTTTTCTACCATGGTCTAGACCTTTTCCTTGGTCATTGTATTTGACAAACAAATCTAGAGGATTGGGAAATCCTTGGTTTTTTACCAAGGGTGGAAGAATATTACTTGTTGTAGCTTTAGACAGTTCAATGATTCTAATTCTCGATCCCTCACAATGATTTCCACACCTTGATCTTCACATACCACACATTCAAAAACTTCCACAACTACATCCAATGGGTTGTTTTCCTCACCCAAAAAGAATGAATTTCTCAAACTTTTTGCTAGATTGACTATCTGTTTAGTGCGTAATCTCCATGTTGATGTTGATTGTTAGTGTAATCTTTAGTGAAGTGTTAGCTTATGCTAATAAATGTCCCTTCTGTAATAATCTAGTTCACATTTCACTACATTTGTGCTTTTGTCGATGTATGCTAGCATCATATATCCAAACTAGTGTTTGAATTTTGTTGTAATGTCATCCTGAATACCACTACATGAAATCAAATTATCGGTAACAATAACTTTGTAAGTAAATTGTTATCAATCACTTTAGTCATTACCCCATTCTAGGTTCATTAAATTGAATTTGATTGTTTATTGGCTTTACAAAATTATGATGCTGCCTAGTGTCTACAAATTATAGCAAGAGGCATAAGTAATTGAAGAAGAAGAAGAAGAAGAAGAAGAAGGAATAAGCTTACTACATGTAGAGCTTGTTGCCCTCCAAAAAAAAGAGTTAATTGCCTAGAGTAGCAACAGCAACAACACCAAGCAACAACTTGTAGCATGCAAGGGCTGTTGGCATAAGAAAGCTAGAAAAATTATAGTAATGCAATCAATTATGCTACCCAATATGTAAGGCAAAAAAATCAAGAAGTGGGTGTCAGGATTCAGTGTTGAAGGCCCCTACTGGCATAATAAAATAACAAACAATGATTCGGATGGGCAGTCGTATAGGAGAAGAAGAAGAAGAAGTTGGCTACTAGTAACCAATGTTGTACAGAAACTCGCAAGAAATAGCATTGATTTGGAGGGAAAAAAAGGGAAATAAAAATGAGGATGAATCAGAATCTAAGATTGTTGGCATGGGAACTATTGTGCTTGATGATGAAGGGTACTACAATTATCATGGTGATAGAATATCAAAACCCAACAAAAGCTCTTTAGTGGCAGCTATAGGAAGGGAAAAGGCACTCTCTACATGACACAAGCTAAACTATAGAAGGAAGATGTGAATTCTTTTCTCCCCTATAGGGCTGTGGCATAAAAAGCTTAGTCACAAGAGAGAGAAAGGACTTCAGATTTTAGCCATATAACAGGTCCTACATGGTGTGAAAAGTATGCATTCACCCATGAAAATTTGTGTTATTGTTTAGCGAGAACACAACATAGAGGTGCATTTTGTAGAATCCTTCTATCTAAAAGTCCTCACATCATTGACTTTATATGACTAATTTATATCTTATGGAAGCTAAAACTCTTGTTGGTCCATTATTGTTTGTTACTTCTATTCATAGCTCTAGAAAAGTGTAGGTGTTCTCTTAGAAATTCAAAGTTCAGGCATACTAGATGTGTTCAAGCACTTCCATGTTAGAATCAAAAGAAAGATTAGTAGATAATTGAAATGTATTTGTATAGATAATGATGGTGAGCACAGAAGACTATTTAAAGAATACTGCAGGACTTATGGCATCAGACTTGAGAAGACAGTTGCTAAAACCCCTCATGCTAAATTGCCAAGATCCTTCTAGGAAAAGGCAATGAGGAATGCATCTAACTTGATTAACCTTTCTCCTTCTACTTCATATGGTAATTTTCCAGAAAGAGTGTGAACGGGGAAAAATAATTCTTACAAACACTTGACAATATTTAGCTACAAGGCATTTGTCTATTTCGAAGGATGAGTGATTCAAGCTTGATGATAAGGCAAAATAGTGCATCTTCCTGGGTTATACACATGAAAAATTGGTTTCAAGCTATGGGATCCAGTTAGTAATAAAATTGTTAGAAGCAAGGATGTTGCATTCCTAGAAAATTAAGTTAGTAATAAAGATTTTGAGAAGATTGGCAAGACAAGTCTTTCAAAGACGATTTTACTGAGTTGGGTCCAACTTCCTTACCTGCAGCTCTTGGTGATGACGGGGAAAACGTACAAATCGATAATGGTGATGTGGTTGATGATGATAACTCTATACTTAATGGCGTGCCCGTAGTTGATGATGCTACTATAACTAATGATGCGATACCAGAATTGCATGTTAAGCAAACTCTTGAACCACTATAGGAATTGGGTCTCAAAAACAAGAAATATGTTGTTTATTGCAGCAACTAAATTATGTCATTCATCTCGGTAGTAATCCTACTTTTTATGGGAGGTCAAAATATATTGATGTGTGGTATCATTGGATCTAGGATGTTTGGAAGAGGAAGTTGTTATGTATTGAGAAAATTCATACTAATAAAAATATTTCCAAGTATGAAAACAAAACTGTTGCCCAAGAAAAAGCTTGAGATATGTAATAAGATAGTAGGCTTGATAGAACCTCTTACATGAGTCCAGAGAAGGAGATTTATTAAATGGGTCCAAACCCAGTCCGAGGAGAGCTCTGAGCCCTTTCCTTCTCATACATCGTCATGTGAAGAAAAACCAAAAAGGAAGAAAGCAAGCAAGGCCATACGTGTGATTAGGTGTAATAAATCTTTGAAAAGGAAGGAAACCTCGCTAGAAGATTAGAGAGTGATCATAACTTTGATTTAGCTCATATGTATTTCATGTGGTAAATCTCGACAATGTCTTCTTCAATATTAATGGTTTTTATTGTTGATGTCACCTCTCCTTTATTAGATCTAGCATACATATTGAGATTTTTATTCTTCCTTTCTTTCTTTCTTGAAATCTACCAACAGGTGATCATATTCATATACGGTATTTCCAGTTTTGCTATAAATATATTTTATATATGATGCCATTATTTTTAGAATAGTGGAAGTTTTGCCTGGACTACATTTTGAATCATTTCTTGGCGTTGGGATCCCCCCACCAAAAAGGTTTACACCCTGAGGTAGGTACCAAGCAACCGTGCCAGGGATGGTTTGGTTCGAAAAAATTCCAACAGCAACCGAGTTGGGTTGGAAGACATGGGAGTAGTTGGATTGCTAGGATCAACCCCAAACCTGACCGAACTTAGCCACCGAGTTGCAGTCCTACTTCAGGCCAGCCCGAGCCTATCCTAAGGAGGCATATTAATCACATGCACCAATAAAAGGATTTCCCCTGATACAGCACTAGTCCTCAAGAGAAACTCTTAGGCTCCATGTTTTCACTATAAGATATCAGAACAAAACAAAATGCTGATTGTGAGGAACTCCAAGATAAACCTTAGCAGTCTACCATTATCTCCAAATGGCAATTTGAGAAAAAAGACTACAACAAATGTTGAGCAAGTTCATCTAGAGCAGCGATCAACAACAGAGAGCAGCTATCTTTGTAGAAACCGAGCTCGAAGAGGATGAGTATGGTCTACAACTTCACCGCCTTCCCTTCCTCAGTTCAGAATCTCTGTATAAGAATAAGAAACATAAAGAGTCGGGTGGTGATTTGAATAATAGAAATGTCAAGAATATTTTGGAGTCCACCAAAGGACTTTTTGCACGGAACCTTTGAATGTGATCGAGAATAAGAAGCCTGGGTCCAGGAGGGATGTTGACGTCTCTAAGAGCACTGAAACACAGACAAAAAGAGCTGAGAGTAGCACAATTATTTAGTGGACTAATCAAATACTCACAGACAAGCAGTTCATAATGCAAAGAGAGCTGGAATAATCTACTTGCCTGTCTGTAAGAAGAGGCAGAGTGTTATCTGTGAGAAGGCCTTTCTTGAAGTTCTTCTCATAATTCTGAAGACCAAGGCTTCGCAGCATACTTCTAGCTTGGGAATAATACATGTCATCAGCTGGTGGCTGCGAGAATTTCTGGCCCAGCTGTAATTCCGACAAAAGATAGGATATAAGGGGGGAAACTTACACTTGATGCCATCTTTAATCCAATCCCAGTGATTGCACACAACTTAGTCAAACCTTGCACCAAAATGTAGCAGAATACTCCTAATATATAATGGTTAGTGCCAGTGTGCATAAAGGACGTGCATGTTTTAATTTAATTGTCACGCAACCAGCATATGCCAGATAGGATAGCATGCTTGATAGGCATTTAGGACAAGGTACTCCTAGAACCCTATGTAGCCAAATACCAAATCCAATCTACCAAGCTTATACCTAACTGAAATCCAATTTTGGAACCATGCAACTTAATCACAATCTGCTGATCAATCTTTTCTCAATGAAGGTACAACCAGCAACCTTCTGATAAATGGATTCTCCAACTAGGTGATCCCCATAGGTGACCTATATCTTATTCACACCTATATGAAAAGAAGTACCAAAGATTTAGCAGATCATTAGATATTGAAGATGCATTTGCTAGCATACCTTGAAAAGGCCACCTTGAACAAGTGCAAAGAATAACCCTGATGTGATCGCATTAGCAGCTTGGTTTGGGCCTCCCATGCCACTAACCAATGAAAACATTGCCCCAGAACCAAAAGCTGCCACCATGCTGCAACAGTCGCATTAACCCAAATTAAGCAAATTTACAATCAGCTAATACATGTTCATTATCATAACCGCATAACATTGCAATTACAACGAGACCAATCTTCTATTTTACATACACACACACACACATATTTGTACTATTCATGAACTGCTCTTAGTTTTCTACAAAATCCAACCTTCCTGGTTAATTCTTACTACAAGCAAGACCAAAGGCACAAGTGATTCCAGTTGCAAATGTATATGGAGGAACCAGCGATTTTTAAAATTTTTCATGTTACAAACTACTAGCAGATTTTTTTTATAAAATACTATGGGTCTAATTGAATGATGACTATTTAAAAAAATCAAGTGTGGACAATACTTGTCATATAGATATTTAAATTATCAAAAATAATCAGATAGGATGAGTAACAAAATTTTGAGATAAATGTTATTTGGTTATTTGATGATAGTGGTATTATAGTAACCAGCAAGAAAGGAAACTCAGAATTTGAATTGAGAGATATAAAGGGTCTGAAGCCATTCTGTAGTGATGTGTGACTGTTTTGTTCAAGTACTTATGAATATTGATTCCAAAAGAGGAGCTAGTTCAACAAGCATGTCTGACACCTAGATGAATTAGAACACCATAAACATGTAGAATAGAGTTAAATTTTACTATATACTATTCATTATTTACTTTATCTTCATTACCAACTTCCAAGTTAATTTTATAGAGACATCATATTGGAGTAAAATCTAATCCATCCATAAATATATTTTTTGCATATGTTTTGAATCGTGCAATACCTTTATCCAAATGATACTCCTGCCACCACTGCTCAACAATGAAACAGCAATGAGATTTCCAAAATCAACAGTAAATTTATTGCATCCATAGAGACTTCACCACCATAGTGTGTTAAGGTTATAACGCAGCTATAAGAATGGTTCCATTTATTCCCCTAGCTAGTTTATCTATAGTTCACCATGGGTTTTCAAAAGAATGGACCAACCAATAGAATAAATTTGTTTGTTCTTCTGTTCTTTTAGACTATAACCACAATATTAACAAATCAAAGTATGAATTCTAGCTGCAATATAGAATTTTGATTCAAGAAATCCATGGTCAAAAGAAAGTCACCTTCATTTGAATACTTGAGTATGCATTTAACATGTATTTAGGGATCACACAGGTCATTCTTCAGATTTGCAGGCCATGATACCTAATAGCATGATGAGAAATTCCCATGTTTCCTATTAAAGGGCTTGCCATCCTGTAGGTTTTTTGTCATAATTATACTCTCCTCTTTCTTCTTGGTAACAGTAGGCCACTAGCTAATACTTTAGACTTGCTGAACTTGCATACTCTAATCTGCTTCCATGTTTTCACTGAAGCACTCTAATTTCAATCCAGTTACTTCATCACATATCGATACTTGTAATAAAATTTATCTTGGAAACTTTTTACCGGCAATGGAACCTTACATGCTTAATAGTAACATAGCTACAGAATTGTGAAAGAACCAGACTGCTATATATGATTTTCGCTAGCTCACCTCTGAAGTTTCCTTTCTCAATTTAGAGCAGACTCTTTTCTTTGTGATAAAATTGCTAGCAAGCTAACAGCATCATTAGCATGAACTAGAGTCATGCACATGCAATGCAAGCAACAGAGGGAAAAAAAGAAGGGCTCAAATCACTCAAGGAAACAAAAGAGAATAAGGTGAATCTAAGAGTCTTTTTTTTTTTTTTAATTTCAGTGAGAGACTTCAGTGTATCTATTACTTGCTGCAGGGCCCCCGGCCTCTCTTGACTGGGGACCACCTTTTTTGTCTCATTTCTAGCCTGATGGCTGGGCTTTTGTGGCAATCTGGCCTTCTACAACTGTGATCTAGTTTCCCTGCATTGCTATCGCCATCTTCTTGAACTCCAGCACCACATTCCTTCACCCAAGGTATGATCATCCATGATCTTTCCTCCATTAAGTATATTGCTACACTGCTTCCTCCTAATTTGAAGCAATTTGGGATGGTTCAGATCGCTTAGCGCCCAAATTTTATCCTTGATTCATCTTGGATCTTCAATCCAATCCAAAAAATCTCAATTTTCTTGAATTTTCTTCTATCTTTTTAATAAGAAAGATACTAAGACATGGTTCAATCCAAGCCTCATCTATCTCATACACTTCTTGCTAAGAACTTATTCTAGCATATTATTCTGCCTATCTCGAATAATTTTCTTTTAAGTCTCAAAGACAAGTGTCAAGAACACCACTTCCAATAATTTTCTTTAAGTCCTAAAGACAAGTGTTGATAACACCATTTCATCAATGTCTTTAATTTCATCTACCATTGTTTAATTCTCTTAGACATGTTTGCAACCATCTCTTTATCCTTTCATACAATAGATTCAAGATGATATGCAATGTGCAAAGTCCCTCGAGGGCATCCCTTAGTTGCCATTTCTTCTAGGCTTGCTTTCTCTATAAAATCATAATTTAAACATTCATAAACTTTAAAAAAATATTCAAAAAATTAAAGAAAAAAAGAAAAAAAATCTTTTAGTACTGAACCAATAGGCATTTGCATACTGAGTGTTGGTGCAATATGGTTTGGTACTATGCTGTACAGGTCCTGACCTGTACAGCACCAACGTTGAAACTATGGACCATGGGCCCAACTATTTACAATCAGGCCAACCTAGCTCTTAGATCACACAAATGAAAGAAATATCTGTTAAAGCATTAGTGACTTGCGTAGGCAAATCATATACTCTCGAGCAATAACTTATATTTTATAATTCCATAAAATTTAAAGAGTCGATAGATGAAACTGTCTAAATTTTTTTTTGTTTGTTCATAAGGTTTAGTTAGAAAAACATGCAATAAATCACATGTTACTTTTTACATACTTGAGGACGAAAATCTACATTTAGTGAGTATGCCTGGTGACAAAACTCTAAAGCTTGCTTATAAATTTAGAGGGAAAGTAGGCAGCCACATCCTAGCTTCCTACGCAATGTTGCCTCGCCTTGTGATTGGGCGATGACAGCTAGATGTGGTTTCTTGGAAGAGAAAATCAACAAACAAAGCATATCCTACAATACTTTCAGTAAACAAGAGAAAGCTCCCAACCATTTCCCTCTATTTCTCTACTTATCTATTCTTGACAATCTTTAAAAACCAGACCATAGATCCAACTGGCAAAATGATCAGGTTATAGGCCACCAATTCAACTATTTGGTCAATCAAAAATGCACCATAGCATCATTATCACATTGTAATTATATTAGTCAATAATAATTAATTATAGATTAAAAAGAAAGATTTGTAAATAAGTAAATAAACACACTTACATAAAATATATCCAAAAATACATCTTCTTAGCACTTTCCTGATAAATTTCAGCATTCTTTGTAAAAAAAGCATAACAATAATGCATGATATTATGAAATCATCACATATCAAGTAACAGCTAACGACCTAAGTTATAAGTATCAGAATTCTAATGAAAATGTTATATATCATTCAGATTCTTCAAAGATGGAAGCAACAAGGTATGCAATTCTTTCTCACATTGACATATTTAATTAACTAATGAAGCTTAGCTACACCTGTGCAAAACAGGTTTGACAGAATTTGCCCAAAAAAACCAATTTAAAGAAAATTCAATATTTTCCAAAAAAAATGACTACATAGTCCAGCAAGATACGTCTCAAATTAGGCCGTGACCAAAACAGTAAAAATATCATTTATCACATAAAATTCAAAAATTCATTGCCTACACTAGCCCTTTCCAGAAGACAAGAAGTTGGAAAAGTGGAAGCCTCAGTCCTTTTTCCTCTCCTCCCTACCTAAGGATCCAAAAGAAGAAAATAGTCCATCTAACTTCTTTACATGGAGATCTAAAAATTTACAAAAAAGGACAAACTTTAACAGTACCTCCCCTTTGTAGACCCTACCATTGTGCCTAGACTAGGGTATCGGAGGTTGAGTAGGAATGGGCGGGGAGGATGACTAAACTGAGGTTACCCACCAATACTTAGGACTGTGGATGGAACATTAAAGGCCAAATAGAGAAGGCAATGCCAAGGTCACGGTAAGAGAGGTGTCTCTCTCTCTCTCTCTCTCTCTGATTGGTTGCCAGCACTTACCACCATAAAACTAGAGCTCAAGGAAGAGCCATCGAGGTTGAGGATGAAGAGTTGAGAGAGAACAAAGTTTTGAACTAACTCAACTTCTAAAATGCCAGAATCCCCTGGACCAAATGGTATGATCTGAGATGGTTTTATAAGCAATATAAAACCAGATGGTTCACAATAACCTGAAGTTGTTCAAACAATTTGGTGGTTTAACTGGTGGTTTAGGCAGCTTTTAAGGAAAAACCCCATTTTTATAAATCATATTTTAAGGGGTTTATTCAAGCTGTTGACCTAGTTGATTGATGGTCTAGCCAATTCAAGCAGTCAGTTTGATCCAGGTTTTAAAAGTCATTCTTTACCTCTGATGCACAACATTAGATGCCTTGTCTGGCACCACCTCATGCTGACATTGCATTAGCCACCAGCTATTGATGCTAGGTGGGTGGCATCCCAACACCACCTATCACTATAGGGTTAACACCACCTTTGCCAATTCCAATGTGGTGCATGACGAGTAAGAAAACCCACAAAACAGGTTGGATGCCACTGACACTTACCTCATCAATGCTTGCTCCAACATCATTCACTCTGTGTCCCTACCCACATCATCATCAATAACCTCGCCACCCTACTTATGTTATCATCACCACACTCATATAGAGAGACCTTTCTGTACTTTGACAGACTCCATTTGCCTAGCATCACTCGATGTGCCTGAGTCCACATCAACCACTTGTCAAACCTAGAGGACCTAGAGAGGTGAATGGTCAGGGTGCAGCAAGTGGGAGAAATGCTGAGACTTGAGACAATGACAATACGTGGAGTTCTGGGTCACGTGATGGTGGGGAACAAGGTATGCGTGGGCCCAGTGTTGTTGGTGAACTGGTTGAACATTACAATGGCAAAGGCAGTGGCCATGATATAGCACTATTATAGAGGTGCACGGTAGGAAAGTACGGTGCCCTTCCCTCACTTTGCCTTCTCACCCATCCACCATATAAGATTTGTCACTAAAGTCCCTCTATTCCTTCTCACAGATATTCTACTAACTCTGTGCCATAATTGTCCAATAGTCAAGACAACCCTGGATGATAGACACACCTGGAGCCTAGGTGATCAAGTGACTGCCCATGAGACAAGTTTTGTAAAAGATTGACAAAATAATTCACATTCTCAGATGTTTCTATCAATGGTTAAAACCTGCAATATTCTCCACAAATTATCAATATGACATACATGACCCAAGGATACATAGATAATAATTAATACATGAGTTATACTTAAAATCTAACACAATAATAAGGTATTATTTGATCTAAATTTAAAGAACAGAAGTACCAAACACCCTTGACTGACAGAAGAAATAAGAAAACAAAAGAATTTTTCAGAATCTAAGACACAGCATAATACTTCAAACAAATAATCCTAATAAAAATTAACATACCTAAAGTTCTGACCTCTAATCCATATTTATTAAGAAAAATGGAGACTAAGATAGACTGACTACAAGTAATGAATCAAAGAGTTCTATACAGGATCATGTTTTAGCTTATAAAAAATAGAGAAAAGTAAAATGAATTTAGGAAAAACAGAGAATTTAGGATGTGCTCGATTTTTGAGAACAGTCCTGTTTTTTATTTTTATTTTCATAAAAAACAGAAAATACTTGTGAAAATGCGTTTGACAAATGAAAATGAAAATAATTTTCTAGAAAAAAACTCCAAAATGACAAAAAACTAAAAAAAATTTAAAGATGTTTTCATTGTTTTCCACTAAAAGAAAGAAGAAAATAAAAAACAAAGGTTAGAGAACTTGAGAATATAAAAGTTGACGGTATTCTCTTTAAATTTTTTTACCTACCCATTTAAAAGATATCATTTATAATAAAAATAAAAAATACAAAATAATTTTTGTTTTCCTACCAAATGCATTTTTAGGACATCAGAAAATAGAAAATAAAAATTATTTTCAGAAAATAAAAAAAAGAAAATATTTTCGAAAACCAAATGCAACCTTAGTTTTTGTTTTCTTCTTTTTTTTTTTCAAAAATCAATAAAAAAGAACTAGACTACACAATATGAATGATCAAAACCTTCTTGTGTCTTCAAATTGTTTGTGAAGTCCATTTGGTTTGACCTACTCACAAGGTCCAACCCAACCACAACCCAACCACATTTGGCTCAACCCAACCCAATTCAGTTGGGCTGGGCTGGGCAAGTGCCCAGCTGATTTTGGTGAATTAGATGAGTGCCTAGCACCTAGGCGGGCACCTAATTTGATGGGCAAGCACTTAGCATGAACCCAATCAGCCGAGCCTCACCAAGGTGATAGATGGCATCCTAAGCACCCAAACACCTGGGCAGCTACCCATGGCAACTATGCTCTACTCATACTTGCTAGTGAAAAACAAAAAGAAAAGATGAAGTTAAGGAAAAAAATTACTTAATGTCGATGTCAATGCATTGCCAAAACCAGAATATTTACTTGTACAATCACCCATGATAAGAATTCCTCCAATAAGTTCTTAACGGCTTACAACATCTTGACAAAAATAATTTTCCTTCAATGCACAAAAAGAAGCCCAAGACAAAATGTTCCTCTATCTACCCATTCTCTAAAGGTCAATGATCTTACTATTTGGTCAAGGATGCGAATATCTTCAATTACCAAAACAATGAAGGCTATAAATTGGAGTAATAAAGACTCCTTAAAAATATATTTTTTTGATGCAACCCCTAATTGGAGTATGTTAGTTAATTGTATATTCTTGATGCAATATATATTTTAGGTAGGTAAGTTGGTATATAGATAGACATTAGGAAGCATGGGAGTGACCATCGAGTAGTGTGAAGCAGAGTTCAAAATTGATTGGATAGGGATACAAGGAGAGGGACTAGGAAAGAACCAAAGTTGGGCATGTCAGCAGCATTACGAAGGGTTAAGAGAGGATGTGGATGAGGGTTGTGCCAATGGAAAGCAAGGGTAGTTTAAGAAATAAGTTTTTACATTACATGAAGAACAAAAGACATTGATTTACTTTCTCAAATGATAGCCGTAGATGGCATTGCTTAATCATAGGGCAATGCAACATCATGTGCAAACCTACAGGATAGCTACCAAGCTTCACTACATTAACTAATTAAACTATTCATCAGCATTTAACCAAGGATATTCTTCACAATTCCATGCAACATCTAAAAAAAATATTCTTGAATTTTTGAACAAGTTTTAAAAAATCATTTTTTTATTAAATTCCTAAAAAAATTTTAACTATGCTCAAATATCAACATTCCAACTAAACTTAGTTTTCTCACCTTTTCTTCAACCTCCAAAATTTTATCAAAATTTTAAGCTCCTTTTCAGAATTAGACATCTATGCACATGTAAAAATTAACCCTAGATCTCTATTGACTATGATTAAGCAAACTTTTGAAAATGCTGCTTAATGCTTACCTCTTTTTATGTAAATTACTCCTAGATGGTTCATATATAGCGCTTTTTGTTTAAATCAACAGCCTAAAAAAGATAATTACTGATTGAATGGATCTTGTCGCTTTAAAAGAGCCATGCAGCATTTAATACCTAACCTAATAATTTTGTTCTTATAAGTCAAATCCACACAATAAATGGTCTAGTTAGGAAGCACTTTGAAACATCTACCAAGGTGTTCACAAAATAAATTTTCTATGCTTGGTTGTTGGACCTTTTATCATATTTGCACATCTTTTGATTGCATAAATAATCATTGCTCAAATAAAGTTCAATCAATATGGCTAGCATGCTGAACACAATATATTTAATATTCTCACTGACAACTAATAATTCCAACTTCTAAGAAAGCTTCTACATAAAACTATAAAACATGAGCTATAGAAGGAAACATAGATGGCAAAATACTATAGTTATATAATTATTTGCTATGGTGTTTTGTGATTTAAATTAAAATTCCTTTCACTTTTGTGATTCAAATTAAAATTCCTTTTGCTTTCGATTTTGGACTTCTAGATACTATCATACATCTTTTCGTTCTTGTTGACTAAAATATCTAGACACTCCATATTTGGATTTTTTGACATGCCAGGTACTTAGACACTTGGTGCACTTCATGACACTCCTTGACACTTCCTACAATTAAATCAGGATGTCATCATCATTACATGTATACTTTTGGCAATCTTTATCAAAGTTATCAAGTCTGGCATAACAATTAGCAAGCATTTTATCAGATTTTATGAATTCAAGGAGCATAGTTCTAGTTTACTATCTATTATATGCACACATCAATGCATATTTACTCATACATATATAAGACACAAATGTGTACCCAAATCTAACTTCCAGCATATCTTGTTTGGATTCTTATGGATGCTTGAATACTTAACTCCTGTGTCCTGCATCCAACTAATATTGCCTTTGACATCTCTTTTTCCTTGGATTCCTTTGACCTATGTTCATATATGATGTTATTCCATGTATTTGACTACAAGTGTTAAATTGAGGAAACCTATTGCACTTTCTTGTAGCTTAAAGCTAACTTTCAACATGATTTTATAAATCATGTGGTTGTTTGCCCCATTTTTTGGGCTCAGTGTTTGCCCTTTTTAATAAACTACCTACATTGCAAGAGTATGACTTGTAATTTATGCAAACACTGCCTCCATTACTAAATAGAGTTATTGATCAGTAATTCTCAATATGTGAGATGCACATGAATGGAAAGCATAGATGGTTGTTTTCCCCCAACCTGATTAAAGACTTTTCTATTACTTTCTGGCTTGATAAATTTAGTGACAAATAGGTCTCAAGAAAGAGATGTACATGAATTTATAGCATATATGTGGCTGTTTCTCCCATTCTGACGTGTTAGAATACTTTTACATTAAGCAGCATAGCTTGATAAATTTGGTGACAAATTTAGCTAGTGTGGTTCATGTTCTCCTCCCTTAAGGCAAAAGCTGATCTAAGAGGGGGTGCTTTACCGAAAATGTGAGTAGCCATAAAGGTGTTAGGAGTGGAAATATCTAAACGATGATCATAGCTTTGCAATGCGAGGCACCAAGCAAGGTTTGAA
>JACVBY030000299.1:72568-276503 GCA_017589505.3 Metroxylon sagu | reverse complement strand
TCATAGGCACATGGTAGGGGTGCTTACGGTAGGATTAGGTTGATTTAGAGATTTTATTAGAACCAAACCAATTTAAATAGATTTCTTTAAAAGTGAAACTGAAATCAAACTAACTATTTTAGTAAACTGAGCCAAACTAAATCAAAAAATTTGGTTTGGTTTTGATTTATCGATTTGCCTACACTTATTTTAGATGATCATAAAATATGTTTTTATAGCAAATTTAATAAGATTAAAAGGTAATTCTGTTATTCATAATAGAAAAAGGATATAACTCTTGTGCAGTTCAATTATTTATACATGCTTATTACACCTTAATCTTAACTATAGTATAAATGCAAGCTCATAAAATATAAACACTTATTTTTTTAAAAATCCAAATGAAACCTAATCAACTTTTTTTTTTATTTTAGAAACTATTAAATTATAATCAAATCAATCATCTTTTATGGTTTGAATTAGTTTTGCAGTTTACTCGATTTTCTTGCATGCACCTAACACATGAGTCCCCAATCATCTTCTTTCCACATATTTTGGAGACATGTGGTTACATAGGATTGGAATTTTAGTACTCTATATTCTACTTATGCTAACCCACACACTACTACATATGCTAAGGCTAAAATTATCAATGATGTTTCTTAGTTCAATGAGGTTTGGTGAGCGCTACATGTCAGGCATGACTCCTTGGGCCAACCTTTAACCATCTAGGGCTCGATCTACTTAATTAGCCTAAACTAAATTAGAAAAAGAAAGGAGACTCACCCTAAGTTGTCTGGATAACCAACTTTTCTAAGTTGATTTGGCAACGAGTTAACTATTCTACTGCAAGATAGACTAGAATTTCGAGGCTTCATCGATTTCTAACTAGCTATGGAGTCCCATTTCAATCAAAGGAGGAGGAAAGGTAGGCCAAGAAATTCACTCAGGTCCTATTTGGATTAGTTGTTAAAGTACCTTTAAATGACTATTAGCTAATAGTTATATGAGACAGCTGTTGGCTAATAGTTGGGCCAACAAACAACTAATCTGAAAAAGGCCTTAAGGGTCTTTTCCTTATAAGATTCAAACAGTAAGCATCATTGTTATTTTCAGGCAGCTGGGTCCGTTTAGTTCTAACTTGACATCAATCCCTCTTCTCTTATTCCACTCTGGTCAATATCAATCACCATGCAAGTAGTCCTTCTCTCTATCTCTTTCTCTTGCCCATTGTTGGCTATTTGAGGATGATTGCTGACATCTAATTCAACCAGGCTCAAGTCCTACTTCAGCCTAATTACTATGACCAAGTCCCTAGCTCAATGCCTTATCATTGGAGGAGAGTTGCAATTTAGAGATGCGATCATCCATTCTCAGAAACCCCCTCTTTCCTCTTAGTTTTTCCCTTTTTTTTTTTTCATCCAAGATCGCTGCCCTTGTTTTGTTGCAATAAGGGTCAATTAGGGACATCGACCAAGGGCACTGCTCCACTAGCTATTCATTGGGTTCACTTATCAACTCCATCAAGGCAACAATATTTCCGAGGCGGCACAGCTCACAACATGATTGTGAGTTATATAGCACACCATGTTCCAAATTCCCCACTAACAGCATTAAACCAAAGGATTTGTCCAGTTGATATATTACGAAATCTTTGAGTCAATAATCCAAAAGAAAGCTTCATTCAAAAATAATATCCCAAACCCTCCATGGAAGGAGGATTGAGTTAGAAATTCTGTGCATCCTTCATGCATCACCCTTTATCATATATGCAATTATTCAAATGGACCGCTTTATACTCTTCTGTCATCTTAATGAATCCAGAACTGAGAGTGAGATCCTTGTAAATGAACTTGTGGAATTGAGACAGCTAATTCCAGACATTCTCTGGCTATTGGATAGCATATTATGACACGATCGATAACAACACAAATATATTCAACATTTTTGCCGCTTAAGCATCCGTTTATTACTGAATCTCCTTTTTCATTTTAAGCAGCTCATGCTTCCTTCAAAGCAATCACACATATAATAATATTTTCCTTCAAATTGTTCCTGCAAGAATAATGGTAGCCACATTGAAAATAAAGAAATAACTCAAATGGATTCAGTAAGATGACCAACACTGTAAAAGATTTTAAGGCATGTTTAATGGCTAGTGATCTAAACATCAATGATTTAGACCACATGTCCACAGTATAAAGGAAAAAAATGACAACTCTGATGTTTGTGTGCGCGTATCATTAGATGCAAACTGCAACATGTTTCACCATCACACCAAGAAAGACCAATAAGACAGCATGCACTGTTATCTGTTTCTGCTGCCCCTACAATCACTCTTGTAGTTGAGGATTTTTACCCTGGAATGCTTCTCTTCCAGTGTTCATGAAGAAATGAGCATCCAAGGTTTCACAGTGGATTTTTTGGTTGAATCAGTTTATGAAAATCATTTTTCATAAAACCCAGATTTTATAAAAACAGGTTTTAGATATGGCAATCAGCAAACTTGTTCTATTTCCTTTCTTATTTGGGTGTATCTTGCTTTATATAGGATTTACATGAGGGGAGAAAAAGGAGAGTAAAAAATTTGATTCTAAAGCACATGTAATGAACAATAATCCCAAAATAGTCATAAGACAATCACATGGCCGTTAACTTCTGTGGCTTCGTAGAAGAGCTACTACTCCTAAAGGCTAAAGTGACATGAAGAGAATGCAAAGAGAAGAGGCATAGAGGTTTAAATCTCCATGATTGAAGGAGAGGGTCAAAAATTTGTCACCAATAGGGTGAGAGATGAATGTCATGCTGAGAATCAAAGCCTGTTGGTGTCAAGTAAGACAGGCATATGCAATCTCCTTGCTAAAGAGGAAGAACAAAGACATAATTGTAATCATTAGGGAATATATGCACAAGATAGCTTAGACAGCAATGGGGGATATGTTTCTACAGGCTGGTTTTCAGAAAAACAAGGTTCCTACGGTCTTTCCTAAAATCCAAAAATGAGGTTTTACGAGATACCAGGATCAACAAAAATGTCCCATCGAAGACCAGTTCTTGTAAAAACATGTTTTAAAATTATTTGTTTTGTTAAATCTAACCAAGCAAACAGCCCCTTAGAGCATTTGAATTTAATGAAGCTCCCAATGGGACAACTTTCAGTAAAAAAAAGGAATCTTCTTCCATAAGCAATCCATGCATTTATACATTTGTTTATGATTCAGAAAAAAAAGTATTTCTTTAAGATCTTTTAAGCATATAACAGAGAAAAAGTAACTTTAACAGTGAAATGAATGATCCAACAATAGACCTAAATAACATCATCCATCAAAATAACATGGTATAACAGAGATTACGGAATAAATGAAAGAGAAGGATGATTTCCAAAGAGAAGAATAAGGTCAGAAAAGCTGAAGAAGCAAATTGATAGAGATCTCTGAAATAAACAAGGCTTAATACAGAATCACCAGTCATTTGCTATAGATAGATAGAAAATCAAAAAGCTAGCAATTCAATGGCAGTGCAGCTGGAAAGAATCACTCACTTTAGTTGGAAAAAGGGCATTAACGAAATATAATGAAGGTCTAATCAAAGCATTTAAACGAACTTATTACAAACACAAATTCCAAAAGCTAGAAACTATGTATTAGCATTTATGTGCGTGTTTTTTTTTTGAAAACATGAAACTTGCTCTGTATTTAAAATAGTCTTTTCTTCTAGATAACTGTCTTTTAACTTTATGTGTTTAGGATTTGTTTTACATTTAAGCTAGTCTTATCCTAGGGTCTTGTTACTTAACATTTTGCTTTTAAAAGGCTTCTTATAGTTGTAAAGGGGCAGTTCAGCAAATAAATTCAGAAATTGCTAGTATTTTCAGCCCTCCTAAGATTTGTCTCCCTTTCTCCTCTTCCCCTTTTACTCTCCCCCTTCTCTCTCTCTCTCTCTCTCTCTCTCTCTCTCCCCCCTCCTCCTTCTCTATCTTTCCTCTTCTCTATTCTGAATTTCCTCTTTCTTCCTCTAACTACTTTCCTTCTCTACTAGTTTTATGTCAGTTCTACAACAATTTGGTATCAGAGCCTTCTCCACCAAATACTCTCCTGATCTTCTGCTGTAAAACCTATAACCCCCTCCTCCCTCAAATCATCCTAGAAAATCCCAGATTGGTGTTCTCCAAATCAAAAAGAGCTTGAGTGACTATCTCCTCTAACTCGGTAGGTTCAGCATACTTTTCTTTCTAGATTTTCTTCCTCGCTGCATACATTTTACTGCTATGATTCCTAAATTAGCAGTGGGAAGAAAAACCCAGATCTTGGAGAACCTACATTTAGAAGGTTAAGTTGTGGAGCATTATCAACTCGTGCTTTGGGCTGCTCTTCCACATCCTTTGGTGGATCTGTTATGTTTGGGCAGAAGCAAACATCTTGTGCATCTTAGATTCCTACATTTAGAAGGTTAAGTTGCTACGCTCGGACACTTTTTAGGCTTGGTGGGAACTTGATTTTGCTTTAGTAAGGTAACTTTCTCCATCTACAAACTTAACTAATATATCATTTAGGAAATTAGTAGTTTGTGTTAGGTCCAATTTGATTTAGTTTGTTAAAAAGAGAGAAAGAGCCTTAGCTGTTATTTTCAACCTTCCACTTGATTGCATACAAGTATAGCCTTTTTTACTGATAGCTGAATCAGCCGCATCCATATTTACTGTGACATGTTACTTTGATTGGATAATTGAATACTTGCATGTGTGTGCCTCTCAGATGGTTTATCATTTTCATTACTATATGCAATTTAGCTAGCTCAGTATCATCTTATTCTCTGTTCATTTTCACAATGGCCAAAAAGAATAACACCCAGCTCAGTACTCGAATAGACACGCAAAATCAGTCCACTGAATTGGACAAATCTCCAAGGAACTGTAAAGCAACATGGGTTGACCTTAGAATGCTTGTCTGATTAGATTTCACAAATCCTAAAACACTTAGAAAAGCATCCCATTGTTGAAGGCCTACATGAGTCAGTTAGGCAACACAATTAGTCCCATCAGTTAGTAGGGTCTGCATAGGGTATCTTGCCCATACCTGCTACACGATACGCATCCAATAAAGTTTATTTTGCAGCACCCAAACCTATGATCAGATCACCCCTAGCTAGTGATATTTTCCATGCCTTAGATGAAGAGCTTGCTTTTGGCATTGATGAATGCTACCCTAATAATCAATCCATAGGGTTTCTGAGAAACATAAGGCCTCTTCATGGCCAAGTCTCAATCCTCAGACATTTGGCCCCCAAGCTAGGAATCCTAAGAGATTTGTTCAACAACCTCCTAAAAATAGGTATGATGATTTAGAAAACATCACTAAGAGAGTTAAGATTGATGTTCCAAAATATGATGGTAAGCTTAATCGAAATGTTTTTATAAATTGATTGGATGACATAAAAAATTATTTTGAGTGGTATGGCATAACTAATATAGATTGTGTCCACTTTGCCGAGATGAAATTAGCAGGATCTACTAGAAAATATTGGCAAAACGTACAATGCAATCTACAACATCTTATGGAACTACCAATCATCCAATGGGGAATCATGAATGAAAGTTGAAGGAAAAATATTTGCCCATCTACTATAGGAGTTAATAGATTGAACAATTGTTAAATCTTAAGCAAATAACTTCTAGTGCGACTAATTATATGGCTCGTCTTGAAAAACTTTTGCTTAAATATGAAATTGAGGAAGAGCCTTTCATTACAGTCAATAGGTTCATTAATGACTAATATTGAGTGGTATAGCATGACTAATATAGATCGTGTCCATTTTGCTGAGATGAAATTAGCAGGATCTACTAAAAAATATTGGCAAAACGTACAATGCAATCTACAACATCTTATGAAACCACCAATCATCCAATGAGGAATCATGAATGAAAGTTGAAGGAAAAATATTTGCCCATCTACTATAGGAGTTAATTGATTGAACAATTGTTAAATCTTAAGCAAATAACTTCTAGTGCGACTAATTATATGGCTCGTTTTGAAAAACTTTTGCTTAAATATGAAATTGAGGAAGAGCCTTTCATTACAATCAATAGGTTCATTAATGGGTTGCACATAGATATCAAGCGTAAAGTCACATTGAGCTTTCCTGAGTTATTAAAAAAGGCTTACCGCAAAGCTTTAGAGATAGAAAAATACCAAAAAGCCAACATAAGTCATTACACACGGTTGAGTCCTACCAATCTAAGTTTGTATCTCGATCAACTCCTAGAAATAGTATTGTAAAGAGTAGGGACTCCACAATTGGGAATAGGGCTTCTAATTCTTCTAACCTTCGTCCAAGTGAGTCTAATAATGATTTTCGTGCTAGCAATTCTTCAATCCAATGTCACTATTGTCATAATAGGGGCCACATTATTACCTGTTGTCCTCAGCATGCTAACTTTAGAACAAGATTCCAATAACCTATATGAGGAAAAGGATTAGGTTGTGGATCCATTAGAATACTCTGAGGATGAGTTAGAGGATTGTGATCAACATGTGAATGTAGCAAGGTGCATTTTGTCCACTGCTATTGATAATAATAAATGAAAGAGAACCAACCTTTATCAAGTATGGAAAAAAGGCATGCAAGCTGATCATTGATGGGGGTAGCACTATAAATGTGGTCTCTAAGTTTGCTATAGCAAAACTGAACCTTAAGGTAAAACTACAACCCCAATCATTTAAAGTAGCTTGGGTAGACAAAACTACCCTACCTATTATTGAGACATGCCTAGTTCCTATCAAGATAGATAATTATCAAGATGAGATCTATTGTGATGTCTTACCTATGGATGTAGCCCATATCCTAATTCGTTGCCCTTAGTTATATGATCTTGATGTTACTAATCATGGAAGGGAAAACACCAATATCTTTCACTATAAGGATAACAATATCATTGTAAAATCTATCAAGCCCTTAGCAAAAGACACGCAAACCAAAATCAAGTCTCTATCTCAGGTTTCTATTAAGAAGAGTCTCCACATTTTAAACCTGGAGCCTTTAAGAGAGAAGAATTAAGGAGCAGTGTTGGATAGCTATCATAAATAGAAAATATCCTTCCGCTCTTGTTTATCAAACTGATTTTCCTTCTCAGGTGTGCCAACTACTAGATGTATTTCTTAATGTCATTCCTGATGAGTTGTCACCTTTGAGGAAAATTCAGCATGCCTTCGATTTGGTTCCTAGGTCATCATTGCCTAATCTTCTATATTATCGAATGAACTCTAAAGAAAGAGCTGAATTGAACAAATAGGTAGAACTTTTAGCTAAGGGTTTTGTTCATTATAGCCTTAGTTCTTGTGCAGTTCCAGTCCTTTTGACCCTAAAGAAAGACGGATATTGGAAGATATGTGTGGATAGTATGGTTATTAACAAGATCAATGTGAAATATAGGTTTTTGATTCCTAGGCTTGAAGATATGTTAAACATGTTAGCTGGCTCTAGTTGATACTCCAAGATTGATCTTCGTAGTGCGTATCATCAAATCCGCATTAGACAAGGGAATTGGGATTTGATCTTGCCCATAATTGAGTTTGCATACAATAATTTTACCAATCGCTCTAACGGTAAGAGTTCAATTGAGATTGTCCATGGCTATACACCTTGTACAACATGAAACTTATTTTGCATTTAAGATGGTCCTTTTCTAAGTATCTTTTGACTTTGTGAGTTTTGGACTTGTTTTATATTTAAGCTAGTCTTATTTTATAAACTTGTTACTTGACACTTGACATTATGCCTTTAAAAGGCTTCTTATTGTAGTTGTAAAGAGGTAGTTCAGCAAGTAAATTCAGAAAATTATCAGTATTTTTAGTCCTTCTAAGATTTGTCTCTCTTTGTTTCTCTCCCCCCTCTCCCTCTCCCTCTTCCCCTCCTCTCCTCTCTTTCTCCCTCTCCCTCTCTCTCCCCCCTCCTCTCTTCTCTATCTTTCCTCCTATCTACCTTGAATTTCCTCTTTCTCCCTCTAACTACTTTCCTTCTCTACTAATTTTACATCAGCTCTACATCAAAATAAATGGCAAGAAAATCAATGATTTTCAAACAAGAAACAGAATCAATGAAGCAATGAGCGTATTTATTAATCAGAGGAAGCTAAAATATAAAACTATAGATGACGGATCATCTCACATGTACTTTTAAAGCATCATATTATGAAAAGGAGAAGTTTGACACAGTGTGAATGCTACCCTGGTTCCCAAATTATTGGAAACCAAAAGTTAGGATTAATGCTTGGAGTAATTTCTTGAATAGAGAGCAAAATGAAGAACTGTTGATGACAGCTTGGGCCACACCTACCGCTACATACAATCTCTATAACAATAGGCAAATCTGACGCCACTGCCTATTGCAAAAGAATTATTCAATAAAATTCCTATATTACATTTTACACCAAGAGAGGCTAATGAGGCAGCCCAAGAACCTGCCTATGCTGTCTCCAACAATCTCTCTTGTAGCAGAAGAGAAATTTCCCCCACCAGTGTCTCTTATCAATATCTAGGGAGGATCCATATGGCACTGATATCGAATCAATAGGTAACTTTTCTTAGAGCACTTGAACTTAAAGAAAGTCCATATGACCAAATTTTCAGTGAAAGCTGGAATGTCTTCCATTAGCAATTCTTATCTCAATATATCATGGTTTGTAAAATAAAATATCCTAGAAAACATTAATGCATATTGCAAAAAAATAAAACTCAATACCAAACAAAACATACCCCCATATATAAACATCAAGTTTGATCAGTAAATACAAGATTATGGAAAGACTAAAAGAAGAAGATAGTTTCAAATCAGATTCAAATCTTAACAACTTCAAGGAAACAAATCATTAAGATTAAAATATACAGTTCAAAGAACTTAAGGCTTGATTCCAATGTAGAAGAACAGGTCAAGACTCCAACCAATGTTATTAAACACGATTTAAAACATTACAAAGAACCAAGGTAAGATACACCAAACCAAACCGGTTGGTTAGGCCCAAATCAAACCCAATTGAATCGATTGAAAAATGATTCATTGCTTCCTAATGGTTTGGTACAGGCTTCAAACCAGGCTGAACTGGTGTGAACTAGTCTAAACCATGCTGAACCATTCGATTCGGTCTGGTTCAAGCCCGTTTGGGTGGTTTTTGAGTGGAAGGCTATATTAGGTGTCATGTGAGCTCACATTCTTTCACCTTTCTCTTATTTATATTTAAAATCATTTAAATGAATGCCATCCTCTCTTCTTTTTCCATTTACTTAAAATTTTTCATAAAAATAAAGCTCACTCCTATTTGAATTCAATAAAAATATCAGAAAAATCAAATTTCTTAACAATAAAAAGTCAACTCTTCCTTTTAATGATAAATTTGTTAGGGTACTTTTACTTCTGATAAAAATCATAAAAATTAATTCAACTTAAAAATGATGAAAAAATAAAATAATAAAAAAAATTATATTAAAATATAATTTATAAAGTTTTGATCAATATTTGATCAAACTTATTGGGCTTTCAAACTTACCAAATTTAGACAGGATCTTAATAATATGAACCTCAGCTCATCAAAATAATAAAATTAAATATTTTATAAAATTTTACGATGAAAATATATTTCTTATGCCCTAGTCAAATGTTAAAATGTAGCCGATGAAGAAGGCGAGCGGACCACGTCAAGCAACATAGTAGAAAAGGTGGTAATTACTATTGTGAGGCCAGTGTTGATGGTGAGGGTCTGAGCCAAGTAGCCAGAGTAGGATATGGTGATGCAAATCACCATGGCTGCAATCTTCGAGAAGTGAAGATTTATTACATGGGGGCTGGAGAAGAATATGACAGGAATGAGAGGAACCTCCATATCACAGAGAAGCCGTTTCCATAGAAGATATCAGGAATTGAATAGGCTTTGAGGGGATTACAGTTTGGATGACCGTAAGACTTCACGTAGACATGTCATGTCTCCACCATACAGGCACGCCACATAAGGAGCAATCCAACAGCATTAGAATTTTTTAACGGCATGAATTGTAATGAGACAAAAATGATAGTATGAGGACATAATAAGAATTTTTTATACGTCGGGGATGAGAGTGAAAAAAAAACCTCTAAGTATTTTTGCAATTATAGAAAAGCATGAAGAAATTTATTTGATCAATCTTCAATTGTAAGCATGAACAAGTCAATCTTGAGGTGGCTCTAGATCAAAAACAGGTGAATCAAATTCACATCTAAACCTAGCAAAGGCACCACACATAAAAAACAAGCAGGATACCAGAAAAAAAGAAAAAAAAAAAAGAAAAAAAATTCTCACCATATAACACATATACATAAACATATTAATTTCATACTATAAAATGAATCATCGAATTCCCAACAGTGTTTTTTCCCCTCCAATCAGGCAACTTTTGTCAATATAACAATTTGAGCCCCCCCAAAATAAATAGACGATGATATAAATCAAATTTCAACTACTAGTTGATGTAAAATTTTTCGATCGATGCGACGAACCTCTGCAAGAGGGGAATCGAGGTGGTGTTAATTTTTATTGGCCCTTGGTTTGGGATTGGGCGGAGAGGGCTTTGTTATAGGCGTCGAGCTCTTCGTAATAGATGTCCCAGACGCATCGGACGCAACCGCTCCCGCAGCAATCGCCCGGCAACGGCTTCTCCGGAGGTCGTAAAGGAGGAAGCGAAGAGGAAGACATCTCCACCGCCGGTGCTGTTTCCCCTTTCTCCTTCGCCTCCATCTCCTTGCTGCGATTCTTAACTTCTCCTTTCCGAGGCGATCCCATCGAAGGAGGAGGACGAGAAGCGGAAGCTACGAGAGGAGGAGGATGATGGGGCGTTCGATATCGACGTTGAAGACGATGCGGCGAATGGATGATGAGGAATTGGATCTGAAGAGGACCGCACCAAGGCAGCACGCCTCTCATAACCAGCAAGGGTGAAGGCTGCGTGCCGCTTCTCTTTTCCTTCTTCCCTTTCCATTGGATTGGTGGCTCGAAGGAAGCAATTGTGATTTAGATTCCCTAGCACCCATGGTTGACCGGCCTGGACATTGACCCCGTCGACGACCCGGCTCAGTAGTTCCATGATCCAACCAATGAATGAATAGCGACCTAACCGCGTGAATAATTAAATTATAACTAATTTAAAAAATAATAATCTAATGATAAATAAAATAATTTATTATATCTATATATATATATATATATAAAGAGTAAAGTTTGGGCCTTATCTTTTCAATTGAGCTCTAATTAAGTGTTGCGTATCCGACTTCAATTTAAATCCCCTTTCCTTTAAAATTTTCAAGATGGCCAAAAGGGGAACCCCCACCCTCTATACATGTAAATGCCAGATTATAAAAATACCCCATAGAATTTAGTTACCCTAATTGCATTGGATTTAAAATGATCCCATTATGATAGTTTTAAACCCTTTCCTTGCCTTCTAATAATGACTGAAAAAGATAACGGCTTATTATGGCAAATAACCAATATTTCTTTTCAAAATTCAGAAATTAAATAATTTTTATTTTTATAAAAATCTTTGATGTGTGAAAAGTAATGCTTTATGATATAATATAAAAAGATTATTTATTATTTCATATTATTATTATTTTATAATACTTCAAATCCTACTGTATGTGTCTAATAATGACGTTGCAGTAGTTGCAATAATAATTAATATTGTCTTACTAGAAAGTTGTAGCAAAATATTAATGCTATTATTAAAACTCTAGCAAGGGATGTATTAGTTGGCTAGCATATATATATATATATATATATATATATGTGTGTATATATATATATATGTATATATATATGTATATGTATATGTATATATATATATCTATATATGTATATGTATATGTATATGTATATGTATATGTATATGTATATATATATATACACACACACATTGTATATATATATATATATATACATATACATATACATATACATACATATATATATATATATATATATATGTATATATATATATATATATATATATATATATATATATGTATGTATGTATGTATGTATGTATATGTATATGTATGTATATGTATATATATAAAGTAGAGCCTTTACTCAATTTCAGGTGAACTCTCAATTGAACGCCATGTGTCCCCCGTTTTCTCTATCTTATAGGTAATGATGATGTTTTATACATTTACATCAACTTGATGTGATTTTTTTATAATAAAAAAAATGAATGTTTGCTGCCCTCTTTCTTCAGCAACAAAATAAGTATTTAACATGTGCCATATGCATTCTATTTAAGAGATTTTTTATCAATAACTTTTTTCTTTGATACCCTAGGCTTCTTTGTTTTTAAAAATTGAATATAATTATAATACTTTCATAACTTTTTCTTTTAAAACTCTCTAACTACTCAATTTATCTGTTAAATAGAAAAAAATTCCTCCTACCACTCACTCAAATCATATTTTTTTCGCTTAATATTTTATTAACATACCATGAAATTATAGAATGAATTATTCTTTATGCTTTAGATCAAGACATTGCAATTTTAATATCAGTTAATTCATGCCATAAAACCAACTCTCTCTTCTTTTGAATCAAATTCTAATAAGAGCAATACGAGCAATAGTGCAATAAATAGTTGTTGAAAGTAAGCAGCTCAATAAGTAAATTTGTCCTGAATTTCATAAGTGCATGCTAAAGCGTTCCTACTAAATATAAGCAAGAAATGTTAATAATATCCTTTTTTGGAGGACAAGGAGGTAATTAAAGAGAGTTAAATTAGAGGATAATGCAAATGTTGATGGGGTTAGACAATTATATGTAGGTAGGGCTATGGAAATGGATGGAAAAGAGCAAGGGCTGCCTATATTTATAGTTGTTTCATTATCATTATGATGATGTGACATTATGCCTTAGAGACAAAATTTTCAGAAGATAGTGTCCAAAAAAGTATACGTATAGTGACCAATGCACAGAGTTAAGTGCTAACGTTGATCCATAGATGATGGTGACATGGATGGGCTACATTTTTCAAGGCTAGACTATTCAATTGCATGAACATTTTAATTGCTAGGTGTACATAGGGCAATGCGTTGAAGGGCATAAAATTGATAGACAAGGTTAAACAATGGCAAGGTATACCACTAGCAAACTAAAAGTTTGAAGCATAAGAAGAGCAAAAGTATTTGCTAAAAATAATTAATAAATATAAAAAATGATGTAAGAATCAATCTCTATAAAACTTTTTGTCATCTGCCATCTTTCACAGCCGTATATATGATGTATGTTATAGATGGAAATACATTCATATAAATGGAAAGCAAATGCAATCATTTACTCATTTTCTTCTCAAGCATAACTATTTGCAAGTCAAATGTGGGAAATAACTTTCCTTGCAAGTGTTTTATTATTGCTTACTCTCATTAAATGCCAGTAAAGGAAAAGAAGAGGCTGCTATTTTAATTAATTTATGACTTAATATGATTACATTTTTACTTACATTTAATTTCTATTAACCCATAATATATATATGATTAAATATATAGTATTTAAATGATTTTTAATTAAAAAATTTTATGTTATAGTATTTAAAGGATGATGAACCATCATCTTAAAAAAAAAAAGCATTCGGAGATGAACATTTTTAGTCCTTTATCATATCTTTTTTTGACTTATATTGAATACTTTTAGGAATTTTTAAATAAAAAACATTTTATGTTCTTCTAAATATAAGTCTCCATGCACAACACGGGTTAAACACTAGTTTCTATACAAAATTCAACAATAATTTGACAGCTTTAAAGTTTGAATCCTTAAAATCAAGTTATTTAAACTATAATAGAATATAGTATTCATACTAATACTTGTAAACAATTTTAATTTTTAAAAAAATAGTACTTAAAATTTTTGAGATTAGTTGCAAAATAGAGAGATGAGAGAAAAAATTATACCCAAAAGATAAAAAGTTTTTTAAAAGTAACACTAATATTTAAATTATATTGATGAAAAAGTAATTTTAAAAGGTGCGAAAAATTAGTCCAATTTTATCAATTCATACAGGGTCAATAAAAAAATCGATTTATTCATTTGATTTTGATGGAGTCAATTATGCAACTAGTTTGATTGAAGAACTAAATAAATTAGGGATCTAATTCACCAATTCATCAATCAAATTGACTAGTTTAGTTTGAGTCTAATAACTATGCTTCTACCTCTTCTAATCGATGGGGCATGTGCTAAGTGGCAAATTCATGTGTTAGGGTATAATTGGACTAAGCTTAATTAAGCTTGGGTCTCATTAAACTAGGTTTCAAATTAATGTTGATTGATTTATTGTTTGATAATATCTGATTCAAACTTAATTACTATTCAAGCTGGATCTAATGATGGACAATGGTGATCTATGGTCCTCTCTTTTGCATGGAAATGGCCCATGGGATCCTCTAGAGGCTCTCTAACAAGCTCTCTTATCCACAATAGTAACTTACTCACCTTTGTCTAGATCATAGAACCTTTTCATAGCTTATAAAGTATGCACAATATAGCATATCCATAGGGAGGCTAACATTGTGGTTAATAACTTATCTTGGTAGTGTTGGGAATTTTTCATGTATGTGAGCTACCATTAATTGTTAATGATTTTGGATTTATAAAAAGCTAGCTGAACAAATTTAGTATAACAATATAAGCGGGATGAACCCATCATTGATAAATATAATTTATATAGTTTGGGCTTTAGTGCACCTCCATTGGGTGATGTGGTTGGCGATTTATATGGATTTGCAACCAAATGACTATGATCACAGCTATGATTACTAAAAATGACCAACAATAAAAATATTTGGATGATTATCTTGAAACCCATTAACGTTATTATTAGCATTATTTGTTAAAAATTATGAATCTCTTCGTAGCATAATTGATACTAAAATAAATAGTTAAATTTATAAATTTAAATATTAATTATACTTTTAAAGAATAATTATTTACTATGTTGGTAAAAATAACATTATAATTATAGACAAATAAATATATTCATAAAATAATAATAGTATATTGATAATATAATAAATAAAGGAAAATATAGAAAATATTTAATCGTATGCATAAACTTTGATTGTCAAGTAAAGAATGAATGATATAAGCTTAACATAACTGATACCGAAACCCACCTCCATAGGGGATGTATGTGGAGGATGCACCTTCATCCATAGGGTTAAATGTAGTTTCTAGCCCTATTATAGAGATAAATGTGATCATAGTCTGTGACCGTGAAGAATAAATTATGATGACATGAATAACTAATGACATGAATAAAGATGACATGAAAACTAATAACATGAATAATGATGACATAAAAACTAATGACATGAAAACTAATAACATGAATAATGATGACATAAAAACTAATGACATGACACTGTTAATCAGTAATGACATGTATATGAATTACTGAATAATGATATGCTAATATGTTGGTTAGTAAAATCTAAAAATTTTAAAGTTGAATAATGCCTATTTATACATATATGTATGATCTGTAGATATCAATTCCCTAATAATGATATATCTGAATAATTCACTTATGATGATTCATGGTTAGTTTTCTTAGTGAACGTGAGCTCATAAAATGTCTTTCATTTTTTTTTTAGATAGAAGGAACTAAAGAGAGACCATGGGTAGATGGAGCACCTACTAGACCAATTGCCTAGTTTCCTTAATTTTCTAGTTTTTTTAGCTTCATTAGTTTCTTTTAATTGTAGTGAACTTTATTGGGCTAGAGGTTTCTCTTATTTAGTTATATAAGCATTTTTTTTTATAATTATGATTGGATAGTTGTTTATATAATTTGTGTTTGAGATGCCTGGCATACTTGTATGCAGTAGATTGTTATGATGCAGTCCATACTAGGGTTTGAGGTGTGACAAAAGGCCTTAAGGCTCTCCGTTCTTCACATCACTGACTTGAGTAATAGAGGGTTCTCTTGAAAGAAACTCTAAGGCCTCCTAATGCTTCTTTCTCTTAGCTTAGGTAATCAAACAAAACAGATAGTTATCTAGGCTGGAAAGGTGTTCTACTAAGTTTGTTAAAAATAAATATCATTTGTTGGTGCAAAGACCAAAAAAAAGCATCAATAATATATTTGTTAAGCATAAAATTTGCTAATGATTGCTAGATTTTACACTACTCTTAAGAAAATGTTCTATGAGTTTGTTAAAGATTAGCTGATAATCTTCATATGGTATTTACTTTTAAGAAAAGATTCCATTGGTTTGAAAAGAATAACACGCAAAATGAAAATAATCTTGATGATCGTTGGGTCCATAAATGATCATTAGATTATATACTATTATTAAGGAAAGATTTAACAGGTATGGCAAAGAATGATGCACAAAAGAAAGAAGAGCTTAATAATTTTTTAAATTTCTATAATGTGAATTTTTCTAGCACACTTAATGATTGTACTTTATGGTTTCAATGAGTAGTAGTGTATTTCATTGCACCAACTCATTATGCAACCATTCTATCTCATTCACATGCATTGTAAGAAGGAACCTACAGCATAATGAGTAGGAGATTGGTTTTTAGTCATTGTCTTAATTATAGTTTGTAGCATCAATCTTTGAATGTTATTTTGATAATGGAATTTGAGGTTGGTAGTTGAAGTTTTAAGATTAATTCGTACCTTCCTCTATCTAAAAATATTCCAAGTGCTTCCCTTGCATTGATAATAATGTGACAACCTTGCAACAAAATTGCCATCAAAGATGTGTTAACATAACCTTAATAGTAATGTTTCACAACAGTCATAATGGTCACAAAATGTTCTCAATCTTAACTCTTTATAGTACCTAACATGGCCTCAAATAATTAAAAGCCATTATAGCAACCATTCTATTAATATCAAGATTGCTGCTCCGTTTCTTGAGAACCTCCCTATAAAAGGTGTAAGGCTGAATTTTAGTGCCATAATCGAGGTTTTGGGTGCTAATTTGGAGCAAAAAATATCTATCTCACCCTAGGTGACTCCTAAAGTCATGGTGCAATGCTCTTACATTAAGAACTCTGGAGTCCATTTGTAGTCTATCACCACAAGAACAGTCATTTTAGCATGGGATAAACTTCATATTGCATGGATGTCAACTCTTGATCACTCCAAATGGAAGGAGACAAACAATCTATGATGGCAAGGACTTTTGAATGATTGAAATCTTAAGAGCATCCAGCCAGAAGGACATAAAAATTATTAATCAATTTGTAGATAAGATTTAATTGTTGGCCTACTAAAAAATATTTGTGAGATTTTCAATAGGAGTTGTTAATTTGAAAAGTTTACCCTAGTAACAAAATATAATAGTCTGGATTCTTGATCAACTTATTAAGTTAAGCTTTTCATATGGCCGTATACATATATCATGCATACATATGTATGCATGTATGTATATATGTATGTATGTGCATGTATATATGTATGTATGCATATATACATACATATATATGTGTACATTCTAGACGATGATTAGAATCGATGGAAATCATTAAAACTAAACTAAAAATAGAGAAAATTTTCTAATTAGTATCATCATATTTTTGATTAAGTGAAAATTAATAAAAAACATAGCCTAAGAGAAGGCAAAGAAACATGTGTGTTCTAATAATGAAACTTAATTTCAAAGATCAATCAATGTAGGATTAATTATTATAATAACACAACTTCATCATTCATTTTATTGAGTCTGTTCAAATGCCAGACACTAATGCATTACAAAGGAATCAAGTTGGGTCAAATACAAGTTAGGACATAATTCTATCAACCCAAACCTAACATATTTATTAAATGGGTCAAAATTTTGGATCCAAACCTTACTAATTTTTTCAACAAGTAACTTGACCCAACCTACAATACATTGAATCTAGATAAATGCATTAAATGGGTCAAGCATTGTGACCACCATTCCTCTGCAAACGTCTTGCAATAGCTAGAACAAGATCGGATACCTTTGCGAAATCATTGTTGCCAACCTCAATTAACGATGCTTGGCACTTCACTGGAACCTGCTTCGAGTTGGTGATCTCAATTATGGCATCTTTGTAATTCTTAGATGTCATATAATTGCTTGTCAATTCTAGAGAATGGATCACGTCTGAGTAGAGCTTATAGCATGACTCCAATTTCTGATCATGACTTTGTTGGGGATTGTGTAAGTGAGCATCAAGTGCGGACTTGATATTTGAGGCCTTGTCAATGAGTATATTGGCAGCAATGACACCAAAGGGCTACTATTAGGATTTTTCATAAGAGTTTTCTTGCAATACGTAGGAGTTATTTCACCAGCTCCAAGAGATCTACAAAGATCATCAAGAGGAGTAGCAGTTGCAATAAAGGACCTTTGAGAGAAGAAGAGAAAAGCAAAGACATAGAGAGATATGGAGGGACTCATTTTTCAATAACAATTCTGATGGTCTTCAGAAAATAAGGGAGGACATTTTTATAGGCCTATTAGGCACAAAAAAAGGGACAAAAAGAGATTAGGACAAGTATAGGGATCCAAAACCTATCTATGTGGAAAAAAGCAAGAAAGAAAAGAAGAGTAGAAAAGGAAAAAAAGAAAAGAAGGAAACAAAAAGAAAAGAAAAAGAGGAAAGCATGATGAAAAATAAATAAAGGAATGAAAGAAGGAAGAAAGGTAAGAAATGAAGGATTTGTGAAGGAAAAGATAAAAAAGAAAAAAAAAATAAATAAAAAGAAAAAGAAAATAATAAAAGAAAGAAGGAGCAAAGGAAAGAAATGAAAGAAGAAAGAAGGAAAAGAGAAATGAAGAACGAAATATAAAAAAGGAGAAAGAGGAAAGAAATTGTTGCCCAGCTAAGCAACCCAAGAGGAGGGATGAATTGGGTTCCTTTTAGAATTTTAAACAATGATGTTCAATGCTTGCAAAGTTATAGGTGTAAGTGTAAGTGCAGTGACAAAATTGAAACACACAGCAAGAACAGTGGAAGGCACACCCAAACACAAAGGTTTATAGTGGTTCGGTGCTAACCCTTGCACCTATATCCACTTCCCAAGAACTCCTTGGAAATTTTCACCACTAATCGTTCTCCAACGATTACAACTTAGCTTACTTAGCTAGCTTCTTATTTTCAGACACAAGGGAGCCTTTACAACCACCAATTAAGAGTTTGGCACACCCCTCACAAGTTTTAATCAAGTAGAAACTCAATATGGTACAATAAGAAATAGTCTCAGCAAGAATAGCTCCTTAATGAGCAAATAAATATAAGAAAGAGCACTTTACAGATTTGAAGCCTTTTTCCCTTAAATGAGCTTCTCTTCTTTGAATGCTTTGAGTTAAGAGCACTTGATGAAGCTTCAGGAGTGGTTGGTGGGAGTTTTGAATGGGCTTCAATGGATTTTCAAACTTCAGCTACAGTGATTTTTGAAAACTGGAGTAGGCTGAATTTTCTTTGGATTTGGCTTGATAAATCTCTCTTTTTCTCACTTATAATCCTTCAAAAATCCACTTAACTTATTGTTAATCCATTCCATTAGCTTGTATTTATAGTTAGTTGAGGGATTTGACCGTTGGAATGGCCGTTTCTGAACGTTGGAATGTCAGAACTAGTCGTTGGGCAAGTTCCCAGGGCGTTAGTCGGCTCCAGAGCCCACTAATCTGGGATTTTTCCCATCCCAGGCTGAGTTAGTCGGCTCTAGAGCGGACTAACATCATAGTAGTCGGCTCTAGAGCCGACTAACGTGGGTAAACCCACTGTAAGTCCCACAGTAGTCGGCTCTAGAGCCGACTACCTTGTGCCAGACCACTGTGTGGTCACAGTAGTCGGCTCTAGAGCCGACTAACACATAGTTTTCCTCTGTAAAAACTTTTGTGACATATTTTTGACTAAATAACTCACATGTGGGTCCGCCAAGGGCTTTATTCTTCCATTCCAAGTTGCCGTGGAAGTTGATCAAAGTCTCCAAAACTTGAAAAATTACTCCACGGACTTGGAAAACCATTGAATCTTGAACTTTCTACACTTGGTAATTTTGTCAAAGATCTGAGTTTTACTTAATCTGACCTTGAGTCCTTCTTTTCATATACTGAAATTCTCTCTCTTGAACCACATACTGATTTTGACGTTTGGAATCCGTTTAGATATTCTTGATGACTCTTGTATACCTGCAAGTCACATTGATCTACATCAAAATCATCAGTAACCTACTTAATTGTTTTGTGATCATCAAAATCAATGCAGGGTCAACAGAAATAAAGGAAAAAAGAAAAATAAAAGAAAGAAAATAGAAATAAAAGATGTGAAAAAGAAATAAAGTAAAGAAGGAAGAGAAATGGAGGTTACCTACTACACCCATATAGCCTTCAAGATTGGCAAATGACATGGTTTGATAATATAACTAGACAATAAATGATCCGAACATTGAAAATTTTGCTCATATATAGTATATAAGATAACACATTGAATGAAAATCTATTGCTTAGGGAAGGAAAAAGGAAAAAATGTCCTTGCCAAAGTTGCATTTGCAAATGTTGCTATGAAAATCTCTAATTCATTCTATCCATAATCTAGAATTTTCAAATATAACAAGATGATTTTAGATACATATCTTAGGAAAGTTAGCAAATAGAACATAAATACCTTGAATGACGTAAAAGATTACATCCATAACTCAAATGGTACAACTTTGGCCAAATTTTATTCATTTAAAAATGTAGTAGCAATATATTCCCTTATTTGGAATTTCTTTTCTTGAACATCTACTTGCTAATATTTTCAAATACTCAATTATAATTAATTTTCTACTAAAAATATCATTAACTTGAATTTTGAATAATTTCAAAGTTTCTTTATTTATAACTTTTCAAAATGCTAATAATTGATAGTACATTTCCTCATTTAAAATTTTTAAGATTAATTAAGTATTTTGATTGATGCCCTCAACTTGTACACTACTTGGCTAATGGACAAGAACAACCACCATGAAGGAACAACCATGTGCTAACTTTTTGAATGATAGGCCCCAGAAAAACCATCATTAACTAATCTAGCAAGACATTGCAATATTTAAGGTTAATTATTATTTAATTTAAATAAATGATATTATTATTAAATAATGATGATTTAATATATTTGACCATGGCCATTATTTTAATTTTATGATTATTAAATAGTGATAAAATAGGTGATATCTCTTGGCTGTTACATTAACTAATACTTTAAATAGTCTTAGTATCCTAAAATACCTTATTCAAAGCATTCATATCATGGTTACATAGTCTCCTAAAGCAACATAAATGTGATTTGGCAATGGTAAAAAATCCCTATCTTTTGAATGCAAATAAATGTTGAAAGCCAATAGAACTATGATAGATACTTTAGCATTTAAGGTAGATTTACAGCCTGTAATTTATTATGGAATCAACTAGTATAGTCCATGGTTTAATATAATTTGTTTTAAAAAATAGTCATTCATAAATATTATATGTTAATGTTATAACGCAAGTTCAATTGAAACATTACAAATGAATTTCAACCGTTTTTTCCTACATGAGTCTACTTTATTTTTTGATTGATTAGTAATGTTAAGTTTTTAGTATTTCTAGTTTTGGGCTTGATATTTTAAAAAGATGTGGATAAACTAGTTGATGGGGGGGGAGGATGATGCTTTACTTTGTTTGACATCTTTATAGTCACCGGTGAAGTCTATGCGTGGAACCAGTAAAGTCTTTAGGGCCAAGTAGTGCTGTTGGGGAAGTCTCTATAGCTTGGTTATAGCCAAGATTTCTTCTATCCTAGACTTCTAATCTTTCCCTTTTTTTAAAACAATTTTTCATATTTATCATTTTAATCTTTCTCATTTTGGACTTTAACTTTTATGAAACATCCTAGATGTTCATAAAGAGAACAAAAATGTTGTTTTTCTTTTAGGTTTCTATAGTCATCAGAAGTTTGTGGATGGAGAAAGAAGGGATTGATTATTATACAAGAGACTTTTTTTTGGTTGCCTAATGTTGCATGCATGCATGATTTGATGAAGTATAAGAAATAAATAAAGAAATTATGTTTGCATATCTGCGTTAGGTGCATTTAAAGGAGTAACTTTACAATTTTCTTCTTTGCTAGCACATTGCTTGCTTTCTGCTGTTACTCTTTAATATTTGTTTCTATGGATTTAATGCGTAATTTAAATCGCAGGCACTGCGAACCGTCTTACATCATCCTAAAGGCAATTGGTTGATTGTAGCAGCACTTTTGATTTTTATTGATTTCAGCGTTGCAACCCCCGCCCCCTCCCTTATATTTTCTCAAATGAACAAACATGGCAAGCCTCCTGTCCCATTAAGTACTCACCACGTGCATGCACGTGCACGTGCTGAAACTGGCAGCGATGAGACGGTGCGGATCTCAAATGCTCACCGATTTATTCTATCGTGTCGGCAGAAACCGGAGTGGGGAGGAGCGGGCGCACGGCCTTCCTTTCATCACGGCCTAAATCTCTCTCTCTCTCTCTCTCTCTCTCTCTCTCAAAAAGGAACCAGCGGTCATAAAAATGGACACTGGAAGTGGGGAGCGGTGTTTTACCGGTCCCCGAACGACCCCTTGAATTCCATGCGTCGTGGCATCGCTGCCTTCACTCTCCCCCGCCGAATTTTTGGATCTCGCCTTCTTCCCCACCTCCCTCGGAGATCTGACTCTTCCCTCGGAACCATTCCATCTCTCCCTCCTCCTCTCCCTCTGATCGACGAGCGATAACCTCCACCTCCTGCTTCCGATCTCAGAAGAAGAAGAAGAAGAAGAAGAAGGAGGAAAGGAAAGAAGAATGCCGGGGATGGGAAAGAATTCTCGGGTGGGGAAGCGCTCTTCGTCTTCGTCGGCGGGCTCGACCTCTTACTATGTCACCATAGTCGTCTTCGTGGCGCTCTGCATTCTTGGAGTCTGGATGCTGACTTCGTCGTCTATCGTTCCGTCCCACGCGACCACTGCCACCGGCCACCACCGCGCTGCCTTCGCCACCTCCTCTGGTTCAAAATCCCCTCCTTCTCGTGTATCCCGGAAGGACCCTCCTCTGGTCATGGACGATACACAGCATGATCTCCCCGAGGATGGCATCAAGGATGATGACAAGCTGGAAACCATGATTTCGATGCGGGATAGGGAGGAGAAGGATCATGGAGTAGGGGATGGAGAGAAGGAGGCCGAAGAAAATATTCAGTCCTCCGAAGGAGGAGATGAAACCAAAGGAAGCCAGCGAGAGGAGCAGCAAAGTGAGGAGAGGGAGGAGGCGAATCAAAGTGGGAAAAAAGATCAGGAGGAACAAATGAGTGGGAATGAGGAGAACCAGGAGCAGCAGTCGCAAGAAAGCAATGAAGGTGATGGAGAAAATGGTGGAGATCAGCAGTCGGAGAATCATGATTCGGAGGCTAGAATGGCGGAGAGCCAGCAATCAGAATTGCAGCAGAGGGAGGACGAGATCCATGAACAGCACCAGAGGGAACATGATGAGCAGCTACCAGAAAGTGGCGGTGAGGAGAACCAGCAAGAATTCCAGCAGCAGGAACAGCAGGCAGAGAGTGCCAGGAATGAGAACCAGCAGCAAGACCAGCCTGAAATTGATGAAAACCATGATCAAATTCAGCAAAAGTTAGACCAGACAAATGATGAGAGCCAGATACAATCCGACGAGAGGACAGGGGAGGGAACCAATCAGAGCCAGCAAGAATTAGAAGAAATAATGGAGAGAGCTGAAGAGAACAAGCCACAATCAGAAGAAAACACTCAGGAGGGAACCAACGAGAGCCAGCCACAACCTAGAGAAATGACAGAGGAGGGCGCCAATGGGAGTCAGCTGCCGCAATCAGAAGAAAATACACAGGAGGGAACCAATGAGAACCAGCCAGAGCCTAGACAAATGACAGAGGAGGGAGCCAATGAGAGTCTGCTGCAGACCAAACAGGAGGTCGAGACAGACGGAGGCAGTGAAGACCAGCAGGAGCCCCGACAACAGCAGCCAGATGAAGAGAACCCAACTAGCTCAAGCAGGGGAGACCAGCAGCAGAATGAGGATAAGCTCAGTGACCCCAATGCAAGTGAGTCACTAGATGGGGCACAATCGGAGGTGTCGAATGAGAAAAATGGCAAGACAAGGCCATGGGCAACACAGGCTGACCATTCAGACAATGAGAAGGAAAGGAGGAAAGAGGAGGAGTTGCAATACAATGGAGGAGGCGGCCAAGCAGGCCACACTGGGAATTTATATGTTGCATGGAGGATTTGTAATGTCACAGCTGGTGCAGACTACATACCTTGTCTTGACAATGAGAAGGCCATCAAAAAACTACACAGCTTCAAGCATTACCAACACCGAGAGCGTCACTGCCCTGAGGAAGGCCCGACGTGTCTTGTGCCCCTTCCAAAAGGATACCGACGGCCCGTCAAGTGGCCTGAGAGCAGAGACAAGGTAAATGCTCAATTCTGATACTGAATTGTTAATGTACATTTCTAAAAATTGTTTAATATATACACTCTAGCTTATCCAATGTCTGCTAACGCATGGATGTCTGCTGTAGATATGGTACAGTAATGTGCCTCACACCAAGCTTGTGGAGGTGAAAGGCCACCAAAACTGGGTGAAAGTTACTGGAGAGCACCTTATTTTTCCTGGAGGTGGAACCCAGTTCATTCATGGGGCACTTCACTACATCGATTTCATCCAACAGGTAAGGATGGATTTATAACTTGCTGGCTTTAGTAGTGAAGTGCCTATGTTATTCCTCTTTCTGTGAGTTGCACAAATTCATTCAAAGATTTGAATTTTAGTAATTGTTCACTTTTTGCTACTTGTTGAATAGATGCTATTTGGAATCCTTTTAATCAGGTTTTAATATGTGAATTGTCTGATATTGTTGGCTGATGAAACATGATGGCAGGCTGCAAATAAGGCATTCTATCACTGTGAATTTGGAATTCTTAATATAACGTCTAGGCCAATGAGAAAAAATGGGATACAGCATGGATACTTCATACTATGATTAAACTGTTAGTTATTGTACTAGAATATCTTGTTTCTATTGAGAATAGTTATAGAGCATGCCTCACTATTCTTTCCTGTGAAGAAATTCAGCATATTGTATATTTCTAGAAATTTTCTATCTCTTTTTTTTTTTTAATTATCAGTTTGTTGCTAAAGATTTTGCACAGGAAATTAATGACTTGAAATATGTTAATGTAGACATTTTTATCTTGAACATTCAGTAATGAGATGTCTGTATTCATATAGTAGTTGACAAATTAATTATTGCAATATAAAAATATAATTATGATGCTGCTACATCTGATCTCAGAAAAGAATTGAAAATGATGCCTGCAAGATACTGGAGAGGATGGTTCTGAACAGACATTTCAATTCTCAGAAAATATTTACAGACATGATATGTATAAATTGCAAGAAGGATGTTATATGACATTTTGAAATGAAAACACAATGGTGATTGTTTGGTAAACGATAGGTAGATGATGAGACTGAAAATGACTGCAGAAGCAAAGGTGTTGCCTTGATAGATGCAAAGTGAAGAAGAATCATTTGAGATGGTATGAATCTGAGCTAAAAATCAATGATAATATCGAGGACCTCATCAACGACTTCAACCTCAATCAAAAAGTTCAGTCCCTGATCGACAAGTTTTAGTGCTGATTAACAAATTTGAAACCCTGATCAATGAACTTTGGCCTTGATCTTCAGTCCCCAGTCAATGACTTCCAAGCTTAATTAATGATCTCCCATATTGATCGATGATCTTCAATCCCAGTCAACGAACCTAGGTCCAAATCGATGACTTTTGGCTTCTGATCGACAAGCTTAAAACTCTGACCTGCCTCCTCTTCTCTAATAGATCCTTCCTCTCCTCTCTTCCTTCTTTCTTTCTTACTCATTAGTTCTCGTTGGTACTTGATTGGCACCATTTTGTTGCCATTTGTTGGTATGGTATGGTACCATGATAATCCAGTGCCCGACTGATATGGGTCATGGTAGTAATTTTGTGAATCTTGACCTCAATCATGATGAAAATCTTATCCATAAAAGGCACAAGTGGGAGAATTGTTAGAAGATTTTCTTTGTCTTAGTTCCTCTTGTTTATTTATTAATGACCTTCTACAGGCACAAGTAAAATAACAATCAGAAAGAGAATGTCATCTGGTTTGACCCACTCTTTAAAATAAAATTCATCTTGTCATGGTGCAAATTGTCAAAGGCAGCTTCCTGTCAAGACACAGTGAGCTACCTTGTGGTATGCTTGAAGTGCACTTGAACAAAAGCACTCTATGTCAACTTTAACCAAGGCAAGCTAAGGTGCAGTGAAAAACTAGGAAAGCCAAAAGACCCATAATTTATCCCTTTTATCCCTCTTAACTTCATACTTAGCCCACCTATTATGTGCTTAAAGGGTGCACTCAAGGTTTCTCAGCCCACTCACCAACCAAGTGCCAATAATTTCTATTAAGTCTGGTTCATTGACATTTAAGTGATTCATATGAATTTTCTTGTTTTTTTTTTTAAGGATTAAAATTGACAAAAAAAGGTACCATTTTGTTTATACATATGAAAGGGCATTAGGAGAAAGGACATGAGAGAGAGGGTGCCAATTGGCTCAGTTGTTGAAGTTATTGGGTTCTGGATACCTGTAACATGGGTTAGAATAGTGCCCTCACCCTGATTTCAGCCAGGTTTCCTTGCATCCTGGTTCTTAAAAAAATTAAAAAAAGGGTGTGTAAGGGGGTCTATAGATTTTCTTCCGTGGATCTGCATCTAAAGTTGCATCCTTCTGTGCATTTGATCCATCTGGTCATCAAGTCATGTGTCTCTAGGGGCCATCACCACTAAATTTAATAAGTCTGTCCCTTGGGCAATCAGATCTCTAAAAGTTGCTTTCCTATGAGGGAACATAAGCAAGAGGGCCAACAATGTCCATCTGGTATGAGATAAGGAGAGAGGAGTTTGTTCATGCAACACAAAACAGTACTTGTATGTGCAAATACATGTTTGGCCAGCTGAAACTAGCTGAGCCATATGCACATAGATGCTACAAAGAAAAATATAGGGGTCTTCATATATGCAGGTTTACCTCACACTCTTTATCCAATGTAAGTCTATTTGAGTTTAGTATAATTTTTGAATTGAAATGGTAATAGACAAAAATGTCATAAAAGGAGGGATTAGTTATCAGTAGCATGGATTCAAATCTTAGTAGGACTTTCCATGAGACATTAGGCCAGGTTGCTGGCCCAAGTGTTGGGACGAGATCATCCTACCATCATCTTGTCCCAATTAGCCCATCTTAGGACATTTCTATCCCAAGCGTCGAGATAGATCAAGATGGTGATGTGTCCTGTTTCATAGAAAAATCGGGATGGTTCCATCAAGACTTAAAATTTTAATTACAAAAGCAGATGCAAAGAGTGAGATCTGCTCTCCTTCTCCCTTGTATTTTTTGATCCGTCATTGCCCTTATAGCAAGCAATGCTTCTTATTGTAGAAAGTGCATTCATGATTAAAGGCAAATAGAGAAATAAGGAGCGAAAATAATATGGATAAATGTACAAAAAGATATAGGAACTCTGATGGTGATGGTGATTGTTTTTTAATTTGTCACACTGGTTAGATCAATTTTTTGATTTAGTTGTCAATCTGGAAAACCCTCTTGGTTCATACTCTGAGTGACTTCTAGCCGCATGCATCATTTAGAATTTTTTAGATTATTGCATACAGCAATAGGATGATCTCATGGGTTTATGATTATAGACAATGTGCCATCAAAGCCACTTTGGCTTGAAATCCTTAAAATTCAAATGTTTCATTTCGTCCCTTTCAGGAGAAACTACCTCAAAGACATTAAATAGTTCTCTTCATAAATTTTACATTCATATATGACTTCAATCCGGCAAATAGTCTCCATAATGCTTTCAGATCAGCTGACTATGAATTGTAATTGGTATATAATTATATTTTTGATATGTGCACACACATTAGTTTGAATTGAAAAATACGAGCTTATTCTTATTATAAAGTTAGACACTCATGATGTTCCAGTGAGTATGTTTGTATCATTCACCTTTAGTTGGATGTCTTTTCTCACCAAAAATGGAGCAATAGAAATCAAAGCTTTTGTGTTGATCTATATGGGTCATAACAACAATTATATGTGGTGGTGATTGGTAAAGTTGTCTATAATTACTTAGTTCATAAATAAATGTCATAATTAGCATTCTACATTCTGTATCTGGAGCTAGGCTGTTCTCTTAAGCAAGACATTGGTTCATAAAATCATTCTATTTTTTGGCAAAATATAGGTTTAGGGCTTTACGGCAGGGAGTTGGTGCTCTGCACCTGAACCTGCCTGTGAACCACAAGAGCCCCATGAACATCCCCTTTTGACACATTGCAGCAGTTATGAAAGGCTCTTTGTTGGTGCCAGATTTAGGCCCCATAGCATTACTCATTTTTATGTATTGAAACATCATTTCTTGAGAATTCGTAGCCTACTTATCTAAATCATGGGATGTAACCTGTCTTGCTGGTTTAATTATGGCATCTTGGTTTCACTGCAGTCAGTTCCTGATATTGCTTGGGGAAAGCGTACTCGTGTTATACTGGATGTTGGCTGTGGGGTTGCCAGCTTTGGTGGCTATCTCTTTGAGAGAGATGTTCTTGCAATGTCTTTTGCTCCAAAAGATGAACATGAAGCTCAAATTCAAATGGCGCTTGAGCGAGGAATTCCAGCAATATCTGCAGTAATGGGCTCTCAACGTTTGCCATTTCCCAGCAAGGTCTTTGATATAGTGCATTGTGCACGTTGCCGGGTCCCATGGCATGCAGAAGGTATTTTTTTAAATTTCCAATTCCATGTTCATTTTTTATAACAATACTTGTTCTTTTAATCTTATTAATAAGTCCGAGCATGTGACCTCCTTACCATAGGTGGTACTCTTCTTTTGGAACTAAATCGTGTCTTACGCCCCGGAGGATATTTTGTGTGGTCAGCAACACCTGTGTATCAGAAACTGAAGGAAGATGTCGAGATCTGGAAAGGTAGGCTTGGTTGATCCCTCTTATATATGTAGTTTTGCTTTTTTATATAGCTGTGGTGAAATATTTCTCTTTCTAAATACAGCCATGTCATCTCTTACAACTTCCATGTGTTGGGATCTTTTCACTATCAAGAAGGACCGACTGAATTCTGTTGCTGCTGCCATTTATCGTAAACCAATTTCGAATGAATGCTATGACAGCAGAAAGCATCACAGTCCTCCCATGTGTAAAGTAGATGATGATCCAAATGCAGCTTGGTAAGTTTAGTTGTACTATACTCTTACTTAGTGGCAGGCTCTTTGCTCACACACATTACCTGGGCCAAGAATTGGGAGCTGATTAATATAAGGTTGACTTAAGGTTGCAATTTTACATTTCAACTTGAATTATCATTTAGTTTATAATTAAAGCTGACACCATTTATATGTTTTGAGTCTTGTTGGACTAAGGTTAAAGTTAATAGTGGAATATCTCTATTGATTTTTGGATGATGACCAATTAAGAAACCAACATGTTTTATTTTGGGTGGTTGCCAATTAATTGGTCAAAGTAGCAGCTCAGCCTCGTAATTCGGCCAGCATAAATTTGTGGCATTCCTTCTTTCGAACAAGCACTATTTTTATATGCATTTCGGCCATTACATGTTTCAGGTACATCCCTCTGAAGGCTTGCATGCACCGAGTTCCAGTTGATGCATCCGAGCGAGGCTCACAGTGGCCTGAGGAATGGCCACAAAGATTGCAAGTGCCTCCTTACTGGTTAAACAGCTCTCAGATGGGAGTCTATGGGAAGCCAGCCCCTAATGACTTCACATCAGATTATGAGCACTGGAAAAGAGTTGTGAAAAAGTCATATATCAATGGTTTTGGCATTAATTGGTCCCAAGTGAGAAACGTCATGGACATGAGAGCTGTTTATGGAGGGTAATATTTGGTTAGAGTAATTAATTTGCAGTGCAATAATACTTAATATTTCTTCCATCTTATTCAAATTTGCAAACTGGTTTCAGGTTTGCTGCTGCACTCAAGGATCTGAAAGTCTGGGTCATGAATGTGGTGAACATTGATTCTCCAGACACACTACCCCTTATCTATGAGCGTGGACTCTTTGGTATTTACCATGACTGGTGTGAATCATTCAGTACCTATCCCAGATCCTATGACCTCCTGCATGCCGATCACCTATTTTCTCGGATTAAAAAGAGGTGGATTGGATAAACTTTGTTCTATATTTTGCATAAAACCATTGACTGGATTTTGCTTCATCTAATTAGCGAAAATTATTTCTGATTTCCAGATGCAAAATCATGCCTCTGATCGCTGAGGTCGATAGGATATTGAGGCCTGGTGGCAAACTAATTGTTCGCGATGAGTCTGCTGTTGTAAGTGAAGTAGAGAACTTATTGAAGTCACTGCACTGGGAGGTCCGCTTGACTTTCTCGAAGAACAAAGAAGGAATAGTGTGTGCAGAAAAATCAGATTGGCGGCCTGACAATTTTGCAGACTCATCATGAATAGAGGTTCATCTTTTTATTGTCCAAATTTTGTGCTTTGCACGTCATCTGTTCTGTAGCTTTTCAGATTTACTTTGTTAAAATAAATCATTATTTCTTAAGTCTTTAAAATTTTTTCTTTCTTCATTTTGAGCAATGTAAATTATTAATGTAAATTAGATTTGCGCGCAGCAGTTATCATGATCATTTTTGAGTTAATTCATGGATTATGGTGCATGCATATGTTACTGGAGTTCCATTCCCACCCAATCATAAGGTTGCTGGCTCATTTTGGGGGACATATCTTCTATTTTTCCCTGCCATTCTTGCACTAAATCAGACGGAATTGAGTGGGGTGTCATGCTGGTCACCTGTTTGGGTAGTCACACCTCCAACATGGGTTTAATGGCATCACAGTCCAGATGTATAATTTATTTTTCAGCGAGAGGGGTGTCTTTTCAGTGGCAGTTCAAGGGGCGTCCAAGGCATCGCTCTCTCCATCAAATAGTCCCATTCTTTCTTCTCCTCAAAAATCAGCTTTGTGATTCAGCTTTGTGGGCAAAGGCAGTTTCAGTATTTGACGCAAACACAAATTAGAGTTGATCAGTCAAGCAGGAAAACAAAAAAAACAAAAAAAGTTGATGGACAAAAGTGGTGAAATAGCACAACGCTGACTACAAAGTCTGTCATTATCTTAAACATAGCTGACACATGGTATTAAATTTCACTTTCAGTAATTGTAAAATTTACAACTTTTTTTTTTTTTTTTTTTTTTTGAATTCAGGTAACTGTTTTGACACAATTCGACTTGGCTTCTGCTTTGTTCTGTCACATATAAACATAGATATCCTAGAGGAGTATGTATATGTTCTCCCTAATTAATTGCACAATTATTTTAACCTTGCTTCTTTAAGATTCATCCTATTACTTCGTATCATAGTAATTATTCCTGACTGATGTAACGTGCACAGAAAAGCTACATGCTTTTCTCTCAAGTCTCCTCACATTGTGCCCCACTCCATGTCAGCATGACAAGTTGGCTTCCCCCCTAAAATACTGGTCATGTTCAGATTGGATTCGGACGGAATTGGAATGCTTGCAACTTTGGACTAGAGACTACTTGTTCAATAAAGGCGTTCTTCTTAGTTATCCCACTGGGGCATTAATGCAACACCAAACAACGTCGTCGTGGTGGTCATAGCTAAGGCCCTGCCTTTATCCAGTTTGGAAGGCTCAAGCATCTTTGTTTTCATATACATATACAAATTCTACTCTCTATGGATCCAGATATTCTTTTACAAAATAATTCATTTTCTTCTGGTTTTATTGGGTTTAAAATGAAAAATATAAGATTTTGCTACCTCTCCAACTGGATTCTGTTGGCCCAAGCCTTTATTTCTTGTGAAGAAATCGATCCAATTCAAAGTTTTTGATGCCTATGTTAGATGACCATAGAATAGAATTTTTGATTGTAGACTCAAAAAAACTTGATAAATATCAGAGCATATCTAATTACCTATGTCACATGGGCATCTAGCAAAGACTGTTATGTCGCGTGCAGCAAGTCCACGCAGCATCATTTGGAGCTCTGCTGTTCCTTCCGGACCACCTGCACGGCTCTTTAAATTTTATCCAACAGCTTCTAAAGCTGGAGTAATAAACGAAAAGCAAGGCTGTAATCCACTGCCCAGCGGGTTCCACCACTAGGTGGGTGGCGACACCTAACCTTGGGAACCACGCAGAATAAAAAGCAGCAATCTCCCTCCCATTTTTATGTTGAAAAAATAATAATACTTTTTAAAAGCTGTTTAAAAATTACTAAAAATTTTAACTTAAAAATTTAAATATAAAAATTAAAATCAAAAAAAAAAAAAGAACCATGTCTGAACTGAGACGTGTTAAACACTGCCCTAAAAATTAGTTTTTACTCCTTCGTACAGGTTGTAGGCGATCTGTCCCTAAGGTACAACAACCCGGCTCGATCCGAACCTCTCGCGTAGAGGTGCAACCCAACGACTCCTTCAGATGCCCAAAGAAAAATCAACATAAAATAATAAAAAATAAATAAAAAATAATTTAAAAAAAAGAAGAGATGAGAGAACTCTTTTTCTTAGCAGGGCTTTCGAGACACGGACAACACCGCTTTCTTCTCACAGCAGAATCTTAGAAAAAGTTTTGACAGATGAGAAAGAGACACGGACAGCACCGCTTTCTTCTCACAGCAAAATCTTAGAAAAAGTTTTGACAGATGAGAAAGAGGATTTTTGGATTGGAATACTCAAAACCTTGGAACCTTGAGCCTATTTATAAACTCGGTCCAAGTAACCCTCAACGGGTGAGCCCATAATGGCCTTAAAGACCTAATAATCGTTACCCCAAAATTACGTCAGTAATAGCCTCAAAATCAAATTATTTGGACCGTTTCTAGCCGTTCATGAACGTTGGCGTGCGAACGCTCACCCAACGTTTACGACGCGAGCGTTCACGGAACGCTCGCGAGCGTTCCGCTCACGAGCATCGCTCACGCAAGCAGAACGCTCGCGTGAGTTGATGAGAACGTCCACGAGCATCCGCTCGCGGGCATTTCTTTTTTTTTATTTAAAACTTTTTTTTCTTTTTAAAAAATAAAAAGGTCAACAATCCCCCACAAAAGTTTTTAAATTAAAAAAATAATAATATAACATAAATTTTAGGGCATCTTATACTGCGCAATAGGTGAGGTGTTCTATAGACTTGAATCCCACTTAGTGTTAATTGTATACATCTAAAGGAACCATAGTGGATTAGACATTGAACTAAGTCCTTGACTCAGATTTCTACTAATCACACACACAGTATGGATCAATTGGGTTTAAGTAGTCAACGCATATTAAAGGCCTTGCGTTTAGTACCTTCATTTTTCATGAGAATTTATTAAGGTTAGCCCAAACCTTTAGTCAAGGCCTAATATGATAATTCTCATCTAGGTGAATCCTCCAAGGATATTTGTGACTAATACCCTGTAGATAACCTACCTTGGATCCATTAAGAGTATAACTCAACCTTACACAGATTTATTTTATCACTTTATAAGAGCACTCATCATAGGGATGGGATGAGAAATTTCTTCAAAAAGTGTGCTCTAACATGATCACTCAATCAGCTTCGTCTCTACCACATTGAACCTCTTTCATGGGATCCCCAATCACAAAGGTTGAGTATCCACTGCTGGTGACCAAATAATGAGCTTAAGCCCATCCCCCTCGATGATTCTAGGACTTCACTCCTAGATAGTCCCTTGGTTAATTGATCTGCCAAATTCTTCTCAAACTTGACAAATTTCAAGAAGATAACATTATTTTTCTTATGTTGCCTTATAGACTTATGACGAAGCCATATATGGCAGTTCATCTTTTTATTGGTACTCTTTTGATTAGTCAGTTCGATTACGGCCTTATTATCACAATAGATTGATATAGCTGGAACTGGCTTAGGTACCAAAGGTAGTTCTGATACTAGATTTTTAATCCACTCTGCCTCATTACAGGTGGTATCCAGAGCTATCAACTTGGCCTCCATGGTGCTTTTAGATATGATAGTTTTCTTAGTTGATCCCCAGGCAATAACAACACCGCCAAAAAGAAAAAGATATTCAGTGGTCGATTTAAGATCATGAGAATCGGTAACCTAATTAGCATCACTGTAACCCTCAACCACCTCGGGGTATTCAGTGAACATCAAAGATAGATTAAGTGTTCCCTTTAGATGTCGGAACACTCTTTCTAAGGCTATCCAATGAGATTGATCAGTATTTTGATTATATCTGCTAAGTCATTCTACAGCATAGGCAATATCCGATCTTATCCTATTTGCCACATACAAGAGGGATCCTATGATTTGATAATATTTTAATTGATCAATTGGGTCACCTAAATTTTTCTTTAGGTGAAAGCTAGGATCATATGGAGTAGAAACTGGTTTAAGATCAGAATAACTAAATTTCTTGATCTTTTTTTTATAAAGTGAGAAAGAGAGAGAACTATCCCTTCATGGGATTTGATAAGCTTCATCCATAGGATTACATCTGCTTCACCTAAATCTTTCATATTAAACTTAGAAGAAAGGAAAGATTTAATACTTTAAACAATTTCAAGAGATGTTCCAAAAATTAAAATATCATCGACATATAAGCAAAGGATTACATAATCATCGTCGATGATCTTAGAATAGACATATTTGTCATAATTATTGATCTAAAATCCAAAGGATAGGATGATTTGATCAAATTTTTCATGCCATTGTTTTGGAGCCTATTTAAGACCATATAGGAACTTAACAAGTTTACAAACTTTGTTTTCTTATCCCTTTATAACAAAACCTTCAGTTTGTTCCATATAGATCTCCTTCTCGAGATCTCCATTAAGGAACACAGTCTTCACATCCATTTGATGAATGATCAACTTATGTATGGATGCAATGGCAAGAAGAGATCTAAGGGTTGTTATACTAGCTACAGAAGAATAGGTATCAAAGAAATCTAACCCTTTCTTTTGGTTATACCCTTTGGCTACTAATCCAGCCTTATACTTTTCAATTGAACCATCAGGTCTAAATTTTTTCTTAAATATCCACTTACATCCTAAAGGTTTGCTGCCAGGGGTAGATCAAATAAGATCCAAGTTTGATTTTATAAGATTGAATTAAATTCAGAATGAATGGCTTCCTTCCAAAAAGGAGCGTCGGGTGAAGATATCGCCTCTGAAAAAGAGGAAGGTTCGCCTTTGACTAAGAAAGTAAAGAAACCTTCATCAAGATCTTTTTTCTTCCTTGTCCTTAAACTTTTTCTAAGTTCAGAAGGTCCACTTTCAGAGTTGGATCTTTTCCTTTTCCTTGACTCATTGGAGGACCCATATTCAAAAGAATCATGAACCAAGAAAGGATTAGAAGAGACTTGACTTGAAACTTGGTTCTTAAAAGGAAATACATTTTCAAAATAAGTAGCATCTCTTGATTCAATAAGAGTATTATTTGAGATGCCACTTATTTCAGAGTTTATCACAAGGAACCTATTGGTACTACTATCCAAAAAATAACCTATAAAGATAGCATCTATGGTTTTAGGTCCTATCTTTCTTCTCTTGGGTTCAGGTATTTCTACCTTAGCTAGACACCCCCACACTTTAAGGTAATCTAGCCTGGGTATTCTATCTTTCTAAAGTTCAAAAGGTATTTTAGGATTATTCTTAAAGGGTATCATATTTAGGATATAGGATGCAGCTAAAAGAGCTTCCCCCACAAGTTTTTAGGTGCGCCTGAACTGATTAACATTGATTTAACCATATCTATTAAGGTATGATTTTTCCGTTCAGCTACACCATTAGACTGAGGAGAGTATGGTGGTGTAACCTTATGAATAACCCTATATTCTTGGCAAAATAGAGTCATTTCATTTGAGGTATATTCATCACCTCTATCAGACCTAAGTTTCTTAAGTTTTTTTTATGTTTGTGTTTCAGCTTCTGCCTTGTAGATCTTAAACTTATCTAAGACTTCATCCTTAAATTTTATCAAATATGTGTGATAATACCGTGAGAAGTCATCAACAAATGTTACAAAGTAACGACTTCCTCCTCATGTAGGTAACTTGGTAGAGTTACACACATCGCTGTGGACTAATTCAAGAAGAGTTAAGCTTCTATTTATTGATTTAAAAGGTTTTCTAAGCCTTTTAGCTTGAATACAAATCTCACACTTGATCTTTTTAACAACATGAACTTTAGGTATTAGATTAAGATTTGTCATGTGATGAATACGATCAAAATTCATATGACCAAGTCTACCATGCCAAATATTTAAAGATTCAACATTGAAAACAAGAGGATTTTTATTAGATAACTTAGACTACATTTAATTTAAAAATACATTCAGAAATAAAGCCTTTTCTAACAAACTCATTATTACAAGTAATTACAACGTTATTTGACTCTAGAATAATTTTATATCCTCTAGATATAAGGAGAGATCCACTAATCAAATTTCTTCTAACACTAGGGACGAACAGCACTTCGTGAAGGATCAGGATCTTCTTAGAGGTCATCCTTAGGTCCACTCGACCTTTTCCAAACACTTATGCCGAAGAATTATTCCTAAGTGTTACACCTCCTCCACTTGATTCCTAAAAGGTGGAGAACCAAGAGCGATCAGAACAAACATGATTATTAGCTCCCGAGTTAAGCCACTAATCACAAGAAAATTGAGTTAAGTTAATTAAGGGTTTCTGATTTACCGGCCTGAAAGAAGGTTCGACACCACTTTCGACCATGTTAACTTGAGGTTTGGATGATTTTCTTAGTGGTTCAGTCTTTCGGTGGTAGCAGTCCTTCGCCACATGATTAGACCTTCCGCACATGAAGCAAAATATTTCTTTATTATTCTTTGACTTCTGGCTCGGTCGGTTCTTGTTTAGTCGATTTTGAGGAGGTTTGGATCTAGATTGGAATTTCTTCTTCTTAAAATTCTTTCCCCTATGTTTGAATTGATCTGGGGGTGAATTTAACTCAGTCAGATGGATCTTAGGTTCAAAATCAGGTTTTTGCTTGAGCTTAAGCCGATGTTCTTCTTCAATCCTAATAGAGTTAATCACTTTTATTAGGGTCAAGTCACTTGCTTGTAGCTTAGCTCTCGCGAAAAAGTTAACCAAGAAGATGGATTTATAGCTTTCAGAAAAACTACTGCCAGTCAACTCAGCCTGGCTTGGACCTTATAGCTTTCAGAAAAACTACTGCCAGTCAACTTAGCCTTTCTAAGAAGATCTTGGAATTCATGTATTTAAACACTAATAGGTTTAGAATCCACCATTATATACTTTCAAAATTTTAAGATGGTGAATCGATCTAGACTAGCATCATCCATCCCATACTCAGCCTCAAGTGCATCCCATAGTTCCTTAGCAGTTTTAGTAGGAAAGTAAACATCATAATGGTTATCAGAAAGAGCATTTAGAATTCTATGTCTACAATGAAGATCTATTTTTTGGGGTGTTTTTGATATTGAGGAAGAGGAAGTTTCAACTGAACTAGAAGAACTTGAACTTGGCTGAGAATTGGATTCGGGGTTTGAAAATTCTATAGCAAAAAATAATCCTAAAGTGGTAAGCTAGGATTTCACTTGGCTTTGCGACCTCCTAAAGAATGACCCGTTAAACTTTTCTTTTCAGGTTTGATTGCACTAAGGTCATCTGAACCCATTTATGAGAGTATTGGTTGCTTAATTAGTTCTACACAACAAAAATTTGAAGGTTCAACCTTATAGTTTGAGTTTTTAAATTAATAGTTTTTCAGATAATTTTTAGATTTTGAATTTAAATTCAAAAATTTAAATCTAGAAACTACTTACAATAAATAAAGTAAGCACTAAGCAAAAATTAACTCAATTAATTTTAAATTTGAATTTGAGTTTCAAAATATTAAATTTTCTAAGATTTTTTAAAACTTAAATTTTAAATTTTAAATTTTAAAATTTGAATTTTAAATTTTAAATTTCAAAAATTTGAATTTTAAATTTTAAATTTGAAAATAAATAAATTCAAGACCTCCTTTTTTTTTCCAAAAGAAGATAACTTTTAAGACTTTTGCATAGACTTTAAAGCAGAAAAAAACTTTTTTCCTTTAAAAATAATTTTTTTTTCCTTTTTCGGTAAGTTACAATAAAAATCCTAGTAATTTCTAATGAAGAGGAGAACTAGTCCTTAGCTATTGGAAAAATAATATTGCTTTTGAAAAGCTGTTTAAAAATTGCTAGAAATTCTAACTTAAAAATCTAAATACAAAAATTAAAATCAAAAGAAGATAAGAATCGTGCTTGGATCGAGATGTGTTAGACACTGTCCTAAAGACTAGTTTTCGCCCCTTTGTGCAGGTTATAGACGATCTGTTCCTAAGGTACAACGATCCGGCTCGATCCGAACCTCCTACTATGACCATGATTGCGTAGAGGTGCAACCCAATTACTCCTTCAGATGTTCAAAAAATTAGCATAAAATAATAATAAGAAGAATAAAAAATAATTAAAAAAAAAATAAGAGAGCTTTCTCGACAGGACTTTCGAGACACGGATAGCATCGCTTTCTTCAGAAAAAGTTTTGACATATGAGAAAGATGAGAAAAAGGATTTTTTTGATTGAATTGCTCAAAACCTTAGAACGTTAAGCTTGTTTATAGACTCGATTCAAGTAACCTAGCTGAGTTTATAATGACTTTAAAGATTTGATAACCGTTATTTCAAAATTACATTCGTAATAATTTAAAAATTAAATTATTTGAATCGTTTTTAACGTACGCAAGCGTTCCGAGCAGAACGAACGTACGCAAGCGTTCTGGCGAACGCTTGCGCCTCACGAGCGTTCCGCTAACGCTTGTGTGAGTTGATGCTTTTATTCTTCTTATTCCGCTAACACTCATGAGCGGGCGTTTTTTTTTTTTGAATTTAAAACTTTTTTTTCCTTTTTAAAAGATAAAAAGGTCAACATTTTACACTGAAACAAACACTTTTCTTTTAAACGTTGTCCAACTGAGTGCCCTCAGCCTCCGCTTTCACGCCGCATTTGCCACCGGGCTTCTCCACCCCACACGCGCTGACTCCCACCGTCGCCAACGAACTTCCACGCGCTCAAAACAGAGAAAAAAGAATAACAACGATTATAATATCCACTAACTTCCATCGGGACAGCACGAGGAGAACTTTCTTTCAAACTCCTTAATCGTCTCCCTGAGTCACTGTTCCGTAGAATTCGCATTTTTTTCACTCTATACTTTCTGAACGATAGAGACTGATTGATTCTTCTTCTTCAATGACTGGTCGAAGCAATAACAGCAATTGCCACTTCCATCATTTCCTTTCCATCCTCCTGTTGGCTGCTGCGTTCCGGCGGCAGTCCAATGCCTGTCACCCGACGGACCGTGCAGCGCTGCTCGCCTTCAAGTCTGGTATCACCGCCGACCCCTCGGGCCTCCTTCGCACCTGGGATAACGCCACCGACTGTTGCTCTTCCTGGGACGGCATTGCCTGCGACCCCGCCTCCGGCCGCGTCGCCAACCTCTCCCGCCCTGGCCTCTCCTCCAGTCCCGAGTTCATCTCCGACGCCTCCATCGCCGGAGCCCTCTCCCCGGCCCTCGGCGACCTCTCCGCCCTCCGCCTCCTCGACCTCAGCAACCTCAAGCAGCTGTCTGGCCCCATCCCCCCCTCCCTCGGCCGCCTCTCTCGCCTCCAATTTCTCCTCCTCGACTCCAACGACCTCACTGGCTCCATCCCCGACTCCTTCGCCGGTCTCCGCCGCGTCCGGCGGCTCTTCCTCAGCTCCAACCGCCTCTCCGGCGCCATACCACCGTCCATCCTCGCATCCCAAGCTCTCGCTGAGCTGGCACTGTCCGAAAACCAGTTCTCGGGGACGATCCCGCCGACCATCGGGCGGCTGACGGCGTTGGAGAGGGTCGACCTCCACAGCAACAACCTCACCGGCGCCATCCCGGAGGAGATCGGAATGCTTCGGAAGCTCACCTACCTCGACCTCTCGGAGAACCAGATCTCCGGCGGCATCCCGGAGTCCATCGGCAAGCTCAGCAACCTCCTGGTTCTCTACCTGAACCAGAACCAGCTCGCCGGCGGCATTCCCTCATCCATTTCCGGGATGGTTTCCCTCCAGTTCTGCTGGATGTCGGAGAACCAGCTCACCGGAAATCTTCCGCCGTCCATCGGAGCCCTTCCGAGAATCCAGCGTTTCGTTCTGGAAAACAACCAGCTCACCGGGGAATTGCCGGCGACGATCGGCGGTCTTGCCACGCTCACCGACGTCTTCTTCAGCAACAACCGATTCACTGGAAGGATCCCCTCCAGCTTCGGCAATCTCGCCAGGCTCCAGACGCTGGACCTTTCGAGGAACCACCTCTCGGGCCCAATTCCACCGGAGCTCTCCAAGGTACGAAACCTCCAGGATCTGGACCTCTCATTCAATCCCCTCTTCGTGGAACAGGGCAGCCCGCCGAGCTGGCTCGCTGGAATGAATCTCTTCAAGCTCATGCTCGCCGGCACCGGCATCGCCGGCCCGCTTCCCGAATGGCTGCCGTGGGCGTCTTCGATTTCGATTCTGGACCTCTCGAGCAACAAGCTGACCGGCGAGCTGCCGCAGTGGATCGGCAGCATGAACGGGCTCTCCTTTCTGAACATCTCCAACAATGGGCTGAGGTCGAGGATCCCGGAGGAGTTCAAGAACCTGACGATGCTGATGGATCTCGACCTCCACGGTAACGAGCTCTACGGGCCGCTGCGACCGGTGCTGGCGAAGGGGACCAGGGACGCCCTGGGACACTACAGAACCCTGGACGTGTCGAGGAACCGGTTCACCGGGGGTTTGGACGAGGACATAGGGGAACTGCCGGCAATGGACGCGGTGGAGCGACTGGTGGTGTCGGAGAACCCGGGCCTGGGAGGGACCATCCCGGCAACGATGGGGAGGATGGAGGCGCTGAAGGTGGTGGGATTGGCCGGGGACGGGCTGTGGGGAGGGATACCGGAGGGGGTGCTGGACTTGGAGGGGCTAACAGAGTTCGATGTGAGGGGGAACCGGCTCAGCGGGAGGATTCCGAGGCACACGGCCAGGCTGCCGGCGGAGGGGTTCGCCAAAAATCCGGGTCTCTGCGGGGAGCCGCTGCCACCATGCAAAACAAGCCGGGTTCAGTGACAAGTGGGGTCCTTTGTTGGTTCGCTCTTTGAGAAGGGCCTCAAACGGGCAATTCACGATAATTCAATCAGTTATGGGTAACATATGATTAAACAATTTTGCAACTTTCGGTTCAATATCCAGTTTAAAGATAATTACAACTTTATGCTCTTAAAATGAATCTTAAGAGCACCTAAAATTTACTAAACTCAACATATATAATATAACAATAAATATAATGATATCAACTAAAGATAAATTTTATATATCTCAAAATGCTAACACAGAATCAATATATTAGTATATAAAAGTTTAAATGTCATCCTCTAAGTACATATCAAAGTATTTACATTGATATCAGTTGATATAGAAAACTATATATATATATATATATATATATATATATATATATATATATATATATATTCCACTCTTGGTGTCCATGCCTAAATCTGGATTTAATAGGTAAGCATCATTGTTGTCCTCTAAAACATGATAGGAGTAATGAGCTAAAAAGCCTAGTAAAAATTTTACACAAATCATCATGAATATACCAGAAAAATCAAAACGAATTGTATATTAAAATAAATTTTTACATAAAGTAACATAACATATCCACAAAAATCAGCTACAAAACCATAAAATCAATCATATTCAAATATTAACATAAACCATATCAAATACCAAAATTACCAAATACCAACATAACCATATATCCACATTATAATCATCCATGTACAGAAGATATATACTGATAAATCTTATGCTAGTAATCCGTATCTAACAACCTAACCTGACAATATACGCACGCATAGATTGGTTCCCATATTAGTTTCCAGCATTTTATACTCAGACACTTTATATTCACAAACCATGACTAGTTTTATAATGGCCTCTCTCGACCCTCGGCCCTTTCTTAGTACTGTCGGTTTATGCTAGTAAGGAATCATACCAATACTATCAAAACTAGTATCACATATCAACAGTAAACATCAGATCCATAATCTCAAAACATTCATGGCATTAGACTAAGTCACTTTCATCATTATCATGCACATTAGCATACTGAAGATGCATACTGACAAACCTCATACTAGTAGTTTGTATCTAATAACCTAACCTATCGATATGCGCATGCATAGATTGGTTCTCATACTAGTGCCCAGCATTTTAAACTCAGTCATATCATATTCACAAACCATGATTAGTTCTACACTGACCTCTCTCAAGCCTCAATCCTTTCTCGATGCCATCGGCCTAGGCCAATAAGAAATAAGTCTCCAAATAAAACTTGGTTTGGGCTTGATCTGGATTAGATTTGGTCTGATTTTGGAGTAAGCCTCCAAATTGAACTTGATCTGGACTTGGTCTGAGTTAGATCTAACCCAATTTGGGAATAAGGCTCCATATTAAATTTGATTCAGGTTCAATCACAATAAGATATAGCCTGATCTGAGAGCAAAGCTCTCTTTTGAACTTGATCTGGACTTGGTCTGAGTTAGATCTAACCCAATTTGGGAATAAGGCTCCATATTAAATTTGATTCAGGTTCAATCACAATAAGATATAGCATGATCTGAGAGCAAAGCTCTCTTTTGAACTTGATTTGGTTTCGATCTAGATTAAATTTAGCCCGATCTGGAAGGAAGGCTCCACATTGAACTTAATTTGAGTTTTAATCTGAGTTAGATCTAGCCTAATCTTAGAGCAAGATTCCATATTGAACTTAATTCGGGCTTAATCTAGATTGGAATTGGCCTGATTCAAGAGTAAGGCTCCCTTTAGATTTGTTTCTGGTTCGATCTAGATTAGATTTAGCCCAATCTACGAGAAATGCTCCAAATTGAACTTGATTTGGACTTGATTTGGGTTAGATCTGGCCCAATACAAGAGCAAGGCTCCATATTAAATTTGATTCAAGTTTGATCTAGATAAGATCTAGCTCAATCTGAGAGCAAGGCTTCCCTTTGAACTTGATTTGGGTTTGGTCTGTATTAAATCTAGCCCAATCTTGGAGCAAGGTTCCATATTGAACTTTATTTGGGTTTGATTTGGTTTAGATCTTGCCCGAGTTGGGAGTAAGGCTTTCTTTTGAACTTGATTTGAATTCGATCTAAATTAGATCTAGTCCAATCTTGAAGTAAGGCTCTGCTTGATCTAATTCGATTGCTACTTGATTCGGACTTGATCACCATTTGGTCTAGGTTGACTTGGCTCTATTTGGTTTAACTTAAACTTGGACCTGATTTGGCTTGATGTGGCTCGATCACTGCTTGATCTGGCTTTATCTTGCTCATAGCCATGGGTTTGAGCTGCTTCTATGGAGGCTCCAAAAGGACTTTAGAGGACATGGGGCTTTTGCTTCTGGACATGGGTTTGAGCCGCTTCTATGGAGGCCCCAGAAGGACTTTAAAGTATATGGAGCTTTAGTAAAGGTTCTATTTAATTTACATTTCAAGAAAGAGGGTAGATTTATCTCTCTTTTTTTCTCCTCAAAATGGGATCCTAATCCAATGGCCCCTTTTTTTTTGGGTGTTTCTCTCTTTTTTTTCTCTTTTTTTCCTTCTGGATTAGGATTGCAATCGTGACCCCTTTGATGTCATAGTCATCTCCTTAATTTCATTTTATCACATATCATGGCCTGAATTGGGTATTTAAGATTTCAATCTAGATGCATGTCGAACCCATCTAGATCAAATTTAATTTACTTAACAATTGGGTTTGGTTCAAGAGGATTGAGCCAGATACTTAAATTATACCTTCATGTTTAACTTGAGCCTAATAGAACTAGATTCTATCAATGGGAGATGATTGAGAATTGAGCAATGTTGCCGAGCCAGAATATTGTATTTGATCCAATCATTAATAATCAAGCTTGCTAATTGAGTCCAAACATTAAATTTGACCCAATTGTTGATAATTAAGTCTACTCATTGAGTTCAAGACTTGAAATTGACTCAATTGGTGTCGACTAAGCATACTAATCCAACTTGAGTGTTGAGTTTGACTCAATTATAAAGATTTTGACCTAACGTGCAACCGGATAAGCCAAATAGCTGAATTAAGGTGTGGATTAAACTCAGTGCCTAGATGGCAGGCCCTAATTGACACTTTTGTCATGATCCAAATATGAAAATTTTTTAAACTGATGCTTAAATCAATCCATTTGGTAAGTGATATGTCCTTTATTAATATGACTTACTAATATTTTTAGGGTGGTGACTAAAATCACCTTAAAGACGTCTTTTTCACCTCTGCTTGGAATCAAGCTATCTCCTTGACCTTCTCTTTTAGCTTCTCGAAAAGCTCCTATTGCCAAGCTTCAAAAAGCCTCCTCTCCTCGACAAGCTTACCTTTAAATTTGACTCTCATCGTTTTTTCTTCATCAAGTTGAAGGAACAGAAAGTCGACAAGGGCTTTTAAGCAATTAACTCGCACTCTTTTACCTTGATCTATTCCTTCCACTCTTCGATCGAATCGGTGAGCCTGTTGATCTCATTGGCCCTTCAGTAGTACTGTTGAGATAGGATCATTAAATTATGAGCACCTTGTAAAAAACTAAGAAATTAGGTTAAAATAACAAAACTAAGCCAAACAAAATGCCTTGGAAAAAAAAATAGAACTAAAATCTCACCTTAGCAAAGTGATGACTCAAGTTAGTGATGAGGTGCATCCCCAAGCAAACAAATGCCTTGGATGACCTTTTGGCCACTGGCCTAAACATAATAAAATCCAAGAAGCTGACATCCCTTGGGGGGATGTAAGTCACCAATCCTAAGGAAGGCCTAGGTCTTTGGATGCCTTGACTTGAGGCCCCTCTTCAATCGCTGCTAATGCTAGAGTTGACCCTGCAACTTGCTTCTCAACCCTAGCATTGCCTAATGTTGGAGCTTCAAGCTAGGCCATTGGAGAGGGAGGTAGTTTGGTTTGATCCCCAGGGGCCATGGAAGGTATCATACCATCAACTCCCAAGGAAGTGTAAACCCCCGTCAGGCAATTTTTTTTATATAATTTAAGCGGCGTGGGTGCGCGACACGCGGCGCGCTGCATGCGCGACACGCGGCGCGCTGCATGCGCGCCAGCGCGCGCGCCCACGCGCGCGCACATGGGGGTGCAGGGGAGGGCTCAGCCCTCCCCTCGCTAAAAAAAAAAAAGAGGGAAATAGCTGGGGAGAGGACTGAAGCCCCCTCCCCCTGTCTTCTTCCTTCCTTCTGCTCTTCGCAAGCTCTGCCACCGTGCCGCCCTCCGCTCGTCCCCGACACCTCGCCGCCGTTCGGTAAGCCTCACCGGCGAGGAGAGGGAGAGAGAGAGAGCGTGAGAGAAAGGGAGAGGGCCGCAGGAGGCCCTCCCCTGACGCGGGAGCCAAGCGGGCTCCCGCGCTTGGTTCGGGCCCGGCGGCATGCCCGCCGGCTCGCCGGGCCCGGTCCTTGGGCGGTAGCCCCCACCGGCGCCGGGGCGGCGTCCGTGGGGTCCGGCCGGCCGGGGGTGGCCGGCCGTGCCGCCAAAGAAGGAAGAAGGGGGGAGGGCCGTTCCACGGCCCTCCCTTCACCGTGGGTTCGGGCCGGCGGCGTGCTCCGCCGGCCCGCCGGCCCGAGCCTTGGTCGGCGACCCCCGCCGGCGCCGGGCAGCGTCCGGCGGGGTTCGGCCGGGCCGGTGGCCGGTGGCCGGCCGGTCGCCGGCATAGGACGAAATGAAGGGAGAGGGCCGAATGGCCCTCCCTCGCCGCGGAGCCAAACCGGCTCCCGCGTTGGTCCGGGCCCGGCGCGCGTGCCCGCCGGCTCGCCGGGCCGGCCGGCCGGCGGCCCTCACCGGCGCCGGGCGGCGTCCGGTGAGGTCCGGCCGGCCAACGGTGGCCGGCCGTGCCGCCGGCACAATGACGAAAGAGGGGAAGAAAAGGAAGAAGAAGAAGAGAAAGAAGAGGAAAGAGAAGAGGAAGGGGCAGGCCGCCGGCGACGGCCGGCTTCGGGGGACCGGCCGTGCCGGCGGCCGCCCCGACCCGGGGAGGGCCGGCGGGCGGCCCTAGGCCGCCGGCCACCGGCCACCCCTGGTTCGGGTGAACCAGGGGTGAAAAAAAAAAAAAAAAAAAAAACTGGGCCGGGTTCGGCCCGGTCCAGTTAGCCCCTTTGGGCTGAATTTTTGGGCCCCAATTTGGGCTCGGCCCAATAAAAGAAAAATATGGTCGGGATCAGCGTTGATCCTAGTTTGTCGGGGAATTTTTATTTCCCCATTTGGGCTTCTATATTTGGAGATATTCAAGCCCCAAGTTGGGCTCAGGATTAGATTGGGTTAAGTGTAGGAGTCAGTTTGACATCCAAAAATTGAAATTTAAAAATCTGAAAAATTATGTTGTAGGTACCCAGAGATCTCTACAGTTGATTTACACTTTTGGATTAGCGTTGTGAGATAAGTAAGCCAGTTATAATGATTTTTCTTAAATCATTATTAAATTATGCCATTATTGAAATAATGAATTGATTTATAGTATTATTTGGAAAAAAAAAATGATAGTTGTGGTACCACATTTTTGTAAATGAATATTTGACTTGATTATTGTTAATTTTGGTAAATTAAATTGGCATTTGATACATGCATCTGGTTATTACATGATTATGGAAAATTACCAAATTTTGGTAAAACATGAAAAGTAAATTGATACATGTTTGCTATTATGCGAATAAATGCTATTTGTGATTGTGATATTATATGTCGTCATGGTCCACACTACATGTTACATGACTCCGGGACCCACCTCCACAGGGGGAATATGTGGAGAACACACATCCTAGGGATGTGCTGTGACAGGATATAGCATTAGATGCTAATTGACTCCGGCACCCTTCCTCCACTGGGGGCGTACAGGGAGGTTACATCCTTGGGATGTTATTACGTGGACGTGGGACATTAGTATGAAATGAGATTTACAGTGATTTGAAATTGAAATGGTATTTTGAAATATTATTTCATATTAATTGCTTCCAATTTATTCGAATATGAGATTTGTACAATTTTATAATATGATGAAATGTTTTTAAATTTGGAAGCATGACTTGTATTTGACTTGATAAAAAAATTCTTATTTGGCTATAATATGTAATAGTAGGCTTACTTACTGAGTGTAAACTCATTAAATCTTACAATGTTTTTTCAGAGCCACAGAATTATCAGGGGCAACAACAGGGGTAATTGGGAGTTCTTGATGTAAATTGATTTTATTTTGTTATATGTAACCCCATTTGGAATTATTTTGGAACTTTGGTTTGTTGCCCAACATTACATAATTTGTATATGAAGGATTAAACTTTGTATATTATATAGTTGTTAACCCTCCTTGTTTATAATTGATATTGTACTGGATGCCTTGCATGCCTGGCATGCGGCGGGCTGTCACCCCTGGGCCACCACCAGCTGGGTCCGGGGCGTGACAGCTTGTAGTGGTATCAGAGCAAGGTTTGACATTAGGGCCAAACACATGATTTACATTAGGCCAAATATTGACATGACATCAGGAGGGTAATAACACTAGAAAAATTCAAGTGACTTGTTTAAATAAATACTTGAGATTTGATGATTTATTATGATATTGATTGGAATCTAACCATGGCAGATTTCATAATGCATCGTCGCACCAGTGGTCAGCGACATGAGGGGGACTCTCAGGCTGGTGACCCTGACCAGCAGGGAGGCCCGGAAGCCTCACCAGATGCGGGTTCCGTTGCCCCAGTTGGCAACGACCCACGTTGTACTCGCAGCCGAGTTACTCCGGCATTCTTGGGGGTGACTCAGCCGTTCAGCCATGCGAACAGCGATTCCCGCAGATACACGCTCGCTATATCCGGCTCTACTATTCCGCGTACTCCGTCCGCCCCTCCTACTCCTCGGACCTGCCCGGGCCCGGCTCGACCGCCTACTCGGCCCGCTCCATCTTAGCCCCCGGGCAGGGAGGGGTCGTAGCTTCTCGAATTTAAGAGCTTGGCCCCTCCTCCTTTCTCTTCCGGATCCACCAACCCACTTGATGCGGAGAGGTGGATAAGAGAGATTGAGAAGGCCTTACGGCCCTTGCAGCCCGGAGGAGGAGCGGATCGTATTTGCCGCCTACCTCCTCCAGGGGGAGGCATACGATTGGTGGGCGATGTTGGAGCAAAGACTCCGGAGGGCGTGCCATCTCTTGGGAACAGCTTTAAGGAGGCCTTTTATTGCCGCATTTTTCCAGGAGTGTTCAGAGACAGATGGAGTCTGAGTTTATGAGGTTAGAGCAGAGGAACCTTTCTGTGGCTCAGTATCAAGCCGAGTTCAGACGATTGGCCAGATTTGCCCCAGATTTTGTTATGACCGAGAGAGCCAAGATCACCAAATTCACTGAGGGACTGCACCCCAGGCTGAGGCAGGCAGTCAATGCATTTGAGCTCCCCACTTACAGTGAAGTGGTGAGCAAGGCTCTGGTCATTGAGAGGGACATGACTGCCATTCAGCAGATGAGAGAGCAGCAGATGAAGAGGAGAGGACCTCCTTCTGGCCAGTCTTCAGGGCAGGCTAAGAAGAAGAAGGGTTTCCTTCAGGCTCCCTCAGGACAGAAGGATAAGGAGACCCGTTGTCCTCATTGCGGGAAGGCCCATCAGGGCAAGCAGTGCCGCAGGCTGACTGGTGCCTGCTTTATTTGTGGGAAGATGGACCACAAAATGGCCACCTGTCCCCTTCGGAAGGATCAGCAGCCCCCTCCAGATCAAGGAAAGAGCCAGCAGCAGCCCAGGACCCAAGGGAGGGTCTTTACCCTCACTCAGCAGGACGCTGCTGCCTCTAACACTGTGGTGACAGGTATGTCTGTTAAATTAAATTATTTCTTTAAAAATTATTGCATTCATACCTGGTATAATGCATGGATTATGGTAGTAGATAGAGGAAAAAACATATGATGCTGCATGACATCTAAGTTAAGTTAATCTTTATGACAGGTATGTTTAAAGTAGGCAACACTTATGCTCAAACTTTAATTGATCCGGGTGCCACACATTCATTTATATCTGATAGTTTTCTTGCCAAGAATGCATCATTGACACCCGTTCCTCTAGAGCAAGAGTTGCATATTGCATTTCCTAATGGAGATGTCATGATGGTAGACTCAGTGTGTAAATCTTGCCTGATTGACATGGAAGATAGGAGGTTGAACGCTGATCTGATAGTCCTCCCACTGAAATTCTTTGATGTAATCCTAGGGATGGACTGGTTGGCCTCCTATCATGCTTCTATTGACTGTTTCAGGAAAAGGGTAATCTTTAAAATTCCTAATCTTCCTGAATTCAGTTTTAGTGGGAGTCAGGAACATCTGGCTTCGGTATTAGTGTCAGCTCTGCAAGCTGGGAAATACTTGAGAAAAAGTGGTCAGGGGTTTCTTGCTATGGTTAGGGACCTTCAGCAGGATGAACACCAGTTGAAAGATATTCCAGTGGCTCGAGAGTTTCCCGATGTCTTTCCGGAGGAATTGACGGAATTACCCCCGGATCGTGAAGTCGAGTTCACTGTTGATTTAGCCCCTGGCACTGGACCTATATCCAAAGCTCCTTACCGTATGGCTCCAGCTGAGTTAAAAGAGTTAAAATGTCAGTTGCAGGAGCTTCTGGATCGAGGATTTATTAGACCTAGTGTCTCTCCTTGGGGTGCTCCAGTATTATTTGTTAAAAAGAAGGATGGCAGTCTTCGGCTCCGCATTGGTTACCGAGAAATTAATAAGGTAACAGTGCGGAACAAGTACCCTTTGCCGAGGATTGATGATCTATTTGATCAGCTTCAAGGAGCTCAGGTATTCTCAAAAATTGATCTTCGATCAGGGTACCATCAGCTCAAGATAAAGGCTGAGGATGTTTCTAAGACTGCATTCAGAACCAGGTATGGCCATTATGAGTTCTTGGTGATGCCGTTTGGGTTGACTAATGCCCCGGCAGCATTCATGGACTTGATGCACAGAATCTTCAAACCATACCTGGATCAGTTTATAGTGGTCTTTATTGATGATATCTTGATTTATTCTAAAAGTCATATGGAGCATGAAAACCACTTAAGGATTATTCTGCAGACTCTTCGGGAAAAGAAACTTTATGCCAAGCTGCAGAAATGTGACTTCTGGATGAGCCAAATATCCTTCTTGGGTCATATCGTATCCAAAGACGGTATATCAGTAGACCCTAAGAAGATTGAGGCCGTCGTGAACTGGTGTCGGCCTTCCAATGTATCAGAAGTCAGAAGCTTCTTGGGGCTGGCTGGTTATTATCGCAAATTCGTGGAAGGCTTCTCTCGCATTGCTTTGCCTCTGACTCGCTTAACTCAAAAGCGAGCAAAGTTTGTTTGGTCAGAGGAGTGTGAGGGAAGTTTTCAGGAACTCAAGCAGCGCCTGGTGTCAGCCCCTATCCTTACTCTTCCATCTATATCTGGAGGATATACTTTATTCACTGACGCCTCTCGAAAGGGATTGGGAGGTGTTCTGATGCAGGAAGGGAAGGTGATAGCCTATGCCTGTGCAGTCGAAGCCTTATGAGCGTAATCCATCCTACTCATGACCTGGAGTTAGCCGCCGTAATCTTTGCACTGAAAATTTGGCGGCATTATCTGTATGGGGAGACTTGTGATGTGTATACAGACCATCAAAGTCTAAAATACATTTTCACCCAGAAAGAGCTAAACTTGAGGCAGAGGAGGTGGCTGGAGCTATTAAAGGATTATGACCTGAACCTGCATTATCATCCAGGGAAGGCCAATGTGGTAGCTGATGCCTTAAGCAGAAAGTCCTCCTCAGAGCTAGCTTCCATAATTACTTCTCAGCCTCACATTCGTAGAGACCTTGAAAAATTGGAGGTTGGTTTGCGAGTACAGCGATCTGATGGGCTTCTTGCAACACTTGTACTTCAGCCAACCCTGATTGACAGGATTAAGTCTTCCCAGAAAGAAGACTTGGAACTACAAAAGATAAAGGCAGCTGTGCAATCAGGGGTTCAGAATGAATTCAGAATAAATGATGATGGATCCCTGAGATTTAATACTAGGCTCTGTGTGCCAAATGTGGAAGATCTAAGGGCTGAAATTTTGAGGGAGGCTCATTATTCTCCCTATACTGTTCACCCAGGAGGCACCAAAATGTACAGAGACCTACGAGAAAATTTCTGGTGGAAAGGAATGAAAAGAGAAATTGCTCAATATGTGGCCAAGTGCTTAGTGTGCCAACAAGTGAAGGCCGAACATCAAAGGCCTGCGGGACCTCTTCAGTCTCTAATGATCCCTCAGTGGAAATGGGAGAAGATCACTATGGATTTTGTGACTGGTTTACCCAAAACTCCCAGAAGCAATGATGCGGTCTGGGTTATTATTGATAGATTGACCAAGTCAGCCCATTTTCTGCCGTTCAGAGTTGGGGTCTCAAGCGAGAGATTGGCCACCATGTACATTGAGCAGATAGTGAGACTTCATGGTGTCCCCGAGTCGATTGTGTCAGATCGGGATACCAGGTTTGTGTCCCAGTTTTGGAAGAGTCTTCATAGGGCTCTGGGGACCAAACTGAATTTCAGCACAGCTTTTCACCCCCAGACAGATGGACAATCTGAGAGGACCATACAGATCTTAGAGGACATGTTGCGAGCCTGTGTAATGGACTTGGGTGGTGCTTGGGACAACCACCTACCTTTGGTAGAGTTTGCTTACAATAACAGTTACCAAGCCAGCATCAAAATGGCTCCATTTAAAGCTCTGTATGGTAGAAAATGCAGATCTCCCTTGTGTTGGAATGATGTGAGGGAAAGAAAATTGTTGGGCCCTGAGCTGATTCAGCAGACAGTAGAAAAAGTGCAGCTGATTAAGGAAAGACTCCGAGTAGCTCAGAGCCGACAGAAAAGTTATGCTGATGTTAGAAGAAGGGAGCTGGAATTTCAGGTTGGGGACCATGTCTTTTTAAGGGTTTCACCAACCAAAGATGTGATGAGGTTTGGGCTTAAAGGAAAATTGAGTCCACGATACGTTGGTCCATTTGAGGTCTTGAGCAGAGTGGGGGAAGTGGCTTATAGCCTCGCACTACCTCCTGCACTCTCTGGGGTACATAATGTATTCCATGTCTCTATGTTGAGGAAATACATTTCTGACCCCAGTCATGTCATAGAAGTGGAGCCCATTTTGCTAAAGAAGAATTTGACATATGAAGAGCATCCGATAAGTATTGTGGACCATAAAGATCAAGTTCTGAGACGGCGTAGCATTCCCTATGTTAAGGTTCAGTGGAGTAATCATTCTGAAAGGGAGGCTACGTGGGAACTTGAAGAGGAGGTGAAAAAGAAATATCCTCATCTATTTGTATCTCAATAGATATTTGTATATAAGCACAAAAGTGTAATTACTGTTGTATTTTGACCAGAAAGATAGATAAATACAGCTAGTAATTTTTATTTCGGGCCTCAAAAATTTTATTCGTGTTGTACATTAATTTCGAGGCCAAAATTTTTATAAGGAGGGGAGGATGTAAACCCCCGTCAGGCAATTTTTTTTATATAATTTAAGCGGCGTGGGTGCGCGACACGCGGCGCGCTGCATGCGCGCCAGCGCGCGCGCCCACGCGCGCGCACATGGGGGTGCAGGGGAGGGCTCAGCCCTCCCCTCGCTAAAAAAAAAAAAGGGGGAAAATAGCTGGGGAGAGGACTGAAGCCCCCTCCCCCTGTCTTCTTCCTCCCTTCTGCTCTTCGCAAGCTCTGCCACCGTGCCGCCCTCCGCTCGTCCCCGACACCTCGCCGCCGTCCGGTAAGCCCCCCCCTTCACCGGCGAGGAGAGGGAGAGAGAGAGCGTGAGAGAAAGGGAGAGGGCCGCAGGAGGCCCTCCCCTGACGCGGGAGCCAAGCGGGCTCCCGCGCTTGGTTCGGGCCCGGCGGCGTGCCCGCCGGCTCGCCGGTCCGGTCTCTGGGCGGCAGCCCCCACCGGCGCCTGGGCGGCATCCGGTGTGGTCCGGCCGGCCGGGGGTGGCCGGCCGTGCCGCCAAAGAAGGAAGAAGGGGGAGGGCCGTTCCACGGCCCTCCCTTCACCGTGGGTTCGAGCCCGGCGGCGTGCCCGCCGGCCCGCCGGCCCGAGCCTTGGTCGGCGACCCCGCCGGCGCCGGGCGGCGTCCGGCGGGGTCCGATCGATCGCCGGCATAGGACGAAACGAAGGGAGAGGGGCCGAATGGCCCTCCCCCGCCGTGGGAGCCAAACCGGCTCCCGCGTTGGTCCGGCCCGGCGGCGTGCTCCGCCGGCCGGCCGGGCCCGGCTCGGCGGCGGCCCTCACCGGCGCCGGGCGGCGTCCGTGAGGTCCGGCCGGCCAACGATGGCCGGCCGTGCCGCCGGCACAGTGACGAAAGAGGGGAAGAAAAGGAAGAAGAAGAAGAGAAAGAAGAGGAAAGAGAAGAGGAAGGGCCGGCCGCCGGGCGACGGCCGGCCGGGGCCGGCCGTCGGCGGCCGCCGACCCCCGGGAGGGCCGGCGGCGGCCCTAGGCCGCCGGCCACCACCCCCCCGGTTCGGGTGAACCAGGGTGAAAAAAAAAAAAAAATCAGATCGGGCCGGTTTGGCCCGGCCCGCTTAGCCCTTTGGGCTGAATTTTCGGGCCCCAATTTGGGCTCGGCCCAATAAAAGAAAAATATGATCGGGATCAGCGTTGATCCTAGTTTGTCGGGGAATTTTTATTTCCCCATTTGGGCTTCTATATTTGGAGATATTCAAGCCCCAAGTTGGGCCCAGGATTAGATTGGGTTAAGTGTAGGAGTCAGTTTGACATCCAAAAATTGAAATTTAAAAATCTGAAAAATTATGTTGTAGGTACCCAGAGATCCCTACAGTTGATTTACACTTTTGGATTAGCGTTGTGAGGTAAGTAAGCCAGTTATAATGATTTTTCTTAAATCATTATTAAATTATGCCATTATTGAAATAATGAATTGATTTATAGTATTATTTGGAAAAAAAAATGATAGTTGTGGTACCACATTTTTGTAAATGAATATTTGACTTGATTATTGTTAATTTTGGTAAATTAAATTGGCATTTGATACATGCATCTGGTTATTACATGATTATGGAAAATTACCAAATTTTGGTAAAACATGAAAAGTAAATTGATACATATTTGCTATTATGCGAATAAATGCTATTTGTGATTATGATATTATATGTCGTCATGGTCCACACTACATGTTACATGACTCCGGGATCCACCTCCATAGGGGGAATATGTGGAGAACACACATCCTAGGGATGTGCTGTGACAGGATATAGCATTAGATGCTAATTGACTCCGGCACCCTTCCTCCACTGGGGGCGTACAGGGAGGTTACATCCTTGGGATGTTATTACGTGGACGTGGGACATTAGTATGAAATGAGATTTACAGTGATTTGAAATTGAAATGGTATTTTGAAATATTATTTCATATTAATTGCTTCCAATTTATTCGAATATGAGATTTGTACAATTTTATAATATGATGAAATGTTTTTAAATTTGGAAGCATGACTTGTATTTGACTTGATAAAAAAATTCTTATTTGGCTATAATATGTAATAGTAGGCTTACTTACTGAGTGTAAACTCATTAAATCTTACAATGTTTTTTCAGAGCCACAGAATTATCAGGGGCAACAACAGGGATAATTGGGAGTTCTTGATGTAAATTGATTTTATTTTGTTATATGTAACCCCATTTGGAATTATTTTGGAACTTTGGTTTGTTGCCCAACATTACATAATTTGTATATGAAGGATTAAACTTTGTATATTATATAGTTGTTAACCCTCCTTGTTTATAATTGATATTGTACTGGATGCCTTGCATGCCTGGCATGCGCCGGCTGTCACCCCTGGGCCACCACCAGCTGGGTCCGGGGCGTGACAGGAAGCCTTAAGCCCAGACTCATTCTCGCTATCAGTAGAAGCTTAGTGGGGTGGGCAACTTGATTTTGTCCAGTTCCAAGGACATAATGATGATGGACTTGGGCCTCTTGGTCACCTTAGGATGGCCTTCTTTGGCCGTGGAGCCTTGACGTCGGATAGAGCTACAATAGGGGGGATTGAATAGAACCTTGAGAACTTCTTCTTGGCCACCCTTTGTAATTTCACCAAGTTCAACATTTCTACAAAATAAATTCTCAATGTTAGCATGCATCACAATTGAATACAATAAAAAGGAAAAATTTCCAAGTATGGGAGCTTGGAATTACCCTCAGTGGCCAAGCTAAGCCTTATCCAAATCAAAGCCTCCTTAGATAGGAGGTCATTTAGTTGAGGCAAAGGTTGTTTCAGTTGCTCAATGGCTTCTTCCTTGGGAGAGAATAAGGGTGCTCGATTAGCCCGCAAGTATGATTATGCTATCCTACTCTGAATGACCATAACCTATTTGTCAAGGACCTGAAAAAGGACTTATTCTTCCATTTATAGATGGAAGAAAGGTTGCTAGCTAAAACTTTTAACTTTACTGATAGAACAGAAAAATACCACTACCTGACCTGAATGGGGTGTTCCTTAAAGGTAAAAAACTACCTCAAAAATGTACTGGATATAAGAATGCTCACAAAAGACATCCTAGATAGAAAAGGCAACCACTATTCTTAATGAATTGGGGAGTAGTTGAGTTGACACTATACCATATAAAGAAAAAAGCTGACCTATGAAAGGTTGTATGGGTAGTCAAAGCCCAACCTTAAGGGCGTCCTTGAATAGAGCAAGTCAACCCTTGGTAGAGTTGGAAGCATGTTCTAACCCACTTGAGGCTGAGAAGAGAAACTTATCGAGCACAAAGTAGGTTCGTCTCTAGCTTGAAGAGCCAATGGACTTGGAGGAAGGGAGGATAAGGTTGAAGACTCAGCCGAAGATAAGGAAGGCATAGCTGGACTAAGCTATGATCCAATTGACCTAACTAATTTACTAAGTCACTACTATCTACCAAATTGAAAAGTGGAGAAAAATTAGGAGAGAAATTTACCTATGATACTAAGTTAGGAGGTCAAGGACCTTGGATGGCCAAAGCAAGGTAGGTAGCAACCAAACTAGAGATCTCACATGAGGTAAGGAAGAATGAGCTCACCTCCTCAACTTTTAGGAGGCATTTGGTTCATGAAATCTTTAAAGATTTCCAAAAATATTTTAGTTATAATGTTAGATTCTTATGTTTAGTTCAGCATATTTGGAAATGTTGATGGGGATCTTAGATAGCTTTAACAATTAGATTGCCACAAAATGTGGCAATCTAATTGCCTCTAGGGGCCTAAGTAATGTCACATTGCCAGCTAGTGGAGATGTTCTTATTATTTTTTCAGCTAGTGGAGATGTTCTTATTATTTTTCCAGCTAGTGGAGATGTTCTTATTATTTTTTTCTCCATATTATCCCTCGAAACAAAACACAATTGTGAGAGAGAGATATTAATGATGGAATGTTCTTTGGGAGCAAAAATGACATAATTTTAATATTAATATAATATATAATATTAAAATTTTAATTAATTTGCTATTACATATTAATATAAATAATAAAAATATTACATTAAATTACATAATAATTAATTATTTCAACATAATTATATTTATACAATTATTATAGAATTTTTTTGCTTACTAATATATTAATAAAATTTAATATTATGTAATACAATATATAAAAATATTAAAACTACCAAATAATATAATATAATAATATTAATTATTAAATTATTATTATTATATTATATTATAATATTTAATAATATAATAAATAATATATATTATGAATATAATATTTATTTTATATTATAAATATATTTATATTTTAAATATAATAAATATATAGTTATTATTATTATGATAATATTATATATTAATTATTATAATATATAGTATTATTAATATTATTAATAATAATATTTTGTAATATTTCATTTTATTAAATAGTTATAATAATTATTTAGTTATAATAATTTTATGAATATTATATTTTCATGCAAAAAAATTATTTATATTAAAATATAATATTATATACTTTTATATAATGTAATTATAATAATTATATTATATATTTATAATATATTCTATTACTATGTGTTAGTTATATAATATATACTCATATTTGAAAATATTGTTTTGCTTTGGTTTCTTTTCAATTTAAAAAGTAAGGATATTTTTGAAATTTTAACATGTTTTCTATGTAGATTTTGTAGTAATCTGACTTGCCAAGGATAACCTAGATGCCTAAGTATTTGAATTTCAGAAATCATAATTTACAAGCTGATGATATGATGCTAAAATAGAATCTTACATTTTATGAACCAAACGCCCCCTTATAGGCATGGGGAGAATGCTTGAGCAAAAAACTTCACCATTAAGCTATCTAGTATCAAGTTGCCATGTGGCACCCACTTACTCTGTGGCCATTAATGATGGGCCACCCTATTGAACGCCCCGCTTGACCTTCTAAGCAATAAAGCCGTTGGCCTAACTTTTATGGTAGCTTACCATAATGCCTAATAATTGTATTTTATGACTTATAATGATTCATTAAATATATGAAACAATGTATTAAACCTTCTAGATAAATCATTAAAGTTTGTTGATTTTTGAATTCCCGCTCTCAAAAATTGAGGCAAGTTGACCCGACCTGGTTTGAATGAACTTTTGAAGCTGGTCGGCGAACTTAGCTCGATTTGGTTTAAGATTAAGATCAAATTGGTAATGAGGTATCTTCGACTTAGTACTAACCTGGTAGATTATAGACCTCGACTTAGTACTAACCCGGTGGATTATTGACTGGCATCAACAATACTTAAGAGTAAATTTGAAGATGAGCTACAAGATGGCTCAGTCATGTAAAGAAAGTTTCAAAGCCTAAGACAAATCAATCATAGTAAAAGTACATCTACTTTTGTAACATGAGTGCGAACTTAAGCTCAACTTTCAAAAATGAAGCTAAAATAATGTAAGCTAATTTGATAGGTAGATTTTGTAATGACATGTAATAAAATTATACTTTAACATGATGAGAGGAAACCTTGATAAAGGAAAAGGACTCCCCATCCTATCAAAGTTTGATCAGAACTCTCCTTATATATGATAAATTCGATCCTATAATGAAATTAGCTAATTAATTCTTATCAAGATAGGGTTTCCTCCAAGATTCTGATTCAATAAGGGTCATCTAATGCAAGAGTTTGGATTAAGTTAAAACTCCTTTAGACATTTACAAAAAAAGCCCATGTCACCTCAATTCTCAACCTCTCTCTCTTCTCTTTGCTTAAGTCATTCATCTAAGAGATCTAAAGCTCTCCTCCTTTGGCTAACTTGAATATTAGAGGAATTTTTCTAGAAAAAAAGTCGAGGTCTTCTAATGCTCTTCTTTTTGAACATGTAAGGTAATTAAATTGGTTGAGAAGGTATTCTATTATGCACATATGAATCAATCCTATTTATTGGCATGAAGAACATAAAAAGATGTCATAAAAAGATGTCGACACTATGAAACAGTATAAAAGCGATGAAGGTCACCATACCATAAGATGAAAATTTTAAAATTCATGGTTTTATGAGAAGGTTTTAGGATTCTTATAAATAAATTATAAATATGTTGCTTACTGCAATTCTTAGTGGGCAAAATGAAAATGAACATAACACTTCCTGTGACTACACCTACAAACCAAGGACAAAAAATCTTAATCCTGACTAATAAAAATAACTAATTTAGAAGGATAAAATATAAATTTAAATTCCAAAGTTGTATGATTCTTGGAATCCAAATACTGTTAAGAATAATACTGTACATTTGGATGGTGTTTGGTATGAAGTATTATTTAAAATATCACCAGGATCTTAAAACGAGGATAGAATTATCTCATTTTGTAATCTTATTGTGATAGTAATCTATGACCGTCAAAGAATTAAGATCACTATACAAAAAAGTGATCTTAATCCCGCCTAAGTTAAAAATCTTGAATCATCATGATGACGATATGCATCGAAATTTATGAATGATTTTATCCCTATATTTATTGATATATCTTCTATATTATAGTAATATAATATATTATTTATAATATATAAAATATTATATAACAATATATTACTATATATAATATTATAATATATCATGTAAATAAATTTTTAACACTATTATTGATATTGCATACATAATTATCTTTTATTCTCACGGGATTATCATAGCATCCCATGGTAGCTAGCGATTTTTTGTTATGAAGGGAGATCACCGATCACCTAAAAAATAAAAAAATAAAAATTGTCATAATGATCTAACCAAACGGTCCCCAGGTTACTGAAGGGATACTTCAGCATACCGTAGTGAAAAAATATTATTAGATTTATGACAAAACAGTATAGAATGGTAAATATTACCATTTCAAATGTTACAAGCAAAAGTACCAAAAATTTAAAAAAAAACCTTCAATGGCAGGCAAGACTTCAAAATTCAGCGTATTATGGCATCAGTCCACTTTGGCTGCGTATAATTGAAAGAGAGTTAATAAGCTCGATGGTACAACCCCATATATGTTGGACCAAAAATACCTATGAACTCCAACCAAGAATCGACTCTCAGCCAGCGCAATAGCTTACCGATCATCTAAAATTAATAAAAAGGAAAAAAATACGTTACAACATGGTGAACATGATTTTATCTTGAAGAGTTCATGTAGAAATTAGATCAGACTATTTTGCATTGCAGACGAAAAAATTGGCCATTGGATCGAAAGCACGATGGCTTTTAAAGGGTCCCATCTCCAATGATTTCGCTACCAATCTATTGTCACATTCTTGAACTGCATCCCGAGTCGTCTCTGATTTCCAAAAAAAAAAAAATTAGAGTAATCAAGAATTGCACGCAGCAACTTCGTTAACCATAGTTCTCCCTGCAATATCACCCTTTCCATAAAGTGGAATTCTTCCACCTAATTCTCTAAGTCTCGTCACCATATCATGAAGCCATTCAAAGGTCAGTTTTGATTGAGAATTGAGTTCCTCTCTCACTTCTGGATGGATCCGAAACCAATCCCCTAGCATCTTGTGCACATGAGAGCGAACCATTCTCCACGGTACAGGATATTGCTCACACAGCTTCAAATACTCTACCACTAGTTCTGCCTGGTCTAATCCCCCATCATCACTGTTTTCACCATCATCTTCTCTCCATTCCAATGTTCGGAATCCAGAAAAAAGTGCTGGATTTTCAAGAAGCGACTCAGCTGAAAGCACACCATCAGCACCTGTGTGGTCCAAACAGCTACGAACATCTCCCATGTGACGTATGTTTCCATTTGCTAGGACAGGTACCCTAACAGCATCTTTTATGGCCTTAATGGCATTCCAATCAGCCCGGAATTTCTTCCCATCCTTTTCATCTCTAGTACGGCCATGAACAGCTAGAAGAGAGCAACCAGCCTCTTCAAGCATCCTTGCATATGCTATGGTGTCTTGCAGGGATGGGAATATTCGGATCTTGCATGAAACTGGAACATGAAGGTTGACTGACAACTTCTCTACAAGGGATTTTACTAGAGAGAGGTTATCCATGAGGAAAGCCCCATAGTTCCCTCGCCTGGCAATCCGCTGTGGGCACCTGCAAGGTTATCAAGGCAATAAATATCACTAATAGGTCAAAATCAAATAAACACCAAGGAGCATGTCATTTCATATATTTGATGTTCACAAAGTTACTATAGCGGTGAAGAATTACAAACTAAACTTGCTACAAAGGCCAGAAGAATAACAACAGCTTCTACAGTCAATATAAGCTAATTTTGAAAAGACAAATTCAGTTCACTTTCAGTGACTTCTATTTAACGTGCTCAATCAGATCTAAAAATATTAACAGCCAATAAAACCCATACTGGTCGGAAAAAATACAGAAAACAGAAGAACCTTGGCTATGAAGTGGAAAGTAATGACCATGGAAGGACAAGGTTATGCCACTTTCCAAGGAATACAGGAAACTATTCCCTTCTGTTGCATGTGCATCCATAAACTAATGCTACATCAATTAAAGAGGCCCACATGGCCAGGATTGTAGAAAAGAATTCATCACCATCTCATAAAAAAGAACAGGACATCCAATGTAACACTGCAGTCTTAATGGACTATCAAAGGAGGAGGCTTATGAGGTTAGATGATTTGAGAAATGCAAAGAAACCCACAGCATTTTGTTAATAGCTTTTATTATATAAATGTTTGATATGTGTCATGCAATTGATCAAGGAAAAGGGCCTACATAAACCAAGGACCAAAAGTATTGGTCAGAATTAGAAGAAGATGGCTATTTTACAGTGAGGGATGGAGAGAGAATCTGAACTTTCAATGAAATTGGATGAGGAAGGTAACAAGATATTTCATAGCTTATAGTAAAGAGTTTTACGTTGCAACCTTACAGTTGACTAGCCGTTTCAAAAATAAAAAGAGAGTGTTTTGGTAGTTTAAATATGAAGGGTTTGATGTAGTGCCATCAAGCTTCTAAAGGAAGGTTAGACGTCTTTTTGTGCTGGTAAAGAAAAGGTTAGATATCTTTTTCATTGTATCTTATTTTTTCTGGCCGAATATGCTCCAATACCATTTATAATGAACCAGTACCTCAACCAAACAGGCCACTTATAAGGTATTATTTGGGTTCATTTGCCTTGCATAAGTACCAAAGATCTCCCTAGTATAGTAAGATTAAGCACACACTGGCATGAGTCTTCACATTAGACATGAAAACATGTACTAATGAGTCAATATTGATATAATTTCTCACTTCTATTTCTCCTCCAACTTCCTCTCTCTTGGCAAAAAAGTAGGTTCAGTAGTCAACATCTTCCCAGTATCTAAGTCAACAAGTTGAACTTCTCCTTTCTCTTACTAAATTGATAAACAAAAAAAATAGTTGTGCTTCAAGACATTTGATATGGTCCAGCACGTCCTTTTGTATGCTTTACGCTGGATTTCTAAATCCTACTGAGTAGCCTGTTGGAAACAGAGCATATTCTGATTCTCCAAGACAGCTATGCCTTTATGATGTAAATTTACACTTGTAAAACTTTTACTGAAGCTTACATAATTTGCAAAGAGCTTGCAAGTCACAAAGAGCACTGTGGCCATAACTTCCAAGAGACTCAGCAAGTTGAAGCTCCTGACACAACATTTTTACACGAAACAAGTATTGATGGCAGCTAGTTTTAAACAATCATTTCTTACTCTGCTTTCCTTAGATTTGTGAAGGTTCTTCAAGAGAACTTTTGGATAAAACCTCCTTATGGGCATCAATGCGTACTTGTTTTGGACTTTCTTTATTAAAGTAGATGAGGAACCTCATCTTAAAACTTTCTGAGCAGGCTTAGTTTGATATGTTTTTGAGACATACAAGGTTCCAGCTGTAGGTCAAATTGCAACATCTCTAAAGACAGCTTTATGCTAAGGAGTGGTTTGGTGGTCAGTTTACACAGGACACTGAAAGAAACCTGAACAATTCATATAATATACATGTTCATTTATAAGAACACCAGCAAGATATATAGGTGTAAATGAGCCAAACATGGCCAAACCAAGCCTAGCACAGACTTGCCTCGTTTTATTATCATGTTGAGCACGAGCCAACTCATTTAATTTCGAGCAAATTCAAGCTACTCATAACTGCTCATTTAAGAGATTTTATAAGAGCTTGAGATCTTATCATATTCTCCTTCAACTTTAAGTCTATTGGATAATTTGTTAAAAATAAAGGAAATCTATCACATTATTTCTGCATCCTATTTAAACAAACAGGTTTGATTCTCTATGCCTTCTTATCTTCTATATGGAATTAAAGGTTCGTGGAGACATCTACCAGGTTCACAGAATGTCTATAATTACATCAATCTAGAAATCCTAAAGGCATATGTTTTTTACAGGGGTTATGGAAGAAATACATAAACTATATTCCAAAACCTCATGACGCACGAGCTTAAGATTCTTTTTTATTTAAGAAGGGGGGAAATAGGGGTACAAAATGACATGTTTATGGATATTTCAAGTAAAATTAGAAAAATTCTCAAGACAGTAAGGTGCCTACTTTCCTGTGAAAGATAAAATTGGAAGTGCATAATAGCTCTTAGATACTTCAGTTTTATCAATCTATTTCCTTCAATTTATGGAAAGAAAATTTAACAAGATGGATTCCAAGGCTCCTACATTACACAACAAAATTCATGTTATGATGAAACTTTTATGGGAATTGGTTGCAAGGGAAAGGCTGTTCAACCTTAAGTAGCAAGAAATTTCAACCTAAGCAATACTTCTATTTTCCCTTATTCCTGTTCTTGTATATATTCTCAATACTATAAACTAAACTTTAGATGTTTTGCTCCAATGTTAGAGGCTATTACAATATGGGTAGGAAACTCTACTTGAAGCATTGATTCCATTGAGAACAAAGCCAAAATAAGGGAGATGGTGAATCTAGATTCAATCCCACGTCCAAGATTTTTAGCATATTGCAAATCACCTCTGAGATGGTGAATCTAGCTTCAAAATATGGCTGACTAAAGATTCCAACTCCATAATTGTTGCAACCAATGGTGAAAAGACCAATAGAGGCCTAGATCAATTAACTATGGGCCTTGGGGGTATCATTCACTAGAATGTGTTAGTTGTTGCTCACATCAAGACAGACTTTTGGGAGAGATAATGGACCTAGTTTGGTTCATGGATTGAGATTCCAGGTGTAGAGGTAATTATTCCATCGGTACTCTAATCCTTAGGACAAAGAGATAATTATTCCATCAGTATTCTTTAATCCTTAGGACAAACACAATTTTGTTCAGTTGCATTGCTTTTTCCTCCTTCAGATGGGACAGGTTGCCAAATTGTTTGGTTCAATTTAGGGCTAAGGCAAGCGTTTAGAGCCTAGTTCTCAATGGCTCAAGGTGCACTAAGGTGCCATGGTCATTCAGAGCCTTGACACAAAGTGTAAGGCACAAAGCAAGGCACAAAGCGAGGTACGAGGCATGGACGGACATATATGTATATATAATAATGAATACATAATTCCAAACTTATTTAATAAGTAATTATCAATTTACAAATTCAAATAAAAATATAAGAAGTATTATAATTCAGAATTATACACATATGAAGACATGCAAAACATTAAAAACCTAAATATATAAATGACCAGTCAATGAAGGGGTCATTATTGTGCCTTCTGCTTTCTTTGTCCATTGTAGTAGCTACAACAACGGTAAGGAAGAGGAGGAGATTATCTGAAGATTGAAAAAATAGAAGAAAAGCAGAAGACCTACCAGATGAAACAATGCTTGGTGGAAAAGCCTTGATCAGAACCCAAGATCCTCCTTTTTCTCTCTTATCAATTGGAACCCCACCCCTCTTTCCTTCTGGCCACTGATCTCCCTCTTACAATCCTTCTCTCTTTTGGTCACAAAGCCCAAAAATCTTGATCAAACATCATATGATTGATAATTCTGACTATACACAAGAAAGCTACAGCTTTTTGCACTTCAGCTTTTCTGCAAGATGCAGAAAAGGCATGCTTTTTGAGCACCAACTAAAGTCGCCATTCTTTGGGCAAGCAAGGCACAAAGGTAGCCCTTTGGTATGCCTTGTCCCTTTAGTGTGCCTTTGATAAACAAAAGGCTAAACTATAGTTTTAACCCCTGAACTTAGGAGGTTGTATCACTTTGGTCCCTGAACATTAAAAAGTTGCAAAACTGATCATGTACTTTCATTTTTGTTTCCCTTTGGTTCCTACCGTTAAACAGGACAGACACCGTTTGATTCTATCCTGCGTGGCAGCTGACGTAGCATTCACCGTGGTGAAATCAAATGAGAACCCATTAACGATCCGTTAACCCATTAACATGTTATCCAATAACCCGTTAATTAAAATAAAAAACTTCTACACAAGTCCCGCCGCTGGCATGGCAGCTTACCCTCCCTCCCTCCCCTCCTGCCTCCCCTTGCCGCCGCACGAGTCCCGCCGTTGGCCGTCAACTGCCCAGTGGCCGTCGTCCACCGCCCCCATCTCGAAGCTCGTTGTCGTCCTCCTCCCCCTCCTCCCCTCCGCCGCCGCAGCACACATCCCACCTCCCCCCTCCTCCTCCCCTGCCGCTGCAGCACACGTCCCGCCGCAACTACCCGCCGGCCGCCGTCCACTTCCCTTATCTCGAATCTCACCGCCGTTATTCTCTTTTATTTATGGACATAAATCCCACCGGATTCGCTGTGCCTTTATGGTCATTGATGGTGGTGAAGGAGACCGATGTCGACGGAGGAAAGGAAGTTGGCGATCGCGACCGGAAGAGAAGAAACGGTCGTTGAGCAGCTACCTTGGTGAGCCTTAGCAACTGAGTCTGAAGGTCGCTGGTGCTATTTGAATCCATGGTAGCAGAGGACGATTTCCACTTCCGCGAAGGCGAAGGAAAAAAAGGGGCAGCAGTTGGTGGCCTTCCCTAGTGTTTGTCTACCACCACTGCACGGCTACAAATCGGCCATGCTGGAATGAGATCACACAATCTCGATCTCAGCTGGGCACTTCTTGGGTGGTGGAAGTCGGTTGATTGATGGTGGCCTAAGGAAGAGCCCGATCCTCTATTTCTTCAGCGGTGAAAGTCGGCAGCGATCAGTGGTAGTCGACCTGACGGTGAAGGCACAGCATTAAACAGCGAATCCAGTAGGATTTACGTTCATAAATAAAAGAGAATAACGGCGGCGGGCTTCGAGATGAGGGAAATGGTCGGCGGCCGATGAGCAGTCGCGGCAGGACATGTGCTGCAGCGATGGGGGAAGGAGGGGGAAGCGAAACGTGTGCTGCGGCGGCGGAGGAAGGAGAGGGAGGCGGACGGCAGCGAGCTCCGAGATGGGGGAGGTGGACGGTGGCCATTGGGCAGTCGGCGGTCAGCGGCGGGACTCGTGCGACGACGAGGAGGCGAGGAGGAAGGGAGGAGTCGTCACGCACGACGGTGGAACTTGTGTGGAAGTTTTTTATTTTAATTAACGGGTTATTGGATAACATGTTAATAGGTTAACGGGTCGTTAATGGGTTCTCATTTGATTTCGCCACGGTGGATGCCACGTCAGCTGCCACGCAGGACAGAATCAAACGGCGTCTGCCCTATTTAATGGTAGGGACCAAAGGGAAATAAAAATGAAAGTACAGGATCGGTTTTGTAACTTTTTAAAGTTCAGGGATCAAAGTGACACAGCCCCCTAAGTTCAGGGGTTAAAACTGTAGTTTAGCATAAACAAAATTAACAAAGGCTCAAGGTGCACTGAGCTGCCAACATCTCTGGGAGCCCAGGCAAGAGGCAAAAAGTGAGACGTATGCCTAAATGAGTCAGATGGGAAAAAAAAATGCATATATATAATTATAAATATTAATGAATTCATGATGTTAGACACATCTGATGATAAACAACCAACACAATTACAAAAAAGAATATATCCACCATCACCTAATAGTGTAATACAACTAAAGGTTTTAAATCCCGTAGAATGAGGCCATCTCAATTTTTTTATAGAACGTGATGCGCTGACAACCTATCACATCTTGTCCCAGCACTTTGGATGAAGGGCGTCCCAAGATGCACCGATTGGGACATTAGAACAATGGCAAGATGGTCTTATCCCAACACTTAGGATAGTTACCTATCCTGACATCCCACGGGATGTCCTATCAAAATTTGAAACCATGATACAATTATTTGCGCATATAAATTCTTTAGAAGAACAAGATAAAAACAAACTGAATCCCTGTTTGAAAAAGGCAGCAGGTAGTAGAGGGAAGGAGGAGAAGAAGAAGAAGGAGAAGCAGGAGGAGTAGGAGGAGGAGAAGAAGCGACAGCCCTATTCCATTAGAGGAAGAACAATAAAAGAATAGGGGGACTCTATCCCTATTCCAGAATAGGAACAAGAATGAAAAAAACAGGGGACTCAATCCCTGTGCTAGCACCTGAGAAGAAGAATGGGAAGCAGAAGGAGAAGAAAAAACACAGGACTCAGTCTCTCCCTGTTCCACCAGGGCAAGAAGAATGAGTAGGACAAAAAGGCACCAGGCTGATAAGAAAAATGGTACGATGGAGGGGAAAAAAGGAAGGGACTCAGTCCCTGTTCCAGCAGGGCAAGAAGAATGGGTAGGATGAGGAAAAAGAGAGAGGATCCAGCCTCTGTTCCAGCAGGGGGAAGAAGGCCCTGCTGCTGCCACCTAAAGAGGCCAGAAGCTGCCATAGAGGAGATGTTTGCTGCCCTGCCGCTGCTGGCAGACTCCCTGTAGGTTCCAAAAGAGGTCCAGCTGCTGATAGAAAGCCCTGTTTGTAGTCAGAAGACGCCAGAAACTTCCAGAGAGGAGAGGTTGGAGATAGTGAAGGCCGTAACATACACAGTCCTAGATCTGTCCACTTTCTTCCTCTCTCTAACTAAAGAAGCCGCTTAATTTTTTGATGGACAGCTAAGATTAGTACCTGCACCTCAATTTAACAAGGCACACCTTTTTGGTGCCTTAGGGCTTCAATTAGACGCACCTTTTTGCCTGTTTAAAGTGGCTGCACCTGGGCAAAGCGAGAAGCAAGGCCCTTGGGGTGTACCTTACCTGTCTGTGCCTTGCAACTAGGCACACTCTTCAAAACAATGTTGACAACACTAATTTAATGTAGTATTTTTAAAATGATAAAACTGTAGTTCATTTGTTGAGTGCATTTCAGCCCTGAAGCAACCAAAACTTGTTGACAAAGCATCGATCAGCCCACATATTAGACATAGTAGGAGGCTACTACACAGCCAAATTCCAGTATCAAACCATAATATATAGTTATATGTTAACATCCCAATACTTAAAAATCTATACCATTACTACATATAAAAGTAACAATAAAGTCCTGTCCAGAAGAATTTAGAGCCTTCTGATTTACCTGAAAGCATCTTAATCATCTAAACTTACAAACTTTAATATTTCTTAGATTTGATTACTTATAATACATGTTATTAGAAGCCAAAATGATTCAGTCTACTGTTTTGGAGTGTGAGGCTGCAGGAGGCTGAGTAGGATGTGCACTGCCAACTCCCAATCTCTTGAAACAATCCATGCTGGACCAGCTGGATCCATGTATCATTTGTAATACCAAGCACTTAACAAGTCTCAACTACCATTCTCTTATCACTTGGGATACAAAGCTTATCCAATTGAACATGATCCTATCTTAGACTTGTGTCCCATCTCAAGTATTCACTACTCGCAATCTACCAATCGGTCTACCTCTTTCTCAATTCAACATCCAAGATTACTGTTCCAATCGAATATCTTTTCTAGTTCTATTAATCTCACGTCCAGGAATGCCAGTTCAACTCTAGTTCTCTTGCAGTTTCTTAGGCCTTCAAGTGCATGTCTAGCTGGATCCATGTATTATTTGTAGTACCAAGCACTTAACGAGTCTCAACTACCATTCTCTTATCACTTGGGATACAAAGCTTATCCAATTGAACATGATCCTATCCTAGACTTGTGTCCCATCTCAAGTATTCACTACTCGCAATCTACCAATCTGTCTCCCTCTTTCTCAATTCAACATCCAAGATTACTGTTCCAATCGAATATCTTTTCTAGTTCTATTAATCTCACGTCCAGGAATGCCAGTTCAACTCTAGTTCTCTTGCAGTTTCTTAGGCCTTCAAGTGCATGTCTAGCTGGACTCATCTACTGTAACCATATTGGTGATCTGTGGCCCTCTATCCTGTAAACGCCACCAAATAAACCATTAAGAAACTTCAGCTTCTTTATTTATTGGATTTTGGGCAGTGAACTTAACATAGTGCCTGATTTTTTTTCCTTTACATATCTTTTAATTTTGTGTTGTCTTGGGTTCTGAAGATTGTAAACTTATGCTAGATGAACCTATGGCTTGCATAGGCATTTTATTTGAATATACCAGCTGACTGAACCATAAACAAGCCAATATTGCCCCAGCATAAAACTTCAACCTTGGCCAATAATTTACAAGCCTCTGATGAGAATCACATAATCTTTACAAAAGTAGTACCAACCTTTGAACAATTATAAAATTGAACATTTTTCTCTAAAAGAACTCATAAACTTGAACATGCTTCATAACCAAATTCCTAGAATGACAAGGAAGTGCTTTACAAAGCCATCAATATTGCAAAGTCACAGAATGCCTTAAAATTTAGGGCTACTATAAGCTTTCAATGGATGGAAGGGGCCAATTTTGGGTTTTGGTGAAGGAAAGAGGGCTAAGAAATAGATACGAGTCCATGACATGAAGGCCAGATGCTGGGATTGAGGTTGATGGCTATAGTAGGTTAAAGGAGAGTTGTAAACATAAAAATAAGAGATACAGATAAAGTAGAAGAGGATCTAAAGAAGAGATATGATAACCCAGACTTACTCAAGAGAGGCCCACACTTAGCCATGCATCACATAAGGAAAAGCTAAAATGAAGAAAAGAGATAAAGATGACTATATTTCTGATGGCTCAAGCCTAACCACACATTACACAAGGGAGAACTCGAAAAAAACAAGCTTCTTCCATCATTCATTAATAAATCATCACAATTATAATACAATTCTTGTGGAGACAAATATTAATTATAGACAACCTAAATGTGGCCCATGTCCAAAATGCCTCTCCACTTATAGCCTATGTGCAAGTCAACCAGTATTTCATCTCTAAGTAACTTATTGCCCAAGTAAAACAGCCTAAATGTGGCCCATGTCCAAAATGCCTGTCCACTTATAACCCACGTACAAGTCAACCAGTATTTCATCTCTAATTAACTTATTGCCCAAGTAAAACAACCTCAAAGTGGCCCATGTCCAAAATGTCTCTCCACTTATAACCTACTTACAAGTCAACTAGTATTTCATCCCTAAGTAACTTATTGCCCAGGTAAAGTTTACATGTTGATCAAGTAATCAAAGAATAACATAGCTATTTTTTAATGCCCAAGTACGTAACTTAACCATGGTATGCTAGATAGTGCATATTACCTCACACCAGGCATCCCATACCAGCACTGAACCAAGATTCAATACGAGGTGCGTACCAAATCCCAATATGTTGAACCAACCCGCATACCAGGTATACTGACATGGCACTAGTGCGGTACCAATATGAGATTTAGTACTAAAATATCAAACCTTGGTAAAACAAAAATAATTGAAAATTACATAGATCTAACTAATAGTTCAAATTAGGGTTTTAGACTCTGATGGGACATCCTGTGGGATGCCAGGAGGAGTTACTATCCCAAGTATCCCAGCATCCAATCAGCGCGTATCACCCAATTTTGGGCAGTACCGAGGCTAGAAGAAAGAAAAAAAGTGTTCAAAGCCTGTGTCAATATGAAATACATAGTGTCATACCAATTGCACCGTATCAAACTAATAATGTATCAATATGCTTCATAGTACCTATTTTGCAGACCTGCAGGAGAATCAATTGAATTGCAATCTATCACATCAACTGTTAGTATCAAACAGAGCATTTAGTAAGGAAGCAATTTTTTATGTTTAACAAACAAATACTGTTTCAAACACATCCACATAAAAATAAATAGAAACCATGCCTGTTGGGAGCACTCAGAGGCAGAGCATACAGTTCCTTTCAATTAAATGGCAGTGTTAGAAAAGAGCAGTTGAGAATTCTCACAGCAATCAGTTTCTTTCTAAAAGTCAAAGATATTAAAACTTCAAGGTTAAAAGTAGGATCCTCATGTATATTAAGTTTGAGTCAAATTTTACTAACATTACTTTGTGCATTATGGATAGTAAGACAGATCATCCTTTTGGTAGCTGATAAAGTAATTAGGCCTTGTTTACATTGGCCAATCAGCTACACACCAAAAATTAAGTGATTTAAAGACCTCTTAATGCATAAGATAGTGTGTGTTACTATGTCTTACAGCAGAAATGTGTGTTTTCATATCAATGTCATTGCACCACGCAGAAAATGTTACTACATCTTATAGCAAACAAGTTCTTACTAATTATGTCATGCTCATTTTATTTTTTATCATATTTACAGATGTTATCTTGGTTACTAAATGCTAGAGAGAGATAATAAGGACTCAAGGATTACCCCAGATTTATGTCAACATAATCACAGTAGGACTCCACTACTTTTGCAGCTTCCAATAAAATGTCAGGATCATTTGCACAAAACTGGACAAATAGTGGACGATCCTCCTGTCACCAGATCAAACATTATCTTCAGTCTTCAGGTTACTGCTTTTATGTTAATCACGATGCCCTAACAAATATTGGTCTAATTTTATGTGGAATAATGCAAAAGAGAAACAAATATGTGAAGAAATAACCATATATGTAGATATAAATGATATAAAATGTTTATGGAATTCACTTTTTAAATTTTAAGCTTCCTAATTAAGGCTGACAGATGAAATTTGAAATCATATAAAGCAAAAGGCTGTTTAAACTTCCAATCACTGACTTCATAGGGACTGTGCTACCTCTAGAGCCATAAAATAAATATGGATGGCTTACATAAATCTCCACGTCTAAAATGTCATGTGTATTTTTCCAGTGGTGGCCTTTAAAACAAGATGCCACACATGAATCTTCAGTTCGAAAATGTTATCTATAATTGTCCAGCAGTAGCTTTTAAATCAAGATGAACTTCATCAATCAACCATCTAAAACTTAGCTCTGACAAAGACATTTTGAGTATTCTAGGGAGGAGGAACTAACTAATGGATGAAAATAATGTTGCTGAAGAAAGTGATGAATGGTTGAATGAGCTATTTCACTAGATAATGATTTAATGAGAAGAAATGGCGATCTTTTTTTCATCAATGTCTGGTATGAATATAATGAAATGGACAATTAAAAGCATCATATCTTCATTTATATCTGGTATGGCTATAATGAAAAGGACAATTAAAACCATCATATCTCTATTCCTAAAAAGAATATTAGTTGCACCTCATTCTTCAGCAAGGCTCATTGCCTTGTCATTTGTAAAATGAAATCATACCATTAACAAGCTTAAGTCACATCAAACGAATTAAACACAGATGAATAACATGTTATTTATCAACTGAAACCCCTTACAAAACATATCAATCTTTAAAAAGGACACAACTCTCAAAATAAATTGACCTGTTGATGAAAATACAACAAATATTAAACAATTAAAAGCCTAGATAGTTGAAAGAGAAAAAATAAGATCATGTTAATTTCATGAAAGACTATTCGAGGCTTGATAAACTGGTGAAAATGAACTCCATGGCTAGGTTCAACAATCTTATTTAGATACCAAAAGTTCAAGAGGAAATTAAAAGGAACAAGAATTCGAAGACAAACACAAGGCAAAATACAAAAGTCCAGAGTGTAGGATGCAATCGATCTCAGAAAATAACTTTATAATATAAATATTGATATCCATTCCTGACTTACAGAAAACATCCTTTAGAAATGCTAAATAAAGGTATGAAACCCTAACATGTAGCCCTAACCTTCCATTTATAGAATCCATAACAATTAAAAAAAAAAAAAATAAAGCAAATGATTAACTCCAACATCATTTTCTTCCACTACAAAAAAATTTTGCACCATTTTTAGGGCTCTTATGAGAAAATATTGTGTTGTCACCCTTCTTGCTCTTTCTAGTTAATTGATAATGCATTGCCACCATTAGATTTAGTTGCACCAAAAATACATGATAGAAGTGCATTTCACCGAGAAGGATAGGATGAAAAATAAAGGTCACAACAATGAATTACAAAGTATAAGCCCTACATCCACAGTTAGACCGTTGAGTTGCTCCAGGAGAAGCTGAGAGCAAGAAGAGGCAAAATGATGCTAGAGGAGAGACAAAAATGAAAATAGAGAAGAAATAAAAGAGAAGGAAAATGAGAATAAAATATGGAAAAAGAAAAGAAAAATATAGTTTAGAAAGGTGACATCTTCCTCCAAGCGTCCACCACCTTAAGCCATAGAACTTCAACTTATTTCATTCTTTCTTGTTTTGCATGTAAATGAGCCTTACACTCAATTCTTTTAATTCTTTTTTTCCCCTTTCTTTGGAGATATCTGGGGGAAACGTTCTTCCCCTTAAGGAAAACAATGGTGGCAATCCACAGAACGTAAATAATTTTACTGATTAGAAGCCTTTATAACTAGAAAGATAATCAACTAAGATTTCCTGCACCGTGTCCACATGAATCTTATTTTTATCTACATTACTCATGGAATCCACATGACAAAAGTGTAAATGTTCTGAAAGCCACCATACCTTTTTGATGAACTTTTGCTTTATATTTTAGTCCTAGAATTGGAAGAAACCCAAAGTAATCTACACCACCAAATTTAATCTAAACATGATAAATATTAGCCATCAAACATTCGCAGCACCTTAGAGCATGACAACCTTTGATGCCAATACAACACTCCCACAAATGTGTTTCACATAGACATTCCAAAATCAAAAGGTCCAGGGCTAAAATAGCTCCATAGCTTTCAAATTAAGGTCCTTAAAAGCGATAGCCGCATCTTGATACGAAATATATGATAAAACAACGAAGGAAAAAAAAAAAAAAAGAGACTAATACTGATTGTTCAATAAGTATTACTACTGTGGAAACCTGATCACTCGAATCACCAAAGCAAAATTAACCAAAAGAGAAAATTTGGGAAGAAAAACATCAATACATATCAAAACTCGCTTCTAGCGAAAGCTTTGGTCATGGATGAAAAGGGCCATCTCGAACTCGAATTCAAAGAGGATCTACGCTCACCTTGCAGGTGGTGAACTCCATCTTCCGATACTTCTCGTTCTCTGTGAAGATCCGGGAGTGCAGCATCGGCGTGTAGGCCGCCTCGGCGCCGTATTTCCGGCAAAGCATCCGGAACGGCAGCTCAGAGTTGTCCACCATGGGGGCCACGACGAGTTTGGGCTCGCCGAGCCTCCTCCAGTGGGCCCAGGCTCGCTCGACGTGCGAGTCGCCGCTCAGCGGGCGGCCGGGAGGCTCCGGCGGGGGGAAGGGGGGGTCGGCGGCGAGGGATAGGTTGCGATCGAGAGAGGAACAGAGGCGCTCGTCAGGGTCCTCTTCGGGCACGGGATGGCCGGCGGCCATGGGAGAGCTAGGGTTGAGGAGGGGAAGAAGGGTTTTGAGGTGGGGTTTTCGCTGGGCGATGAGGGAGGACCGCGCGACCCGAACGTTCATGCGATATGGCTTTGCCTGGTAGGCGGAGCATCTGGTGCCCTTCTTTCGCTATTGGTGGCACCAGAGCGGCCGGACAAGCTAGCCCGAGTTTTTTAATAACTGGAATGGATTGGAGTGGACCTTGGCAAAAAGGAAGGCCCATGTAGGTTTGATACTAATATCTCAAAGAGGTACATGGTATGCGATGATCCACCATTAGTCTTGACCGCACTAAAATGAGATCACCGCGCTTGAATGTATTCTCATCCTAAATCATTCTCACTTCTATAATAATCATCTAATATAATAATTTTAAATATTTATTGTTAACAATAAATATTTAAAATCACACCCAACTAACGGTCTTGAATGGAAATTTGTGGATCAAATCATATGAAAAGAAAAGGAAAAAAAAAATGCCCAATTAAAAAATGCCCTTCAATATATATATATATATATATATATATATATATATATATATATATATATATTATAATAATTAATAGTATAATAAATAATCTTATTAATTATAATATAATATTATTAAAAATGCTTTTCATCATGTATTATGTTGTAATATTAATAATAATAATAATATAATTAATATAACATTATAGTACTATTTTCATCATATAGTGCAAATTTTTGCTGCTTTATAATTCAAATTTAATAAAAAATAATATTAGAATTTAATTTAAAGTGATAAAGTATTATAAAAGTTACAAAATATATCAAAAATAGTTTCGATATTACATAGTTAGCGATCTTAAATTTTTCATCATACAGCAAATATTTAATTATGGATACCAAATATCTTTAATTACTATGACATAACGTATTAAATGGGATAATCTTAATCATCAAAAGTTAAATCATTCTGAGATAAGGATCATCATTGATCTAAGATCATTATGTTAATCTCCCTTGGGTTATGAGATGCCTCCTTAGTTTATCCTACTGTATTTGTTATAACTTATTTATTTTTTAATAATGCTTAAAAAAACTTAAAAATATCATGCTAACATGAAGTGTAGGTCTATAGGTTTCTTTCCATAACAAAGAAAATATGCAACATAGTCTATCTTTGGTATAATATACACTGTATTTTATATTAGATAAATGAATGCTTTGCAAGCTCTAGTTTTCTGATAAATAGAAAAGAAGTAATTTTTAAGTTTATGCAAGCATGCATATACATATACATACATATATATATACATACATAATACATATAAGGATAGCAGTTCATTGTTAAACATTTTATTCTTGAGAATTTGGCAATTAAGACTTAAGAAAAATGATAAAAGAAAATAGAATTGTAGCAATAATTAAAGGACATACTCAATAGAACCGCACACTTGCGATAGAAAACAAATGCTTTGACGAGACCACGGCTACGGTAACCATTGCCATCTCCTATTCTCCTCTTTCCATCCTTTCACACTACAGGGAAAAGAAGCTGAACATTCTAAATTATAGCAATGGTTATGATTCCTTAAAATAAAATCACATTATAGCATGTCTCAAAGGTCAGCTCTCTCTCTCTCTCTCTCTCTCTCTCTCTCTCTCCCCCCTTCTCCTTCCTGCTCTTTTTATTTTTCTATGCACTTGCTAGCTTTCAATTTGCTTCACCATGTTATATAACACTAACACCATAGACTAAATAAAGCTCTGGGGCCTTTGGAAAATCATAGCATGCTTTATCTCACATGCCATTCACTTATCATGTTGAGTAGATGAGCAAGATCTCATTTTGTTGGGCATCAAATGGAAGATAAGAACTCAAGTTAAAGGCATGTGCAAGATAAACAATGTAATAAGTAATGAAAGTAATTACAAATAAGTATGTAAGAATATAAATAAGTAAAGTAAAGAAAGTACAAAAATTTATAATGGTTCAATATTTCTTACCTATATTCACTATCTAAGCCCCTTCTCGAGATTTTCACTATACCAATTCTCTTAATTGGATGAGAATCAAACCCTTACACTACTTCTTTTCATAAGCTTAAGAGGAACCTTCATAATTCTTTTCCTAGATTAAAGATAAAAGTCACTTTATCTTTTTCATAGGCTAGGGATGTCACACTTCCAACTCAAAGTTCTGAGCTAAGAGATGTAGCAATCGCCACATACCTATAAGGAGAACCTTACGAGTATGTAAGGCTTTTCTCATAATATCACATAAATAGAAAAGATAGAATCTAATTAAATTTTTAAATTGAGTTCAAGAATCAAAAATTCGAATTGCATAACGATTGTTTTAATACTAGAGAAGAATAAGACTAAAATCTTAAATTTTTCTAGTTCTCCTTGCATGACTATACACTCTTCAAGTGTCCCCATGCATCTACTGATCAAGATCTGAAAAGAAAGGATAATACAATTATGAGCTCCACAGCTAGTAAGTAATGATTACGTCAACTAAAAAATAGGATAATAATATTTTAATACCTATTCTCAATAAGCAAATGTATAAATAGTTAGCATTTAACAACAATAATAAATCCATATTTTCAAGTTTCCTTTTTTCATATCATGATGCCACATGTCATCCAAGTTTGGCTATGTTCCCTAGAGGCTAAATCCTGACTAATACATATCTCCCAAAGTAATGGGTATCAATAGCATTTAATCCCCTCTCGTGGGATTTGAACCAATACATATCCCCCATCGACCATTAGTATTAACCAATATTTAACCCCCACAGGTGGGATCCTGACCAATGCAATCAACCATGGGTATCCAATATAGCTAGGATTGGAATCTTTAATATTAATTTCATATATTCCTCATAATTCATATGCATCATATCAACTTTGATAACATATTAGTTCACCATTAAACATAGCAATCCAAGATCAGAGTGCATAACATAATATTTGATAGCTTAATATTCTAAAGTTCATAAATTCCTAAAATTTATAATTATATATTTTAATCAGTCATGATTAATAATATATAAATTTTAGAAGAGATAAATCATCACGTACCTAGTAGTTGCGAGTAGTAGCCGACTAAGTCAACTCTATGTTTTATCTTCAAGACCTATCACATAATTTTTAGCTTAAATTAGCACATAGGCATTTATTTATTTATTTTTATAATCCTAAACTTCCCCGATCACATCAACACTAACAACCTATGAAATTTCATTCTAAAAGTAAGGCTAATGGTACCATAAAGAGACCTCAAAAATTATGATGAGGCTAATCAATAGCCCACAACATTAATGTTGAGAAACTCAACATGTTCAACATAGCCTACTTAGGATGCTATCATTGGGGTCATCCATGAACATAATACTAGGCCCTAAATTGAACTCAAATTGATTCCTTAGTTAAGAGAGACTCAAGAATAATACAGATCAAGGCAAGTCCAGGAACCCAGTTCCTATTTCAATTTCAGAATAGGGGATGAATGACCCGCCTTCTTTTGCTGCAGGGAAATAGGGGCTCACCCTTGCAACAGCAGTGGCTAGCCATTAATGTGGCATGGCAGCAAAAAGCCACCAGCTAAGGCAATGGAATGAAGCCCCACTAGGGTAATGGAATAATGGAACAACGGTGGAAAAAATTTAATCACGAGGTCTGATGATAAAGTCCAAAATAGCTAGTCTCATCCTAGTCTTCCAACGAACGGATGGACATTATCGATCGAATAGGGACTCGGTGATGAAACAAGAAATCAATGGAAACACGGCAAATAGGGAATGGCTGATGCTATCAAATTATGAAGATTGCTAGGCAATCCTTTTTTTTTCGGCCTCTATCTTGGTCACTCTAGCTACACTCTAGTGTTGCCGATCACCGTCTAATCGATGCTGGACTAATAATATATAAAATAGGGTATCCGTCCTTCTTCAGTTGAACAGCCATCGGTAGCCATTCAACGGCTTACTGTGGCACACAAAGAAGAAACAACAAAGGAAAGAAGAAGAGAATATGTCTTCTAGTGATCTTCTCCAAAAATCTCTTAGATTCGAATGTCCTCCTCTTCTCTCCTCGTCAGCCCTTGATTGCATGCCAAAAACACAATGCCTAGGGATGGGATTTATAGAGAAGCTTCAGCTCCTCTCTAGCTAGATGATTCCCTATCTAATTAGAGGGTGGTTGTGGGACTTCAACTTCAATCGAAAATCTATCATCTTTGTTGAAGAAGAATGAAGTGAGATCCCAATTCGACTGGTCTCATTTTATTTATAATTAAAAAGTGAAATAAAATATAGTTATTTTTTTTAACTACTGAATTTTTCAAAATACCACAAAGAACAAAACAAAGTGTATTTTTTTCTATTTATGATAGGAAAAGATTATTTTTAATTAAAAATATTATTTATTGAATATAACAATATATTTGGGTGAACCAAAGTTCAACTAACAAACAGCGAAGGAGAATCAGAAGTGATGGGGATGGCAGCAAAAAGCCTTTCCTTTGTGAAGACGAAGGCCAGCCCTATTCTTCAATGGGGAAGTGGCCGGTTTGTTGGATCAATCTATTGGCTAGGGCTAGGACAAGTTGATTAGATAAAGAACGGGGCAGTTGGTTGTTGTTTTCATTTTTTTAATTAATATTAACCAAAAAAATATTAAGTCCATCGCCTATAGTCTAAAACCTTAGTATAAATCATACTAAAATGACATAAATTAGAATTCTAAATTCATATATGCCTGCTCTCATATTACATCTAAAAATTTTTAAGGATCATATATGTGAAATTTTAGAACACCAATGATAGTAAAATAAAAATTCTCATTATGATACCTTATTTCATCAATTTTGATTTATGCAATTAATTTAGAGAAGCACTTACTAGGTATACCTTGGCTTAGATCTAAATAGACCCAATGGCTAAAGATTGGACAATATCTTCCATATCTACAAAATGAAAGGATTGGAAAGTTGAATTTAATCGATTTTATGTTGATATCCATGAAAATGATGAGCAAAAGCGCAATGCTGTATGTACTGATCCAATAGTTTTTTAGGATCAATGGCACATATATTTGCACTTTCTACTCAATGATGAAGCGAATGTAATTGTAAGATTTGAATATTTGCTTATGTAATGGGTTTTTAATATTAAATTTCTAAAAATTTGATGATAATCAAAGAAACGTAGTGAGACCAATAAAAATATCGCTCTATGGAAAAGATGACCAACACTGCTAGAGAAAAAAAGCTTTCGGCAATAAGCCATAAAGAAGTAAATTAAATGATCTATTATTACTTTTGTTTCTTATGAACCCTTTTCGTACTTAGATATCATTATTGTGCAATAATAATTATAGCATGTAGGCTCAAAAAAGGACTGATGGTTTGTATCCTACAAAGTTGAATGACAGAGATCATTGTTTGCTAATCTTATCACTATACAGATATTTTAATTGCTATATTATTCATAAATAAGACTAGCAATTATTATTTTTTTTTTTGTTACTAATGGCCTTTCATTGTTATGTAATGTAGCGGGAGCTTCGTGAACATATAGTTATGAGACAACCTGCTGATATGATAGAAAATGGTATTCCTTTTGATGATGTATAATATATATATATATATATATATGAATGTATGTTGTCGTTTAAAATTTTTACAAACACTTTCTAGCTGCTAGGAAAGTTCCTACAGCGAAAAGAAAATGGTGCTAAATTCTTATAAAAGTTGCTGTAATGGATCTTTTAGCGACATCTATACAGCCGTTAGAATAATTTTCCAGCTGTTTTCATACTTCTAGCAGCGGTTTAGACCGCTTCAAAAAGCTTTTCTTGCTCACTTGCTCTCCGACATCTAGTCGCCTCATGCCAGTGATGTGAAATCACCGTCACCGCTTCGCTGCATCGCCGAGCTAAACGCTCCATTCGCACCGGAGCTCAGCCTCAAAAACAACTCGGTCGTTGATGATCTTCCTCGGGATGCTCACTGACCTTTCTCCCCGAGTAATGCTCCTGCCCGGCAGCCGTCATCCAAAAGAACCCCAGATATGGCTTTTCCGACTTAAAAAGAAAGGTTTTTAGGTGTGGAAAAAAACAAAGCGATCATTTTCTTTTTTTTTTTTTTTAGCTCCATTCCGGCGATCACTGGTATCAAATGCGATGATCTCTTCTTCCGGAGCCTTAAATCGATCAAAAAATTCGATTAAGTTGAACCAATACAGGAGAATTCTTGTGATACTTCAAGTTTAGTCTCATATTGGATGAAAAGAGATGTATCATGTGCTTATACCACTTATTACTCATTAATTTTCATTTGAGCTTTTGGTTCACGTGATTTCGATCCGCTAATATATTAATTGAGTTGTAGGTGGGCTTGAGGTGTTACAAATGGTATCAAAACGGATCCAAGTGTGCATAAGGAGGCGATTGAGTCCCGTCATGAGGTGGAGCCATCCTTGCAGCACCAATAATCCAACTCGGGATACTTCCACTCAGATTGGGCATCTCTTTCCGACGCCCCCCTACCTTGGAGTCCACCGGGGCCCACTAAGAAGTTAATTGGGCATCTCTTTCCGATGCCCCGCTACCTTGGAGTCCACCAGCCTTTGACGATCTCATCTGCCAAGTCGTCTTCCATGATCTCGTCCGTCAAGTTCTCTTCCATGAACCCTCTCTCCTATTTCCTTCCTTCATAGAACATGATCACACGAGTTCCATGAACTCTCTCCCCTATTTTCTTCCTTCACAGAACACAATCATACGAGATCCTACTGTCTGCACGTCTTCTCCATGTTGTCGTCGCCGCCTCTTCTGCTTTGGCAACAGCCACCACCACCTCCCCCTTCGTTGATGGCCACTGGCTGAAGTCGAGACAAGGGGAGCGCCCTATTTCAAGAGCAACGAATAGGATCAAGGATGTGTGCAACGGCCACTACCTCTCCCTTCGTCGATGGCTGCTAGCTGAAGTCGAGATAAGGGGAGCGCCCTATTTCAAGAGCAATGAATAGGATCAAGGATGGATGTGCCAAGAGCTATACTACTTTAAGCTTAGTGCAACTATAAGAGTTGTGCATATTGATAGCACTCACCCATAAGCATTTAGAATTAAATCAGCCTAGTTCCATTAAATTAGAATAGTACCAGTTCTTGAGCTATCCTAATCCATTGCACACCTATAAAAAATCATGTTTTGATACAATGTCAAGCCATAATTAGTTCATGCTTTTTAACTTTGATTGAGTTTCAAAATGTTGTTATCCCCTGTATAACATATATAATATCGCTAGAAATATTGCTTATTATACTGCCAATTTAACACACACACACATTGACTTTTTTCTCAATATTTTTGTCTACTCCCATTTTTGCTTGCAAAATTAAAAAGAAAAAGAATGTTTTGATCAGAAACATAATTAATAGCATGCCTAAACAGGCACAATCTTGATTGGATGATGTTGTTTTCTTTCTAGAAAAGCATGTCAACATATACCTACCATACAAAAATTGACACAACCTTGGTTCAATGATTTTGTTTTCTTTCTAAAACAACATATCAAGATATGTTTTCTACTACCATGATTATACGACTGAAAACTGATTTGTGAGGCTTGCATCCAACAACGGGAGCTTTCATTTTTTTTTTTTTTTTTTTTTTGTTCTCTAATATATAGCTACAAATCAATTAAACTTTTTTTAAAATAAATAAAAAATTTATATTTAATATTTAGAATAACATATTTTAATATTCGTTTTAATATTTTAATATTTAAACATTCTTATCAATAACGTCAGCATGATGCATAGCTAGCAGAGGCACGCAACAAGATGAATTTAGAATGGAACGCCCAATTATTTCAACCAGTGACATTAATGCTGAAGACTAAGGGTCACATTCACTGTAAATCTTTAATTTTTTTCCCCTTTCTTTCTAGGTCCATGGAAACCATTCCTGCTCCGAATCAAGATAAGGAGGAGATGGCATGAGATAAGATGTGAGTTTGGGCTGGAAGCAATCCAGCCCTGTCCCATCCATTAGAGTCGGTCCCTCCAAGCTAATGCTGTCTTCCACCTTTGTCCTGCCACCACTTCGATTTCCCTCAGCCATGGCTTCGAAGAAACTATCATTCAAATGATCGCCAAGAGAGCGATTGCTTCGAAGAGCATCGATGGAACTTTCGGAGAGGGTCGCCATTTCGAGAGGCTTGCGGTTGCCCGGAGGGGATGGCATGCATTGGTCCAGAGAAAAGAAGGCCTTGGTGCACCTCAGGGCCCTGGTTCGCACTACGATTCCACTGGTTGTGGCATCTTGTTTGGTTGATGGTGGCACGGCCATGGACTTCGTCTGCATGCTTTGCTTGCCCTTTGGTTTGGATGGTTGAGTTGGTTGGCCATGCACTTTCTTTCGTAAGGTTTTGTTCCAATAGTTCTTGATTTCATTGTCTGTTCGCCCTGGCAATCTTCCTGCAATTAGAGACCACCTATGGTCCCCATCAAGCAAAAGAAAAGATTTCAAGCAGGGAAAAAAAATCTATTACTTAGTATTTTTAAAATATAATAAAGATCAAAATACCATCCTATCAATGCCAAAAGCTATCAAAATTGGCCAAACCTCTCTTAGCCAACTTGCTTATTCTGTGAATTTCTCAGACTAACACAAAGTTGAAGTTGAAGCCAAGTTGTTTCTGTTTTTTCCAACAACAACAAAAAAAAAAAAAAAAAAATTTGCCTGTTTTATTGCCCAAGAATTTTTTTTAAATTCACATCCACAATTTATTAATTTTAGAATATAAAATAAAGCTACCCCAAAAAATAAATAAATAAAATAAAGTACTATATTAACGAAGGATGTTAATGAGTCTATATCCATATATGAGATTTTTTTTTTTTTATTTCGAGATTTTTTAGCAGTATAAATCAATATATAGATTTTTGAATTGCATATATCATTCTTAATTATAGAATTAAGAATAAATGTCCTTTTGTCTAGATGTATAATAATATATTCAAGATTTTAAATTTGGTGAGATATATATATATATATGCATATAGAAACTTGTAATGGAATTTAAAGATTTAGAGTTTTATCTGTTGAATCAGATATTTTTAAATAAAAATATCTAATTGAAATAAAAAAATCATAGAGTCCATGAGTTTCTGCTAAAGGGAAAAATCAAAGATAATCAGCCACTAAATTCATGGAGCATGAAAAGAATATTTTGAGACATATTTGTTCTTTTAATCTATGAAAAAGGTTTTGAACAACAAAGGATTGATCACTTTCTTGTCACGTGAACTAGCTTCTTGAAGGCTTCTTCTATGCCCCATGTAGATCAGGAGTTTTTAGAAGAAGAAGAAGAAGAAGAAGAAGACCTGTTTCCAAGGAGCTTGTGGAGTCTGATGATGAGCTCCTCCTCCTCCTCCGATATGTTCCCCCGCTTAATATCGGGCTTCAGATAGTTGAGCCACCGGAGGCGGCAACTCTTCCCGCATCGCTTCAAACCTGCAAGCCATTGCATCCAAATGTCATGAGATAATTGCCATCGAAGAGACAAGGGGTGGCAAAAAACCTTTTGAGACTCTCTTGAGGCATTAACAGTTAAAAGGCATGGTTGGTATAAGGGTGTCTCTGAACATCACCAGCTCTTATGGGGACGTTCTTCCATTTGCCTGCTCCATGAGCCTCGACGTATAAAGAAAGGATCTTGTCTTCAAGAGCAGTCCATGCCCCTCTGTTGACACCCTCCTCTGTACAATATGGCTTCCTCCCCATTCTCTCTCTCTCTCTCTCTCTCTCTCTTTCTACAGCTATGTGTGCGTTATGCCTTGTTAAGGGAACATTGAATCCCTGATGGAAATTTATAGTCGAAGATATTTACTTTACTTATTCGTAAAGAACACAATGCAAGTTTTGTATGAGAATTTAAACCTCCAATTCTCTCTTCTCTAAAAATCCAATTATTATCGGTAGTAACTTGAAATAAATTTTCAAATGCAAACAAAAAAAAGAAAAAAAAAGAATTCCATGCACAAAGAAAATTGATATAGGGATAACCATCCTTTGTATTCGCATCAGTGACTCATGCCATAGAAACAAATTACATTCTAATGAGATCATAGAAGTAGATCCACTATTCGTGTCCTTTTGCATAGAGGAGCTTTTAACTGCACTTAAATCCAAAACTGATACTTAAGTGGACCCAATCACTTGCATGCTCCCATCTCTTAAATCAAAATTTTATGTCCCCAATCCTTTCTCTATCCGGCCTGGGTTCCATCTAAGTCGCCATCCTGTCATAATGGCTCCCCACTAAAAGCCATCGTCATTGACAATCATAATGATTGTAACAGCCATCACTAACCTCAAATAATTAACTTTTCAAATTTTTAATATTGACTGCTGTTATGATATTATAACAAAAATAAATAAATAAATAATAGATGAGCATGAAAAAATAATGATGTCATCTTTTTAGCTATTATTAGATAAAATAATATATTTTTGGATTACACCATCACTCTTGGAGAGAATTTTGAGAAAGAAGAAGTTTGAAAAATAGATATTATTTTATTTAAAATAAAGCATAAGTAAAGATAATTGTTATTATTTACGTTATTTCTATCGATTATCATATAAAATAATGATTATTATATTTTTTATGTTATTTATCTCATCAATATAACTATAATATTTAATATTTTAATAATTAATTGGCAGATATAACACAGGATATGCTTCGTACTAGCAACCCTTCCTCTAAGAAAAGCATAAAAGTTGCCCTCCTTGCTAGGGTTTCAAAATTTACTCATATTTTGGGAGGTGGTATTTCCTGAATCCCTCCATTATTACCACCCAATTTAAGAACTCTTTTAAAAATTTTGATTGTTTGAAAGATGTCTAGAAGCTTTATATAATCAAACTACAATATAATTCAATAACATTATATTTGAATTATCACCTTTCATTATTTTTTTTTATTGGTGAACCCAATAGTTTTATTTAATGTGCAAGAAATCTAAAGGATCAATTGCTTGGATTTTGATAGATTGGGGTTCGAATTCACTCTCTCTCAACCTCCCGTCTATCTTAATTTTGATATCATAAGTGTTGGTCAATAGTTCTTCACTAAGGAAAACAATGAGAGCAAAAGGATAATAATCAAAAAGAAGACAGAGGAAAGCTAAGAACGAGAGCAGGTTCTTGTGAGCGCTCCCTTATCTATATAAGATATTTTATGAAATTATTGTCTATCATGTCATAGTTGTTGCTAACAAATAAATTATATTTTTAAAATAAGCTAAAGTGAACTAATTTATGATATGTTGTGCAAAATTATTTGTTTCAAATATAAAAATTAATTAAAACCCATACACGTTACTAAAAGTAGAAATAAAAAAGTGTATGGCTTAAAAGTTGTATTGTCATATAGGCTTTTTGAAATAAAGATAACAAAAAGCTTTCTAATTTCTTTAAAGAAATAGGGTTTCATTTTTTTCTTTGGAGGAAACAAGTGTTGAGATTAACAGGTGGTTCAATACCTTTCCCTGACTCATTCATTACCATTAAGTTTGTTTGATTGGGTAGCAAGTAATTTGATGTATATTAATAATTTTAAAAGAAATGAATTGGGCATCCAAATGAAATGTCCGCATCATTCACAATTACCTATGTTTTTATAAATAGATAAAATATAAAAATTATATTTTTTAGCAGTTGGGTATAACTATTGCAAAACAACATATAATATTTTGTTATAACCTAAGCATGTAAATTCATTAAAATTGTGATCCACAATATTTTGAGGTATATAGATAATTAATAATATATATATATATATATATATATATATATATATATATATATATTTAATTTGTATAGCTCATTATATAATAATAAAATTGATGCTATCCATTTTTATTTTATAGTACGAATACATAGAAAATTGAGATTAGTGATTTTATTTTATTTTTTATATCATAATTAAAATATAGATGTTATATTTCGTAGTAAAATCAAAAATTTGACAAAGTGTATAGTGTTTTTTAAATTTGTTATTATTGTTATAATAATAATAATTATTATTATTATTATTATTATTCACTTTAAATGTGTATCTGTACGTGTGAGCGCTACTTCCACGGACTGGCGGCACGGGGATTTGGGCGTGATAGGAGTTTTGCCCTCTCGATTATTGTCTCGATAAGGAAAAGGCAAGATAAATTAATTTTAGTGACGACGTGGTCCAGCGGCGACAGTTGGCCGAACGAAACATACAAAACGTGGTGGTGGACCATCGGTCCAACCGCACCGAAACGGATGCCCCAGAATGGGAGTCGTACCCTGCGCAAAATGACGTGCCGTTGATAATTTGAAATCGTCGCCGGTGCATGGGTCGTCCGTTCAGACTTGCCGTGAGTGCCAACCACTGCCTTCCAATGCGCATTAATACGGTGGGTGGCAAGCACCACGTCCCAACGTGTAAGACGTAATCACCTAAAACCGAAAAATACAAAAGATTTGAATGCAGAAATAATAATAATAATAATAAAATTTTAAAACCATCTCTTAATTCAATTAATTCATTGACGAATCAAAAAGCACGTAGGATAAAAATTTAAATAAAAATTAATGAATAATAAATAAACTTAAATTATAATAACATAACACATTTCTTTTCATCCAATGTAAGACTAAATTTATCATAGTTCAATGAGAAGTTCTTTATCATTTGTAACGCCTTAAGCCCAAACTCCATCAACTTTTGTACATTTAAATCGGCTCTGATACTATTTGTAACACCATAAGCCTAAGCTTTACTAACTTTTGCATACTCGGAACGATCCTTTCCTCCTTCATGCTCACCAACTTCGATTATGATACTATTTATAATATCCTAAGTTCACCTGTCAGTCTAATTAACTGAAATCCATCTGTCGATCCAATTAATTCATTAGTAGATCGAAACCACGTGGCTTAAAAACTCAAGTAAAAATTAATGGATGACAAGTGGACTTCAGTTATAAGCATATAATACATTTCTTTATCATTAAATGTAAAACTAAATTTGAGATATCATAAAAATTCAAGTAAATAAGTACTTAGGCTATGAGAGTTATCAAGTTTCCAACATTACTCATCGAACTCATCTTAGACAATGATGGGTATCGAGGTTGATTATGGTTGATAAAATTTAATGGAGTTGAAAACTTTGATTTGAGGGAAAATGATTAAGATTATCAAGCTCATATACTTCTGGAACTAATGAATTAATGTTTGTCAAATTTAAAGAGATTTAGTAATCATAGCAGCATGTTTGATTGCTTTCAAAAGGCTTCCAAAAACTCAAGTTTCTTAAAAATCCAAATTTTCCTACTATTTACGAAGTAAAAGACACTAAAATAATATAAAATCGAGTTTATCAACCATGACTAAATTTTTCATATTTCTTTTTTGAAATTTTAAGAAAAAGCTTTCCCATTTTCGTTTTGATAGATGCAATGACACTTTAAAATTTGCTGACTCAGATATGAACCAAATAGCAAGTTGAAAATAACAAAATTTGACCTGCTGATTATCGCAACTTCAACTTCCTCGGAAGCATCAATTGTCGGACCTGCATTTATTTTATAGCCTTTCCACTAGATTAATTATATGGGGCGCATGTTCTATAAAATTCACCCTATTGTACTGGCGTTCTTCGATTCAAAATAAAAAATCAATAAAATTTGATTCACATAAAAAAGAAAAAGGTCAATTAATACATTACATGAAACAAAATTACTATGCAATGGCAGTGGATTCATTGACGAGTCAACAAAAAAAAAAATTGAAAAAACACTACAGATATGACCTTTTATCACATAAATATATGAATTATGGGAATAGGAAGGACTCGTATATTTATGAATCAACATTACAAGTAAGAGGAGACCAAGAAATTACGTACAGTTTCAATACGCTGAAACCCGAATCATTTTATGTATTGGTAAATCAAATTCTCCACCTCAAGAGTATTTATATTTCATAATTAATTAATCCTTATCTATTATTAAATTAATCATTTCTTTGCATAACAGAAACTGCAAATGTAAAGGCATCAGTTGATACTTGTCAAGGACCTAGGTATTTAAATATATTTGATAAATGTGAGATCATAAATTATGGTTTTGGATAAGAAAAGCTGAATAATGGAACAAAAACTAACTAGATGCAAATTTATTTGGTTAAAGCTTACATTCATATGTGTGCACAAGCATCAATTTCCTAATTTAAGAGACCACCAGAAAACCTTGCTCTTCACTGAGGAACAAGTGAAATAACAGCACAATTTAAATTATAATATAATTAAGTTGTATGGAACTAAATTATATTGCAAATAAACTGATGCTATTGCATCTGTAAGATCTTATTTAGTGGAGCTCTACCTATTATCAAAAACTATTATATTATTATAATATAATGCTTATAATAACATAATATTATTATAATCTTACTATAACATAATTTTTATTATGAGTTAATAATTATATTAAAATATATTATTAAAAAAAAATATTTGACTACATTCGAATATAACCAAGTTTAGAATTTAATCACCTTTCTCATCTTTGAATCCATACAAATCTCTAAGCCACCCCATCTTTTTCATCTTTAAAATTTAAAAACTGTGTAAATTCAAGAATAAGAAAAGTGACCGGATTCAAAATAGACTACGTTCAAATATAGCCAAATCTACCTCTTATTAAAAAGTATAATATTATTACTTTAATAATAAAATATTATATTATTATGATATATTATTAGATTAATATTATAAATTAATTATATTATAATACAATAATATTATATTAGTATATAATATTATTATATAATAATATAATATTATTATATAATAATATAATATTATTATCTTTTATGATAATTATTGCAATATAATATAAAAATATATATGATATTATGATATTACTACATGGTAATAATTTTGTTATTAGTTAATAATTATATTATAATATATTATCAAAAATATAATATCATTAATCTAATAATAAAATATTATAATATTATGATATAATATTAAAGTAATATTATGAAATTATAACATAAAATAATATAATAATATTGTATTAACTTACCCTATTATGGTAGTATATAATTTAATTATATTATTATATTATTATATTACATATGATTTTTATAATATAACAATGATAATAATAAAACATTATTCTAACATATTTAAAATATAGTATTTCATTATTGCTTAATAATTATAGTTAATATATTATCAGAAACTATAATATCATTATTATAATAATATAATATTACAATATAATATTTAAAAATATAAATATTATAATATATTAATAAAATATTAGCATATTATACCATTGTATAGCATTATATTATTTTACGCTACATAGTTATATTACAATTATAGCAATACTTTCATACAACATTTATTATGTTATATTATCATATAACTATTATAACATATCATAACATATAATAATAATAATAATAATATTATTATTATTATTATTATTATTATATTTTAATATAATATAATTGTAATATTGTCATGTTATAATATTGTATTTAGTTGTTCTGAGATACCCTTTAACTTAACATACAGCTCATGGAACTCCAAACAGTCCCAAAGTAGCGACAATGGCTTTCTTTTAATTACTGAAGTTCTTATTAAGAAAATCAACCTCACACAACATCCCCCCAACACACACACACCAAAAAACCCAACCAAAAAACCAAAAAAAAAAAAACATATACACTTCCTTAAAATATTACATGGTTTTATTTGATATATGGTACCAGATGATCTTTAACCTAGGGAAACTATGACCTTTCATTCCATCAGTGATGACAACAGAAACAAGAACCCACTAAATGAAGAATAGAAATTTCTTTAAAAGAAAAACTTGCAGCACCCAAAAAATAAAAAAAAGACCTCCCAGCAATAATTTGAGAACTCCAATCAAGTGGTAAGTTTTCTTTCTTTTCCCTCTCTAATGCAACCAAAAACAGAGAGTGGTAACAAATGATTGGACTGCCGTGTTAACTTAAGAACACTACCATGTCAGCCCTGTATCTGGACATATAAGATTAGCTGAGACAACCTCTTTATCAAGCAGGCCTGGCCCATGACTCAATTCCCACGAGTTAAAAGGACGAAGAGAGAAACATAGCAACCAGATGCTAAAAGCAGCACCTCAAGAAACACAACTGACTCCAAAAACTTATTATCTAAATGAAGTCATCCAGCTCTCGTACTGGGAAATCAACGTCTTCGCATGCCTCTTCCGCCACGACCACGGAAAGCTGCTCCACGACCACGACCAGCCATAGCATTGGCAGCAGCTTCACCTTGTGCACTCTCCGACTAGTATCATACAATCAGCATATTTACATTAATGGATAATCCTTTTAAACAAAGTACATGCGACTAGTTAACAGATATACTTACAGAGATAATTACAAGAACTGAGAACAACATTGCCCTATGATTCCTGGGCTACAGCAACGAAAAAAACCCACAACATTCTTTTGGGACTTTGACAGGTTATTCCATATTTTTACTCCGAAAAGAGACTCAGATAATCCATGTTTGTAAGCCCAAAGCTGAGATAGTTCTCTTTTTAAATTAAAGACAACTTATCCTGTTATTTAGTGACCAGGACGACATAAACCCTGCTGTTTATCCCACAATTAACCCCAACGGTCTCTTTTTCCTAGATGACGATTATACCTTTGGAGCCTGTGTGGAAATGACAGGATCTGCCAAAATCCTGCATAGTTTCAGAGCCAAAAAAATTACATACCCAGAGCAAATGGGAATAGTTTTTTGGGTCATGAGGAAAGCAAGTTCAAATCACTGCAAGAAAGAAATATCTTGCACGATAAAATAATAAACTCAAGAATTTCTTTTGACCGAAGTCTGCTACTAGTCAACCCGCCCCTTTTCTCTCTCTCTCTCTCTCTCTCTCTCTCTCTCCACACCATGGCCACTGCCAATGACCACCAACAGCAGGTCCTCCTCCGCCTCCCCCTTTCCCTCTTCCACAACAGGCTCCACCACCTCCTCTCTCCCCCTCACAAGCCCAAAGTAATTTGATGTTGGCGTTGGGCAGCGTCTTTCTCCCATCATTTGAGTTTGATGGTGGTGGAGATAAGTACATTTTTTGGATTTCTGTACGTAGTCAAGCCTATGCAATAAAAATTTAATTTTCATTTGGTTCCATGATTTTCTTTAATAGATTTCATGCTTATAAGATGCGATTATAGTTTTACACTAAACGTCTACCTACCTCACCCTCCTTTATCTAAGCTTGGGACTGGCTATATACAAAGCATAGAAAAATTTATAAGATGGCTATAAAACCGACTATGCATCATGGTATAATATGTTATATAGTTAGAAAACAACATGTACACAAGAAATGATATAATAAGAAATGAAATCATTCATAAAAAGGTAGAAGTAGCACCAATTAAAGATAAGTTGAAAGAAAGATGACTCAAATGATTTGTGCAGTACAATGTAAACGTAAAAATGCACCAGTACGAAGGAGTGTTTTATTTAGGTAGAAAGAACAATAAGTAGATAGAAAATCGCATGGATGTAATAACTAAAGATTTGATATCTTTAAATCTTATAAAATGTATGGCCCTATACCGAGTGCAATGGAGAAAAGGGATTCATCTAGTCAATTCCAACTAGTTTAGGATTAATGCTTTGGTGGTAGTGGTGTTATTCGATTCTACAACAAGAGTAATGAAGCTCTATTTTTTTAAAAGAAAATAATGTACTGGTATATTTTTCTAGTTTATTGAAGAGAGATAATCTTTGAACTGAACCAATACATATGGCCTATTTTCCTAGTTCAGTCTTCTTACCAAAATCTGAAACCAGAATTCTATTATATTAGCATGCCTATTATGGGTCTGAAGGAATGCCAAACTCTTCAAAGGACTGCAAATTCCTCACAAGAACCAATTCCTAAGATATTTGAGACCTTGATGTTTGCTTTTATCCTTTTAATGCAACCATAAACATTTAGCATGTTGACATCTTTCCAGCTATTATAATTTTTGTTGCAGGTTTTGCTCTAGCCAACCTGATTTTACCTTTCCTTTTCCTACCCATTCATGTCATGAAATAATAATTGACCTACCCCTGGCACCCAGTTTATAATTTGTCAACTGCTAGGTTAGTCTACTAGCACCCAACTATAATATCTCTCATCTTAGGGCCTATAATGAAACTATTTGACAGCTATAGTCCTTGAACTTTTAGTCAGGATCCAAAAGACCTTGTTACCCATCTAAAATTAAGATTTAAAAACTTGACTTTGGTTTCAGTTTCAGCCGGGTCTATTAAGTTTTGGTTTCTGCAGATTTGGCAGTTTCAGAAGTTCCATTCCAAGTTTCTAGGTTTTGAACAAAAAATGAAAAACCAAAGAAGCTAAGAATAGTTACTATATAACATTTTAGAGTATTATGTATTATATAGGTTATTCATTTTTGTAGTATTGAAAGTTTTTCCTGAAGTTTAATATTTTATAATAAGTGAAACCGTTAACGTGTGTCCATGCCAGCTGGCAGGCACACATACCACCACCTCCATTTGGTCCATCATGAAAGCCTGCCTTCTTTTGTGCTGCTTGAACAGTTTCAGTTGCAACCAGTTTCCTTGCTGGAAATTATCTTTCACTCAACCCTCAATTCTCACTATTTATCACTAACAAGATAGAAGTTAAGTCTGATTTCTGTCTACACCATTCAATAAATGTTTTCGATATTTATAGTTTGTGAGGGGAGCTGAAGAATGGATCATCTTCAGAACAGATTATAGATTAGCAATGGCTGATGGTGAAACTTTTGACTCCACCGCAAAAACTAAAACCCTCTACCACTTGACTTGGCATCATACAAAATAAATTCAACCATTTAACTCTATTGTAACCAGTGCTAGATTATAGACTTTGTAATAAATTTTGAGATGCACTCGGTGCCATCTTGAGTATGTCACCACTTTGAGTGAATCAGGTGGACCCTATGATGAACAACTGTAGACAAAACCCAAAGCAAATATCCAAAAGCATTCTTAACGAGCAAAACACCTTCCACTCCCTCTTGGCAGTGTGGAAGAGAGGTGGTGGCAGGGCAGATGGAAAGAGGGAAAGTGGACAGCATCTGGTTCATGGATGGGTATGGAGCACTGTGAGAGAATCTCTAAACACTGAGATGAAATAACCATGTTTGTCAGAACTCTTTAAGTGTATAACAGGTATCTATGAAGTACAGCTAAAACATTATAATTTGGGGTTCAGGCTTATTTTTCCATTACAATGAGTTAGAATGGGTTGTATTATTTTTTAAAAAAGAAAAAGAGGGACTACCCCTTGGTATTCAAAGCAAAATAGGTGATAGCCATATCAGATTCCCCATTCTTTTTAACTAAAATCAGATATACATCACATACTGCATAGGATTTAAAATAACTGACAAGTTAAACAATGGTCAAGCCAATAAACATCTGAGCGATATTAATTCAATAAAATAAAAATAGGTTGCATCCTCACAGCATTAAGGCAATACTGACCTACACTGAATATCAGAGGAAATGAAAAAAGGCAAATCACATCTAATCACAGGCCCTAACTATATGACTTTACCTGATTATGAGATTGGGAGTACAATATGATGTATAAGAGCAGAAAAGCTATCATAAAGTTATACTTGAATTAATAGGAAATACATCATCAGATATTGGCAGTGGCCTCTTTCAATCTTACCACCTCCCTAAATCACGTGAAGCTTCCAAGTCTCTCAATCAACAACTTTTAGATGTTTGAACGTTAACATGTAATATGTGACAATTCTAAAGGGCAAATAAGGGTCAATCTGAATATCTCATCAATTGAAAATCTGAACTATCTTCCTGTTAAGCTAATTTCTTTTCTACGTGCTTGCAATAGATCACCAAGTAAGAAATAATTCAAAATGAAACTCCTAAAGGAAGATTAAAAATATGAATTGGTATTAACACTGTCCTACACGCAAGAACTCTTGAAAGTTAAAGAAGTCTGCTTAACCACAAGGAGTCGCCTACATGACATTATAGAAAAGGACATGATTGCAAAAGGCACCATCTTATATCCACCTTTCACCCACCTGACCAAGGCCTTTTATTAGCCTGCCATAACCTAACAAAGCATTCTTCATAACAGTCAGGAAAGAGAAAAATAAGATTGCATTAAACCATCTATATTCATTAAATAGAACAAGGACATTCTATAATGAGATGAAAATCACAATGCCACTTTAACATTTCCCAGAAAAGAAGCATCTGGCCCATTTATTTTCCCCCATTTAGCCATACCAAAACTTTTCAAATTATCAATAATTGACATGAGGGTTTCAGGTCCCACGCCTCATAGGACGTCGGGATAGGATGCTGTCTCAAGTGTTGGAACAAGACCATCCCACTATCATCCCAGTGTCCCAATTAACGTGTCTTGAGACACCCCTTGTCCTAAATGTTGGGACGAGGTAAAACAATGGTGCATTCCATTCCATAAAAAAATTAAGACAACCCCGTCCCATATGATTTGAAACATTCATCGACATAACCTTAGGCAAAGGATTTCAGTAAGCTTACTATCACAAACTCTTGAAAAATTCATTAAATAAAATCATGCATATTGATATCTAAGGACAATACTGAATGCCCAGAAAGGAGTTAAGAGTAATGCATCCATGTGGAGAAATTAATTTTTTCAGCATTAGTTCAGCATTAATCACATTGGTTCATGGTTTCTAACCATGCATCACTTGATATGCACTTCCCTTTTGTTTCCTTGAATTGATGAACACAAATGAGGTAAAAGAAATAAATATTGCAATAATAATCATGAAAAGAGATGAAGATACACATGATTGTAAGTAAATTGCAACTAAAAACATAATTAAGAAAATCAATGTATACAGATATAACTAAATTTAATTGTAAGTTTGTAACCTCAGTTAATCAAATGCAGAGACTCAGGAACAAAGAACAAGATCTTTAATTGTTAATGAGCAGAGGGAGAGCAGATGCTTAGAATCTACCTTTGAAATTTCGTAATAATGATGTTATAGACCACAAGTTTGCAATATTTATCAAGTACGGTCACTAACAAAAAAAATCATCAGATAACAACCCCTTTTCAGAAAGTAAAGTTACCTTTGGATTTTTAACCGTCTCATCCACACTCAGGATAAGACAGGCAGCTTCTGTTGCAGCATTTATAGCATTAATCTGCAATTCATGTTTGCAGTTACCACCAACACTGCTTAACAATATACCAAGGCTACTGGGAGATAGTTAGAAAACACACGACAGTACCTTAACAACTGCAGGTTCCCATACAAAATTAACGAAGGAATCTGCGATTCCACCAGTGTTGATATCTACACCATAATTTGCACCTTCACCTGTTATAAGAACATATGTTAGTGTATGCCATAGAAGAAAACTTTCAAGTAGTGTAGGAATAGGAAGAAGCTGACCAGATGCGTGCTTCTGTCTGAGTTTGTTCAATACATCTGTTGCATCAAATCCAGCATTGTCACAAAGTTGCCGTGGAATAACCTAGACAACAGGACAATCACTCAGAATGATGAAGATCACAAATAGCATGCTTTGATCCTACACTGCTAACATAATATTATAAAATTCAGAGGAAGGGCTAGGGGATGGAAAAAGAGTCCAAGAGGGAAGGTGGTGTTTGAGCTGTGACTCAGCAGAGTGTAATCGTAAGACTAATAATGAAATATTATAGGTTATACAGATCTGTTATTTAGATTCTTTTGTTTCCAATATAAACAGAGGAGTTCAGAATTACCATACTGCATAGAAAGTTTTTTTTTCCACTTACAACATATTCCCAGCCAATTCAAGTGTCTGGTACAAGCTTTGACACTTACAAAACATATGTTTAAGTTTCAGCATAGGATAGAGTAAATATTGGGTCACACTATACCTGAACTGCTCCAGAGGCTGCATATATCAGACATACATCCAGCATTACGAGATACAAATTTTAAGCCAAATGGTTTCTCAATGAGGTATCATTAAAGGTCAACTCAGAATAGGGGGAAAAAAGACAAACTCGATACATGTGCAAATTTATCTTTTACCTTGATTCAAAGCAATTAATGCAGCCCAAAAAATAATCCCACCATAAGTTTCAGATGCGTTAAGATAGGGCTTAAACCAAGAATGAAGGAGATATTATTTTATTTTATTTTGTTTTATTTGCCTTAGGGTGCAAGGGTTTGCTATTTGATGATGAGATTGTAAAAGACTTTATCTTTGAATTGCAAAAAGTACCAGGAGATTGTCATGATATTTGTGTGATAAACCATCTTGCATAAGGGTGGCAGTCTACAGCTAGTCACTCAAAAAGGAAGGCACTAACAGGCGCCGACTTTTCCCAAGACTCATCTTCCCAAAAGCATGAAATTGGAATAAATGGTTACTCTAGATATTTTAAAGACTGACAGCTTATCATTACTTGTATATCCTTTAATTAATTTGCAAGATCTTTTACATGATTCATTTCACTTTACAAATTAAATAAATGATCAAAGGAAAGTTTGATTTACATTAAGATTCAAGAAATAAGCACATTTACTTATTCCCAAAAATACATTTACCCAAAGCATCATTATCCTAATATAAGCCCATAGCATATCATAAATTTGTTTTTATCATAGCTAGTGGAAATTTTCACAAGCATGCCTGCTTGAGGGCTCAATTGATACCCCAGCCAAAATAAACTAGAAGAACAGAAATTTTTAATACAGAGACAAATATATGCAATTACATCTTGCAAATATATTAGCAAGAGATGATCAGGTATGGTTCTGAGAATAAGGAAGCAGCAAGCAAGGAATGATAACTTAGATTCTAGTTAATAGAAGTGCCACATGAAGGACAGAGAAAATGAAAAAAAGTTGATCATGCATTTTTGCAATTCATGAACAGACAAGCTGAAGATATTAGCACCAACAAAATTTAGAAAGATGAATGCAATTAATAGAATGGAAAAAAGGACTATATGCCTACCTCGAGAGCTTTAGCATATGAATTAATAAACAACTGTGACTTCCCAGCAATTGTCCGAGCATGTTGTCTCAAATATCGGCTTATCTCCATCTGCAATAATATCAAGAAAATTACCCTCCATGAAAGATAGCATAATAAATCACATCAGGTGGAGGTGGCTACAAGCAGCTTACATCTATTGCACCACCACCAGCCACAACAGTGGAGTTCTTTAAAGCCCTCCTGACAATCATTATAGCATCATGCAAGCTTCTTTCAGCTTCTTCAATGAACTGAAACAGATTGATAACAAAGTAAACAAGTAAATGAGCATATACTATGGCAATGAAGCTCGATTAAGTAGAGAGCAATGATTCGTAGCAACAAACCTGATCTGCACCGCCACGGAGAACTATGGTTGCCGTCAAACCAGAAGGGCAACCACTAAAGATGTTAAACCGTTCATTGCCTACTTGTCTTTCCTCGAATACTTCACAGGATCCAAGAACCTTTGGCAGATCAGATCACAAAAGGCACATGAGAAACAGAAGTTACATTAAATTCCAATGTTATAATAATGAAATATGCTAAAATAACTTTGCTACGGCTATGCATTATCCAACCCAGCAACACCAACAAAGCTACATCAGAAAATAACACAAGAGAGGCATGAGAAAAACCTCATCAATAATGTTGTTAACAGAAGTCTGCACAGTTCCACCTGTTGCTGCAGCAACACGTTGCAGGTCCTCTTCTGTTACACGTCCAGCACAAAAAATATCCCTATCTGCAAAGTACTGCATAAATGCCAAACCATTATGATCTTGGACATGCTGCATAAAGCAGTAGAATGCTTGATCTTAGACAAAAAGGCTAAGAAAGGCATTCCTATCTTGGTTAGCATAGATGATAGTAGTTATCTTTTTCTTTTCCATTGTAATTAAGATCTCAGCAAATCCACCTCATCCAAAAGAATAGCAGAAAAAAAAGGAAGAAGAAGCAACCAAAAGATGATACCTGTGTTGCAAGGTCACCAATGGCCAATCGAGAGAGAATAATTTTTGCTCCACTTTGAACACACTTATCTAACTTGTCGTAGATGATATTCCATTCAGCATCAACAATTGATTGATATTGTATCGGGTCTGATAATCTGCAGAAAACCAGCAAAAAATACAACAAAAGAATAAGTAAAACAGAGTGCAGCAAGTAATAAGGCCAACAAGCATACCTGATTTCTGCATTTTCTTTCTCTGACTTCAATTCTAGCTCAATGTTTAACAAAAGGATTTTTGGATTCAGAAACTTTTTTGGTTGTTGCTCAAAACCAGCATAAGAAAATGTCTTCTTGAAAGCAACACCATTGACAAGAAATGAATCTCTCATGTTACCTCCAGGGACCTACAGAAAAAAAGACCTAAAATTTAATGTCTGATATACATCTTAACAGCCAGTATCTCTAGATCTTCATAATCCATGTATCAATTCAAAAAAGCATGTAATTATATACAGTTATTTTCTTAAAAAAATAAATAAATAAATAAACCCCACCACCTAGCCCATACTTCCAACTGAAACAGAGGAAAACAGCTGCGCAGTAACACATGAATGTAACTGAAAGACAAATTTATCTAACATATATGATCCCAGCAAGAATGGCCTTCGTTGTTAGATGAATTAGCAAACAGATTTGAGGGCAAAAGAAGCTTTTTTTTTCCAGTGAATTTATTTTCATAGCAACAAATGTAAACACAGACCTACCCACACAAATGCACATGAGTATCTGCGCACATGCACACGCAAACACACAGATAGAAAGAGCCATGGTGCAAAAAATACAAGCTTCTCAGTTCATTAACAGATATAGGCTACAGCAAAAGGACTAAAAAAGGCAATCCAAATATTCTTGGAAGATTTGTCCATAATATCAACATAATCCAAACCTACGTCCACGATAAGGCATTCAGACAATATAGATTTAAAGATATTCCCCACATGGTAGCCTTATCTACATGCAACATAACTTAAATCCTTAAGTGAAAAAAATGCAGTCTTGACCTTATCAGGTGATTCAAGTTTCAGTGGAACAAGGGTCGAGATGACTGAGACATCCCCTCCTAAAGAGATTTTGAGACCGATCTCGGCCATCTCGTCCCATCCTATCTTGCCCATAATTATAATATCAAATTTATATAGATCTAATTTATTATAAAGATATAATTTTTGAAGTTCAAATATGTTTAAAAATTGAATAAAACACTAAATCTTCATAATTTTTTTTTTTTAAAAAGCATCCTAAACAAATACTAAAGTCATCTGACCAGGTGGGGGATCGAAACAGAACAAGATGTGAGGCGTTTTGTTCCATCGAAAAACCGGAACACCTTTATCCCACAAAATTTAAAACCTGGCTTTGTACTGGTTGGCTAAGGCAAGTTGAAGAATCTTAAACAAACAACTGTGCATTAAACTCAAAATCCCATCAGAAGTGTGGTGACCTACAAAAAGAGGTACTAAATATCTGCATATATCTCCTGTATTCCACCCCATCATTACAAGAATACATGTTGATATCATCAATGAGTGTCCTCATAACTCAAGCCCCCAAATCAAATAAATGGCTATTGAGTTGATCATGTATCAACCAATGTTCACGAGAATCCTTTAATTTCAAAGGTTCATTAAATATATTACTTCAAAGTGACAGTTTCTGATACAAAAGTTAAGCTATATCCCAAAAAAAACATCACGATTTAATGCCATAAGGCCACTAATTAATAAACAGACAGATAAATAAATAAACAGACAGATAGATAAAGGAACAATCTCTCTGTAACTCTTGTAAAGAGAGCATTGAACAGTAAACTGTATCCTTCAGCTTTGTCCACATTTATAGATCGCCACTTCCAAAAAATAAGAAAAAAAAAATCCATCAACACTTTTATCTTTCACCATTAGCTGGCACAAAAACATACCTTTAGGACCTGATTAACTCAAATCTTCAAACCAAGCCTTGCCTCGAGTTGGACAAGAGAAAAAAGTTATAAATAACACTTAGAAAGTGGACATCCTCATGGGCCTTGAGACACAACCCAACAACAACCCCCCCCCCACCAAAAAAAAAAAGGGTAAAGGAAAAAAAAAAGAAGAGAAGACAAAGTCTAATCTAAAAGATTTAGAAAACAAGCACTGCCACCTTCTAGTCCATAACACATATTTGCATCATTTTCATAGAGTAGCTATTATGAATTTTTAATAGAGAACCAGACTGGAAGGACAAGAAGACTCTAGAAGAACTGCATGCCTTGGGCAAGATGACATCCTATGGACACGGATGCAGCTTACAGATGAAGATTTGAGATTCATGCAGAAGTGCTTTAGCTGACAGGGTAAAATGATGGAATTGAAAGATTTACAGAAAAATTTATTTTTTGATTTTTTGATAGATAACACCCCAACATTCCTATCTTTGTTAGCCTATTTCAACACTAATTTGAAATCCTTCCAAAATTTTGAAAATAGGTATCTATCTTCCTTCAGTAATCTCTAATTTAACTTCAAAAAGTGCAAAAGACAATGGTACTAGAAAATGACAAGATCTTTTGCCCCCCTAAAGTGTTGTGCCTTTCTCCAAACAAAAGAAATTTAACTGGTGAAACTAACATGTTTGGTTATTCCAGCTTGTCAACAATAAGTAAATAATAAAAGAATATTTAGAAATTCTTGCTATCACTAAAAAATCATCACAAAGTGTTCCACAATCACATAAATCATACAAACAGGAAAATAAAATAAATAGTTGTTGAGCCACAAGATTCTTTCAAGAAGATAAGAATAACCTTCTTAATCCCAATTAAATTTAGCCTATCATCATTGCCAATAGCCATGACAGCATCAACAACCATGGATGCAAAAAACTCCTTCTCACCACCAATAACCTTGGAGGAGAGAGTTGTTGCAGCACATTTTGCCAATAAGGTTTTCTTTTCTTCAAGGCTTTTCCCTTCTATGCTAACAGCAAGCTCTTTGATTCTGTCAATTGCCTGTGACACATATTATCCAGTTCGTAAGTTCACAATTAATCATACAAAATTGGGGGGCAAAAAAGCACTGAGATACTGACCAAATAGGATGCAGTTCGATAACTTCGAATGAGATTTTGAGGGTGCACTCCATCTTCAATGAAAGGTTTTGCTTCCTTTAAGAACTCACCTGCAAGAAGCACTACAGTGGTGGTTCCATCACCAACCTAGAGCAGATTTTAGTGTGGAAATTCAATATAAGTCCCTCATGTTACTTCAAAGCAGCTGGGAACAAAAGTTTAGCAGAGATAGAACAGTTGTAGATCGAGATAATAAAATTAGATAACTAAATGGAAACACAACCAAAGTTACTAAATTTACTAAATTAAAACAAAGTATAGAAAAGGTTTTGTCCAAATACACATTCAGCTTTTTTCATTATTAAATTCCAAACCAACAACAAAATCAGCACTTATAGAAGACGTACCTTATCAAATTTAATTAAAAAATATGAAGGGCAACTTACTGCATGAGACTGACACCACTGTGGTGTGGTGTGACACCTAGATCAGCAACCTTACCAGTGCATCAGCACTGATCCTCACTTTAAAAATATGATTTTTTTTTATCTCCACTTTAAAAATATGAATTTTTTTTATCCCCTCAAATGCTCCATAAACAAGAAGCATGTGTTTGACCACAAGTATAAGAAAACTGAAATATAGAACAAGAACAAAATATCATATAAATAAAACTAGGATAACAATGCAGTTATATTGCTCCTATAACCATAGCCCAACTTCCTGACCTAGCGGACAGATGATTATTCCTTATTTGCCACGTAATTTCTCGCTCATTCACTACCGTTGTAACAATTGCTTATTTCACACATAAGAAGAAACGCTCATCAGATCAGAACCAAAACCCCAAACAAAATCGGGAAAAAAAATAAAGATCCAATCTTTCCCATCGAAACCCTAGAAAATTCAAAACTTCCTGCTCGGTGGCATCTGAGCACTAGAACAGAGAAGACGCAAAGCTCCTCCTCCTTTCTTAGTTCCACAATTGCAGCAAATGAAGATGATGAGCACAAGAGATTTACCTCCGAGTCCTGGGACTTGGCGATGTCGACGAGGATCTTGGCAGCGGGATGGACGATGTCGAGAAGCTTCATGATGGTGGCACCGTCATTGGAGATGGTGGTGTTGCCCTTGTCGTCGTGGATGAGCTTGTCCATCCCGCGGGGCCCCAGAGTGGTCCGGACGGCGTCCGCCACCGCAGTGCAGGCATTGATGTTGCTCACCACCTGCGTCTTCCCCTGTGAAGTGTCCGTCCCCTCCTTCAGCAGTATGATCTGGGGTTGCTGCAACCATCGAACCGAATCCACACCATTAGCCGCTTAGCTTCTCTTCTATCTTACACCAAGAACCGAGAGAGCGAGCGAGCGAGCGAGAGAGAGAAAGGAGAGAGAGAGAGAGAGAGAGAGAGAGAGAGAGAGAGAGAGAGAGAGAGAGAGAGAGAGAGAGATACCAGCATCGCCGCCATTGGAGAATAGCAGGAGGATGGGGAAAGCGAAGATGAAGAAGAAGGCAAAGATTTTTTTCTTTGACGGGAAGAAGGTTAAGAGATTTTGAGTTGGGGGTGTTAGGGTTTTGGATAGCTGAGAAGGAAGAAAGGAGAGTGGGAAGGGCACAATGCGCGATGGCGGTAGTTTTCAGGCGACGGAGAGGAGGGCTGCAGCCGGTCAGGCCGGACCGGCATCGTTGATCCCGACTTGATCCGATTTGATGGTTTTGGATTCAGAGTTCCAAACCAAACCTAATAACTGAATGCTCAATTATTTTTAATTGATGGTTTTGGTCAAACACTAATTATTTTTAAATATATTTTTTTTAATAAAAAATAAATTAAATTAAAAATAATCAATTTAAACTTAAATGCTCAATTAAAAGTTTTAATTTTACCGAAAAAAACAAATCACTCAAATATTTATAAACTATGATTTTTAAAATATATATTAATATACATAAAGGTGCTATAAATAAATATTCATTAAACAAATAATAAAATATGAATTGATGTTATATGAGTTGGGCTAGCCCATGTGATGATAACATATGACTGGAAGGTCATATGGTGCAGCTAATTAGTTGCTACATCTATTTTTCAAAAAAAATCTGAACTAAAAGAGATTTCTATCAAAATCGCAATATGAGGAAATCACATCAAAGGTGTTGATCAATTTTAAGTAAAAGTTTGTCATCCTATTCAGAAAGGACTCAATTAAAGGCACGATCTTATTTGGGGATTTTATTCATCAAAATTATCGACTAATGAGTAGTACAATCTAAGAGAGACACTCCCTAAAATACCTAAAAAAGCAACCTCAGACTTCTTCATCAATTAGATTCGAAACTTGAAATCCAATTCTAAGCCCCGAAGCCCTAGAGCATTGAATTGAGGAACTTTAAGCTTTCTTTTTTCATATCTTGGGCTAAATTAAGTATCAAAAAACTCTCCAAAGAAATTCTTCAAACCTCTTTCTCTCTCTTACAAGAGTGTGCATGTATGCAGATTGGTTAGAAGGTACTCTACCATCCAAATTATGACTTACTTTTCTTGGTATTTTGAAAGCTAAATTTGAACGTCAATAGGTTGGCACCATTTGTGGAAAATGAGTACGAGCCAATAGGTAGGCACCTAAAAGTAATGATCAAGGAGTAAGTAATGGCTAAGCAAGCACAATCCATGCTCAAGTTGGCTCGCAAAATTCTATGGGACATCCGACCAACCTAGATCCTTCCTCTAAGAGAAATTCAATGCCCTCTTTTAGTGTGTTGAGATGCTAATAAACCTGGTCCAAAACTTGATTCCTTAAGAATCTAGTTTTAGCGGCTGACAAGAAGCTGATCAGAGGCTTATCGAGTCATCAGCTATGACTAACCTCAACCAAAACTTGGTAAGAGACCTCCCAAAACCCTCAAAACCGATGAATTAAGGGTGCACACTAAGACATCCAACCTAAGGAGGAGACTCAAGATTGGTTGTTACAATCGGATGAGCATACTAGCCTGTAGACTCATGATACTAGTTGACATCAAATAGATCAGCAATTAGAAGAAATGAAGCAAAAAATCAGGGCGATCATGGAGCATGCTTGAGACAAAGAGGTAGATTTATCCAATAAACTTGACCTTCTTAAGGAGCTACCGTTCATCAAAGAAGTAATGGTTGAGCCTTTGCCTCCTAAATTTAAGATGTTGCAGTTAGATCCATATGATGGGACCTTAGATCCCATCAATCATTTGAAGAGCTTTAAAGCTCTCATACAACTACATAGTGCTCCAAACACCCTTATGTGCCGAATTTTCCTGGCAACCCTGAAGAAGGCTACGTGTATGTGATATTCAAGCTTGAGACCTACTTTCATCATCTCTTTCAAGCAGTTGAGCCAATAATTCATCAACAATCAAAACCATTATAAGCCTAATGTTGGTTAAGCAAAGAAAAGATGAGTTACCATGAAACTATATCGAAGCCCTGAAAGTTTGAGATCTAGATCCCTTAATAGCCATCATAGCTCTTATGAACAACCTAAAGTATTCCAGATTCAGCTTCTTCCTAGTGAAGCATCTACTAAAAGATCTCATTGAGCTATTGGCTCAAGCCTATATCAATGCTTAAGAGGTGCTCATGACTAAGAAAGAAGACAAGGAGCAGACTAAGAAGAAGCGTCAGGAAAAAGATGACTCATCCCAAGAAATCCTAGAAAAGGTTCTGCAGAGCTCAAAAGACCCTACATTGATCTAAAACTCTTCAGATATTCAAAAGATACACTCCTCTTAATATACCTCGGAGTCAAATTCTAACGCAAATCAACCACAAGACTACCTATATTAGCTGATGAAATAGAGATCTAACCCCACGAAGAGCGATCAAAACAAGTATTGCAAATTTTATAGAGATAACAGCCATGATACTAAAGAGTGCCAACAACTGAAGGACAAAATTAAGGACCTATCCAGAGGAAATACCTTGGTCGCTATATCCAGTGTTGCCAACAACTGAACAAGGTGGCCAAGAGGAGCTAGGACATGAAGGAAAGCCTAACAACTAGCCTACCATTAGAGTTATTAATGCGATTCATGGCAGTCCAAAGAGATAGTAGAGAAAGTTTCTTGACTTGGAAAGCTTATGAATGACAAGTACAAGCTAAGGAACCCTCTACCAAGAAGGTAAGATCCGAAGCTAAACCAATCATTTCCTTCTTAGTGGATGACTAGAAGGAGGTGCAGACACCCCATGATAATGCTTTGATTATTTTAGCAACCATTTCTAACTATCAAGTGAGGAGAGTCCTAGTAGATAATGGAAGTTTGATGGACATCTTTTTCTTTAATGCCTTCTAAAGGATGGGTATTAGCATCGATTAATTATTAGCTAATGGAAGCATCATTAATCAGCTTTACTATAGAATCTACTTGAGCTGAAAGGATGATAACCTTGCCAATGCCTGTAGGAAAAGGATCTTATAGTAAGACCATCATGACAAACTTTCTAGTTATTAAGGTGCTTTTTGCTTACAATGTGATTTGAGGTCATTCGAACCTAAATGCTTTAAAAGTCATCGTATCGACCTACCATCTCCTTATTAGGCCTAGAGCAACCTAGGAGGGGGGAGGGGAGAGGAGGATGAATTAGATTTTACAAAAGTTAAACTCAAAAACTATATGCTTAAAAGGCAAGCATAACAAATTAAGATTTAAGCACAAGAGTCAAATACTAGAGCACTAGAAAGATAGATTAAACTAAATCAAGTGCTCAAAAAGCAATTAAAACAAGGCCCAAGTTTTAACTATATCAAATTTAAGGTAAAATGCAAGAAATTCAATGTAAAAACATAGACAAGTAATTGCAATAGAATGACAATAAGAGTACAAAAGTAAATGAGAAAGTAAAAATAAATGAGGCATGGGATTTATAATGGTTCGGCACCTTTTGCCCATATATACTTTGCAAGATCCTTATTGGGATTTTCACTATCAATCCACTTAAATCGGGTGAGGACAAACCCTTACACACTCCTTTTACCGAACTTAGGAGTAACCCTTACAATCCTTTTTTTGGGCTAAGGATGAACCTTTACTCCTTTTCATGGGCTAAAGAGGAACCCAACACTCTCTTCTATAAGAGAAACACTAAGAGCACTCTCACAATGAAAGTAGGTTTATAATTGCAGCACTAAACTTCAGAATAGAGTGTATAGATACTCTAAGCTCAAGAACTCCTTTTCACAAAAATTTTTCAATGAAATTCCACCCCATTTTTCATGTACGAACTAGCCACAAACCCTTCATTTTTTAGGCAAGGAAAAATATGGTTGTTCGGGCTCAAGGGAAGCTCCAATGATCATTTGAAAATATGACTATTAGGCTGCTAGAACCCTAGTGGTTGACTACCCAAGCTAGGCCTGGTCGATCGCTAGGCCTAGGCTATTCCTTTCAGAGATCTGTCTTTCAAGAGTTCTCTAGTGCGGTCTAGTCCGATTGACTATTCTCAGGTTTGGTTGACCGCACATTTTGATTTTAAATTTTTTTATTATTTCTTATTAATTTTGATCCAAAACCTAATTTAAATTATTTTAAATAGTTTTGAGCCTTGTGGACTTACTTTCCTACTAAATTTCATAATATGTATTCTTAGAAAAATAAAATTTACAAATTAAAAACATTCCTTTGGACTTCTCATGTCAGTCGGTAAATAATTTGATATTATTCTTCTCTGACTTGAACTTCTTATATGCTACTTGAGTTTCTTATAAATTAAGTACTTGTTGGATAAATTTTTGCTTAAGTATTAGCTCGGATCAGCCCTCGTACTTATCTATCATTATAATCTCAAGCATGTATTAATCATTCAATCAATGTTTTTCTTATCATCAAAACATATAGGCTAAACTACACTTTTAACCCTCAAACTTAGGGGAGTGTATCACTTTAATCCCTAAACTTTAAAAAGTTACAAAATTGATCCTAAACTTTATTTTTGTTTATCTTTAATCCCTACCATTAAAATAGGGGAGACATTGTGAGAAATTTGCTGAGTTAGCAATTCATCATGAGAAATCTACTGAGTTGGTAACCCATATGGCTTATGTAGGTGGAGGTGCACTTGATTAGGATAGAGCTCATCTCTCGTGTCGTCCAGGGACATCCACCTCTTAAGGCTCTCGCTTCCTATCCAACCGGTAAACCCTCGATGAGATCAGGGAGGAGAAAGGGAGGAGAGAGAGAGAGAGGAGGAAGAGGGAGAGGATACTGACGGCTCCGGTTCGACCGCTGCTTGGTGTCGGATGATAAGGAAAACAAGAGAGAGAGAGGGAGAGGAAGAGGGAAGAAGGGAAGGAGAAAGAGGGAGAAAAAGTGCTAGCAACGACGACCATGGCAGCGGTGACCATGGCTAGGAGGGGAGGGAAAGGACCGGAGGGGGAGAGAGGAAGGGAGAGAGAGGGGAAGCGGGGTGGAGCTGGGCTTGATGTGGAGAGAGAGAGAGATCGGGGAGGGGAAGTGGAGGAAAGAGAGAGGAGGAGGAAGAGGGAGAAGACACCGATAGCTCAGGTCCGGCCGTTGCTTGGTGCCGGAAGACAAGAAAAAAGAGAGAGAGAAGAAGAGGAAGAGGGAAGAAGGGAAGGAGAAAGAGAGGGAGCGAAAGCGCTAGCAGTGGCGACCGCGGTTAGGGGGGGAGAGAGGAGAAGGGAGAGAGAAGGGAGGGGGGCGCGCGCAATGTGGAGAGAGAGATCGGTACCAAGTCAGCAGCTACAGCTATGTGGATATCAAGTCACCAAATTTCTCAAGGTGTCTCCCCTGTTTTAACAGTAAAAACCAAAGAGAAATAAAAAATGAAGTTCAAGATCAATTTTGTAACTTTTTAAATTTTAGGGATTAAAGTGACACACCCTCCTAAGTTCGAGGGTCAAAAATGTAGTTTAGCAAAACATATATTATTAATCTGTTAGTTTCAATAGTCTACACTTTTTGATGATGAAAAACCATTAATTACGAGATGATATGGGAAATATAAGAAGCTATTCAACCATACATTTATCAAATATGTCAAATACAAATATCATAGACTCATAGTGATCATACATATTTGATACAAATATGCTCCCCTTAGATTTATGCTCTCTTTTCTTAACAAATAATGTTCATTGATATCAAATTAATATGCCACTATGTTCAAAATATCAAATGGTAAATATAGATTTCTACTCACCCTATTTTTTATGAATATATGCAATTTATAAATAATTCTATTTAATCCCTTTTTTGACATCATATCCATAAACAACAATTTTATATATATAAATTCATCAATAAATCAGTCAATGATAATATCAATCTTATCTCTCCCAGTTTTGACATCATAAAAAAAAAAGAAATATGCAAGGATTACATTCAACTGAGTGTAGAAGCTTGATAGTATTAAGATGATTATCATTAAAAAATAGATATAAACTGTAGTTAAAAATAGATATATATATATTGATATCGATTGTAGTCAAATATCAATTTATTTATATCCTAATACCCATAGTCACTGATCATGAGCTATTTTCAAAAAAATAAAGACTTATAATAAAAATATGCATCAAAGTATCAAGAAGACATAAACCTTAAGCATTATATACTCTGACATCAAATGATGATACTAATAGTTGCATGGCCACTAGTCATTTATTGGCAAATATGAGTAATACTATTTGTAGCTCGATCATGAGTTAACTTCAACTCATATCATCCAACAAGCATACCTTCAATCAATGTGCCAATCAAAGTTCACTAATCAATAGTTTTTCTTCTCTTTTTAAAACATAAAATAGAATGTGCATGCATTGTGGTCAAGATATGATGTATAGCATAACATAATGCATGCATTTTGATACTTGAAATTATATAAAGAATTTAATACATGTAAGCTAAAATTTAATGTTGAGCTCTCTCTTAAACTCTACCTTCCCCCTATCTAGGTATTTTTAATCAAGATTTGGATTTAAATGATTGATCAGTTATTACATGAAAAGATATTAAAAGTCCATCTTAAAATTTCAATCAAAACCTAGAGTTTAGAAGAGTATTGGCAAGGTCATCAAAAACATGAAAAAAATTCAGAATTTTAGCAATTTAGAATTTTTGCGAAGTTTCAAAAAAATTAGTGAAAACTCAATCCGCATGCTCATTTACACATCACTCCCACTTTTTGCTTCATCAAAAAGATATAAAATTTCAAGACAAGGAGTATGATATTTACAAGGGATTTATTTCAAAGATTTGCAGGCACTTTCAAAATAGGATAAATATAAAGTATCATAGTCGAAGTCAAAAGGTCATTGCACAATAGATAGTATTATTGGATCACAACTTAGATTTAAGAAAAGTTTCTTTTTGATTAAATAAAATTAATATTCTATCAAACTTATATTCCTTTTATCAAAATATGTCTTCTCCTTGTCAATCATCAATCTATACATCTTCTTCTTTTCACATTAGAGAACAAATACATGCATCATAAGGTAAAGATTCATAGCAAGGAGAAAGCACTTTATAATATCATCTAAAAATAGAGATTTATAATTGTATAAAACATTTTCAAGAAATATGAATCAATGCATAGATACAAAGTATATCAACATATGGAGTCATAACATAGTTTTATTAAGATTTATCCATTGAAAACCAAAGTATATGACTCACAAACTCTATATTTTGTCTCCCCCTTTTCTTGCATCATAAGGAATAAGGAATATACATTATGTAGGGAAGAGAAATATAAGGATTTTATCTAAACCAAGGACTCATTGGAAATCGTGCATATAGAGTCTATATATATATATATAGAGAGAGAGAGAGAGAGAGGGATAGACTTGAATTCATTCAAATGTAGCTAAGTTTAGAATCTGGTCATCTCTTTTACCCTTGAATCTGCACAGATCCCAAAGCCTCTCTATCTTTTTCATCTTTGTTATCTTTGGGATCCATAAACTGTGTGGATCCAAGGGTAGGGGAGGTGATCAGATTTAGGCTTAACTATATTCAAATGTAGCCAAGTCTACACACACATATACACACACACACATATATATATATCAAAACATGTACTATAAGATAAAATTGTATGTCAAAATAAGTTCAAAACAAGTCAAAAATAAAGTATGAAATTAACCATTAGTATTTGTAGACATGTTTTTGACAATTGAATTGCTCATTCAATGAGCATTCTCAATATTATGCCTTGAAGAGGACTCGAACCTCCACGCTCTTTAGCATGAGATTTTGAGTATCACGTGTTATCATTAGAACCATCATATGAGTCTTTTGAATTGGCCACATTTTTGAAATAGGAGTCCTTTTTTAAAAAATTTTTTGATTCCCTTGATCCTTTCACTTTAACTATTTTTCAATTATCTGGTCCGATTATTGATTTGGTATTAAATAAAATAAGTAATTAAATTGGTTCAAAGTTTCCCTGGGGTTGGTAAAGTGAATTTTTATTTTTTTATAATTAGAATGGAGTCCAAGTAAACCATGCTAAAGCCTACCCTCTAGCCCTAAAGGCTTTTCTCAGACTCATCTCGCTGGAAATTCTATTGTCTAAATGAGAAGAAAGAATTTTCAAGTTTTATTCATTCCCAATGAAAATATGTATTCATTAATGTATTAATCACTTGCGAGCAAAGAATATAAATCATTTAAACCAAGCAATGTACACCAAAGTATATAAACAAAATATATGATTAAATTTATGTAAAATACATAGTCATAAATTAACTAATCAATATAAATCACAATTTTTAACTAGCATAATGTTTTATATGAATATGGGAAGAGTTAATTCTCTTACCAAAATTGAGCTTCCCTTTGCAAATATCTCTAAAGGTCACATGATTTCTAATTTGATTTGATCTTAAAACATACCTAATAAATAGAGTCAAATTTGTATTTTTGGTACCCAAATCTTTTTGGGTCCAACCAGGTTAATGTAAAGACTCTTTTGGACTAGGTTCCTTTTGCTATTCATATCTTTTTCATGCCTATATGAGTATTCCATTTAATTTGGCATGAGAAAAGGATGTGTCTTTTGCTATCATAATAATGACAAGTAATAGAATGATCATATGATAAGGTAGTTTTATAAAGAAATTCTTAAAATATTTCTTTTGTTTTGATGGGCTATATCCTATTCCTACTCTTTGCAAGAAACATTTTTGATTTGCTAATAGTTTATCAAGATTTTCTTTCCCTTTAGTGAATTTGCAAAGAGTTTGGTTTAAATCATCTCTCTTTCATTATAAAATCTCATTTTGTTTGAAAAATAATTTTAACCTATTATTTTCATCTTTTAAAGAAATGTTTTTATTTTCAAGAATTTAAGGTTATGCTCAAGAGAGGAGATCATTTCCCTAAGATCTACAATTTCTTTTGAAAAATGCTCATTTGAAGAATCACAAGATATTAACTTTTTATTTTTAATCTTCAAAAGGCTATTTCATTTTTAAAAAAGTATTTTCATTTTGCAAAATATCTAACTCTTTTTTAAATTTACTAACTAATTTCGTTAAAGATACATTTTTGATTTTTCCAATATCATTATGCATTTATTCAATAGTATTAACTAACTCATCATAACTTAAAGAATCATCATAATTTATGCTTAAGTTAGTTACCTCATTTGCCATGAAGCATAGGTGTGCTGCTTTGTGTTTGGATTACTCTTCATCAGAGGAGCCTCCTTAACCATCACTCTTTGTAGACTCTATTGCTTTCTTCTTTGTCTCTTTGTTTAATTCTTCCTTTCTTACTTTTTTCTTCGTTGTTCTCTTGCCATCTCTTATCTTTTTCTTTAGAAATTTCTTCAAATTTTTGGATGACCATGGCAAACTCCTCATCCTTATTGCTTTCCTCTTCATTGGTTCTTGCATTACAAATGTTGGTTAGGGTAGAAGATTTTAAGGAGACACCTCTCTACTTGTTTTTCTCTACTCCATTTTTCATTACAATCTCATGTCTCATAAGGGGATCCAATGAGTTCCTCTAAGCTCAACTTTGATAGATCCTTTGCCTCACTAATAATGATGACCTTAGCCTCCTATGATTTTAGCAGGAACCTAAGAATTTTTTTGAACATTTTCAATATTAATATAAGATTTAATAAGAGATTTCAAAGCATTTGTAATATCGATAACTCTAGTAAACATGTCCAAATAGATTCCTCCAATTTCATTTTAAATATTTCATTATCATAAATAAGAAGATTAATTTTAGGCTCTTTAACTTGATTGGTACCCTTATAGGTTTAAGTTTATCTTATATTTTCTTAGCAGTCTACTCACTTACTTCCAGCCACAATAGAGAATATTCATGGCTTTAGCATTGACATGCAGAGCTTTTATCTCCTCATTATTAAGATCAAGTTCCTCCTTAGAAACTTTAATCGCATTCACCATTTTAATAGGGGTCTCATGTCTATGGACTATAATTCTTCAAGCATCAAAGTCAACCAATTGGATGAAAATCCTTATCCTAGCCTTGCAATAGGAATAATTATCTTCATTGAACAATGGAGGTCAATGAATGAAATGACCCTCACTAAAAGGTAAACCCCACATGGTTGCGATAGGATCTTAACTCTAAGAAGGTTAATCCACCATCTAGAGCCCTTGCTTTGATACTACTTGTTAGGCCTACAGCAACTTGAGAGGGAGGGAGGAGGGCGAAATGGGTTTAATCCACTTATTCTCGGTTTTAGATTTTTTTTTTTATTACTTCTCATTAATAGTGATCCAAAACCTAGTCTAAATTATTTTTAAAGGGTTTTAATCTTTGTGTACTTACTCTCTTACCAAGTTTTACAATATATATCCTTAGAAAAATAAAATTTATAAATTAGACATTTTCCTTTAGATTTGTTGTGTCAGTTGGTAGTTAATTTGATGCTATTGTATCGATCGATAGTTGATTCTCCTCCGATTTGAATTTCTTGCATGCTACTTGAGTTTCTTATAAATTAGGTACTTACCAAATAAAATTTTACTCAAGTACTAGCTTGGATTGGCTCTCGTACTTATTTATCATTATAACCTTAAGCATATCATTAATCCTTCAATCAATATTTTTGTTATTATTAAAACATATATTATTGAACTCTTAGGTTCAACACTCCTCATGAAGTTTCATACCGAATATGGCATAAGAGAACTCAGTGGAGACAAAGCTACAGTTCAATACTATTATGTGGCAACTCTGAAGGAAAGCACCAAGTCGATCGAAATGCTATTGATCAAGAGCCTAAACTTAAGAGACGAGCTAAAGAAGCAGAGAGCTAAATCTATGGAAGACTTGAATGTCATCCTATTAGGAGACAAACTTACAAAGACAGTTCAGGTTGGCTCCCTCTTACTAGAAGATGTTGGGGAGCATATTATGGAGTTCCTTTGTAGGAATTTCAATGTGTTTGCCTAGTTAGCTATGGGTATGGCCAACACTGACCTTCACATCATCGTCAACTAACTCAATGTGGAGCCAAATCACAAACAGGTCTAATAGAAGGCGAGGAACTTCACCATCAATCGATAACGAGCAATCAATGAAGAAGTGGACAAGTTGTTAGAAGTTAAATTCATCAGGGAAGTCCATTATCCTAACTAGCTTGCCAATGTCATCATGATGAAGCATAGTGAAAAAAACTAGTGGAAATTGACAAATGTGCATTGGCTTTATCGATCTTAGCAAAGCTTGTCTAAAAGATGGCTTCCCATTGCCCAAGATAGATCATGTCATCATAACTACAGTTGGACATGAGTTGCTCAACTTTATGAATGCCTCTTTTTATTATAACCAGATCAGAATGCATTCGCTAAATAAAAAGAAAACAACCTTTATCACAGAGGGAGGGCTTTACTACGAGGTAATGCCCTGTATGCTGAAAAATGTAGGTGCAACCTATCAAAGGTTGGTCAACTAGATGTTTAAGGATCTACTTGGTAAGAACATGGAAGCCTATGTGGATGACATGCTACTTAAGGGTATTAAAGCCGAGCAACATGTAGCTGATCTAAAGAAAGTCTTTCAATAGTTGAGGCATTGGTAGATAAAGCTTAATCCAAGTAAATGCGCCTTCATAGTGACTTTAAAAAAATTGCTTAGCTTTATAGTTAGCCAACAAGGAATCAAGGCTAATTTGAAGAAGATAGGAGCTATCCTAAAGATGATGCTTCTCAGGTCAGCTAAGGAGATCCAATACTTTATTAACCAAGTAGTTGCCTTGAACGAATCTATTTCAAGGTCAGTTGAAAAATGCTTGCCCTTTATCAAAGCCCTGCATAACATTAAAGACATTTGGTGGACTAAGAAATGCCAAAACTCATTTGAAGAATTAAAATTACTTTCTAATATGCCAAAAGGAGGAGAGTTGTATCTCTATCTAACTGCATTAGGGGTAGCAGTTAGCTCTATCTTCATCCAGAAAGACCAAGGGAAGCAAAAGCTAGTTTGTTATGTGAATAATGTAATTTGAGACACTGAGATGAGGTATCAACAAACCAAAAAGGTTCGTCTATGCCTTAGTTATATCAGCTTAGAGGTTGAGGCCCTATTTTCAAGCTCATAGAGTGGTGGTGCTGATCAACTAGCTTTTGAAGTAGACCCTCCACAAGTTGGAAACTTTAGGACGACTAGTTAAGTGGTTGATCGAGCTAAGTGGGTTCAATATCCAATATTGACCATGCCATGCAATGAAGACATGAGTCCTAACTAACCACATCCTTGAAAGGATGCTCCTAGGTGAGACGAAAGCCATTAAATCAGAGAAGCTACCACAACAACCAACCTGTGGATAGAGCCTTTGATGAAGCTAAAAGTGGGGTCGGGCTCATCCTTATCAGTTCTGAAGGTACCAAGCTGACATATACCCTAATATATATGTTTAAACCTTTCAACAATGAAGCAAAGCATGAAGCCCTGATTATTAGCCTAAAGCTCCTAAAGAAGTTAGAGAAACCTAGTTGAAGGCCTACAGTGATTCATAGTTGATAGTAGGTCAAGTATGAGGAAACTGTGAGGCAAGGGTGCCCAACATGAGAAGTATTTAAGCAAGGTAAGGAGCCTAGTCCCAACCGTTGGATTCTTTGATATTCAATTCATCCATAATACTTTGATAGCATTACTTTGATATTCAATTTACCTTGCTATCAAAGTTTAATCATGCATTAATTGTATCGTCTAACATGGAGATATGAAGCTCATATTGCATTACTAAATCCCTTAGTGAGAAAGATGAAACGAGTTATTCTTTCTATTCCTGCATAAACTATATCATACAATCCAACCCCTATCATTCTAGTGTCTTTTTATGACCATTGAGTGTTGCACTATTGGATTCTTAGTTATATAGTTTCACAGCCTATTACAATCCTGAATCATGTATGACATCTTTTTCATGAAAATTATTCACATGAGTCCTTTGAAAATAATTAATTATTAAATATAACTAGTTATTTTCAAATTTTGGTAAAGATTTTGAAACAACTTTTTCATCCTTTCAAAAAGTTAAAAAGCCTACTATAAAATCTTGGTTTGGAACTTTTAGCAAAAGCTCCACCAAAGACATAGTAAGAAGTTGTTTTTATTTTAATAATAAAAGTAATATTTCTAAACACAAGGTAAAGCTACACATATTTAGCCTTCTCTAAACTTTGTATTAGCATAAGCCTAGTGCATTGTCATCATAACATAATGAAATATAATGTCATTATTTATTGCATTGCATTTTATTATATTATATGATAATAATGCTATATGAAGATATTTTATTACAATATTATTGTAACTGTTATATAATTACGTAATGTGATAATATAATATATTATATAATGCTACAATATTATTACATTGCATTATATTATATTATTACTTAAGAATATTATATGATATTTTATAAGAAATATAAAAATAAAATTTAGTTTAAAATATTAAATAAATAATTTATATCTTGAAAATAATTTATAATAATAATAATTTTTGATACAAATGATTAGATAATTGAATGTACTTTGCAATACCCTTTGTTGTTATTTTTTATTATCAAAAGGATTTCTTCCATTTGTTTTCCAAACAAATGTTGAAGTCCTACAATAATGTAGAAATATAGTTACCAATCAAGACACAATATTTTATTAGGACTCTTTTATCCAAAACCCTATAAATAGAAGCTCCATTAACTACAATAATGCCAAATGAAGCTTTGGTGGACAAGGAGACATACCATCCAAACTAAAGTTTTGACTTTTTTTGCTTTTTTTTTTTTCCTGAAAAAAAATCTAACTGGGCCCTGGGTTAAGATCTGAATAATTGAACCCAGTCCCTTTACAGCCTAGGGCTCTAAAAGAATAGGACAATGGTTATGATAATTCTGTTTACTTCTCTTCTCGTTGCTCTTTTATTATTTCTGACCATGATCACGCGCTAGAAAAGGGAAAAGTCTTTTTGGTGACATCCTGGGTTCTGCTCCTTTCATTTCTGTGGTTCATGGTGGCATCCTTAATGCTAAAATTGTGTTTCAAAAATGAGATCCATTGTACATTAAAAAGCAAACAGCTAAGTCCAATGAACCTTGCGCGCGGGTACTATCTAATATGTAGTGACAGCCTGTCAGTCTTAGTTATTACAGCAATTTTTGGCTGTCATTTTCCTCTAAATTATTTGTTCAAACGTAACCATTCGTTCTGTTAGAAGAATTCTAAATATATCAGTTATAAATATATCAGTTAATGGCATGATATAATTCAGAAATAAGTTACAACTTCATTGACCATGTATCACTGCATTATGTTATTATAATGGCTCAAGCTATCGGGTTCCTTTCATTATTCTATAATTTTCTAAAATACAAAACAATGTATAATAATTTATTGAAATTCTACTTTATGATAATTTTAACGATACCATTAGAAGCTGCAGCCTCATATTTTTGCATGCTGTAGCAAACCATATGATCATACCAATCAGTTTTGCTTTGATGCAATATAAGAGAAGAGAGGATTGAGCTTAAGGATGGAAGGTACGAAAATGAATTCAAGTGAGGCAAAATGGTTCTATCTTCAATTGCATGTCGATGCACTCAGATTGAGAAGAAAAACAATTGCCTCTTTGCACATCCTACCTACTAAAAGATGAATGGAATGCAAAGTTAGTTTCCAATTTATTTTATTTTTTTCCTCCCTTCCTAAACGCTGGATTAATATCTTCAACCTTAAAATGCCTTTTAGTACCATTCTTCTACTGGAGTAGACTAGAGAATAAGCAATAGAAATCTCTTCCTCTTACGCTTAAATCTGACATGATTTGATTGATACCAATTACCAAACCATGCGAATACCGCTGTTCTTCTCTGTTAACAGGCTTACAGCGCGCACATCAGCACAAAAGAAAATTCTAAAAATAAAGATATCAAGAGAGGAGGAGGAGGAGGAGGAGGAGGAGAACAAACAGAAATGAGCTGTTGAAAACAAAAAAAACATCAGCATGATGGTTATACACAGAAAGAAACACAACCGAAACCAAAACAAGCAGCAAAAAGATAAAAGGAAAGAAGAAGAGAGATTCTACAAAGTGTGAGTACACAGCCAATCCCTTACAAAAGCCAAAGAGACTGCTGCTTCGGTCTCTTCCCGGGATTCGACGATGCCGGGGAGACCTGAGGCACTGTGAATGCGTCGTCACTCCACCGCTTCCGGCCGGCGGCCTTCGCCCCGTGGTGATTGTGGACGGAGTTTAGATCCTTGGCCGGGACCCACGGGTGGTAATGTACGCCGGCGGCCGTTGCAGTGGCGCCGCCGGGGACGGCGGGGAGGTCGGTTGGCAGGAGCCGGGGAACCCAGATGGGGAACTCCTCCACCACCGCCTCCAGCCCAGCACCATCCAGGTCCGCCTCCATGTACGGCAGCAGCTCGTCGGTTGCCGTCTGCTGCACAAAAAAAGACGCCCGATTTTTCTTGTTTTCCTTGACCGTCGAATCAAGTACGAGTATCCGGAAGAGAGAGAGGAATCGATTACAGAGAGGAATCGATTACAGACCTTCTCGAAAAAATTCGTGGCGAAGGGGACGGCGGCGGCGTCGTCGACGAGAAGGTCCTCGACGCGCCAGCCGGGGCACATCTTGATTAGGTAGTCGGAGATGCTGCTGCCGCTTACGGTGCTAGTGTTGCCTGCAGCTGGGGCTGCAGCGGCGGCGGTGGCGGTGAAAGTGGAGGTGGTGATGCTCCTATCGCTGCTGCTGCACAAGATCGGATCATCCGCCGCCAAGGCCTTGTCTTGATTGCCTTTGGGAACGCTTTTGCCATGATTACTGGTGTCGTTACGGGCTACCACCTCCTCTGCCTCAGGAGAAGAGGAGGAGGAGGAGGAGGAGGAGGAGATGGGGGCGGAGGAGAGCCGGACGCCGGTGAGGAGGAATCTATTGTGGCTCATAGTAAAGTGATTGGCACTATGGATGGGGACATCACAGTCTCTGCAGAGGATCGCCCGGTCCTCCTGGCAGAATATGAACCCCCGTCTCTCCTGCGCCAAAAAAAAAAAAAATTCTCTTTGACACCCAAAATCGTTCCTTTTCACCATGGATTTAGAGAAATAAGAAAGATTCGCAAGGAAGGCTCGAAGAAGGAACCTGGCAGATATCGCAGACGGGGTGAGACTGGGGAGAAGGGGAAGACGAGGGCGAGAGGAGGGAGAAGCGGCGGTGCTTGCTAGCGAGCTTGTTGGCACGGTGGACACGGCGGTCACAGGGCTCGCAAAGCGCCGCCTCGTCGGCGCAGCAGAACACCGCCGCCTCCTTCTCTCCACACACATCGCACACTATCTTCATCTCTTTCCCCACTTCACCTCTTTGAAGGACGACTGCTTGCAGATGCTAAAAATCGGAAGAGGGGGAGGAATTAATGAAAATAGTGGGGTTGTGGGGAACAGGGCTCGGGGATGGAATAATTTAAGCGTACTGGTGGGCAGGAGAGTGGATTAGTTAAGTGAATGCATGGGTGGAGCTGAAAGATAGACGAGAGAGAGAGAGAGAGAGAGAGAGAGAGAGAGAGAGCGTGGGAGTGTACTCGGAATTCATGCTATCGAGCTGGGAGCCTGCCAGCCAAGCCAAGGGACATCTGAAGTACTTTTATTGTTATTGTTTTTTTGATTTTACCTTCTCCTCCAAGTATCCATGTATCGAAACTCGTATCACTTGGGTAACTCTGAGTGATTTGCGTTAAGAAAAAAAAAAAAAAAAAAAAAAAAAAACCTCTGTAAGGCATGAAGATCTTCCGTCCTTTTATACCAGATTGCTTTGTCCGTTTCTTTCAGCTATATGCTTCGAGTTGACAGGATAAGATTCTTTCACTCGTAAAATTCGGCGCCTTCGGACGGCGCATGGCGATCGGAGTTTGCACGGCGGCGAAGACAGGACCTTTCATTAAGAGGCGGTGGGTTATATTTAAAAATATTTTTTATTATTTTATTATAATATTAATGCAGTTAAAACCATCTGATTAACCGTGAAAGAAAGAAAAAAAAAAAAATCTTTGCAACGCACCATTATAGCATCAATTAAGCGATTAATTAAAATAAAAAATTATAAAAAGTATATTTATTAAAATTTAAAATAAAGATTTAAAAATTTTTATATTTCTAATACGATGATACTTCTAGGGTAAAGAGAATTTTTGGATACACATTCTTTTTTTTTTATTTTTTTTAATGTTTTTCTTATAATTTTTTGTTTTATTTTTTTGTCTTCTACTCTTCTTCTTATTTTATTACTACACTTTCTGAATTCAATTTACATGAAAAAGAAAAAGAAAGTTACTTTCTTTTCTCACTTCATTTGGGTAGCACTTTGCAGGAACCAAAATGTATGTATGAGAAAAAGTTAAAAAAGTAAATTTTAAATGCTTATTTTAAGGTTTGATATGATTTTTTAAAAGATTTAGGTTAGATCTTTTGTGCAAAGAACGTCAAATATTCTTTCACGCAAATAATCTTTTGATAGTTTAATTTTTTTCTTTAAAAATTGAATGAATTGACGCAGAAATATAACATATCCTGTTATCTTTGTAAAAGAATAGGAATATAGCTCATATTTTTATTCTTTAGAAAAATAAGTATATGAGCAATAGAATAGGGATCTACTTCATATCCGTAATCTTCAATTAAAAGAATTGAAATATGGCTCACATCCTTATTTTTTTGGCAATGAAGTATAAGAGTAAAAGAATGCTCATAAAATAGAAATATGATTTATATATCTCTATTCTTCAATTAAAAAGAAAAGGGATACGATTAATATGATCCATATCCTTATTCTTTGATAAAAAAGTATATAAGAATAAAAGAATAGGAATAAGACTCATATCTCTATTCTTTAGTTAAAAAATGTATAAATAATATAATAGGAATATAACTCTTATCCCTACTCTATAGTTAAAAGAATAGGGATATGGTTTATATCTATATTATTCAGTTAAAAGAATAAAAATATGACCCATATCTCTACTCTCTCATTTAAAATCAATATAAATTAATGTAATATCTCGTTAAGAAACAGTTTGTTGGAATTCTTACGGAGGATAATTTTCATACATAAGGAACTTCAAAAACTAAAAACTTAATAGAATATCTAAAAAATTTTAAAAAAATATAAGGGGAAAGCAATTGTCCACCCTTATGTATAAGTTTATAGTTTTATTATCATATAGTCAATCATCTATCATATATTAATATATATATATATATATATATATATATATATATATATATATATATATATATATATATGTATGTATGTATGTATGTATGTATATATGTATTGCATGAATATGTAAATGCATATAAGTAGTTTTGATATATAGGAAAGTTAACGCCTTGTTCTTGTAATCTATTCTGATATAGTCATGTCAAAAAAGTTTACTCTTCTTTTCTTGCATATCCAATCTCATTTAATGCTTTTTCTTTTTCTTTTTTCTATCCGTCTCAATACTTAATTGATAGGAAAGCAATGTCTTGAAAAGATTTACTTTTTGTTTGTCAGAAGGTTTTTTTTTTTTTTTTTTTTTGTTGTCATTTATCAAATCTTAAAGTAGTGCACTAATCTAGAATCTGAACAAAAGTAAGAGAATCCAACTTGATTACAAGAAAATTAATACCCTTTGCCAGTTGTCCATGTCCCAACAAATGGTAGGCTTGCCTTTCTCATGCATGCAGATAAAGTAAACGCTTCAGCTGTTCCGAAAACAAAACCAGCTCCCTTCTCACCATCACGTGGATCATGAGAGCCATCGATATTTACGTTTACTATTGGCGGAATAGGTATTCTAGTGTTGAATGGTGAGCTATTCCAAAGGCATGTCCCATCCAGGCGGAACTTGCTAAGTTAATAAGAAAAAGAAATATACATTACTTAATATCGTTTTACGGCTAGTCTAAATCGTGCACATAAACATGACAATAACTAAAATAAATTAAAATAAAATTAAAATAAAATTAAAATAATTAAATAGATAATTATTATAAAATACATTCAAAATCCAGCACACATTTATCCTAATGTCATGTTAGGTAACCGATTAATTCTGAAAGTTTAATATTCACTTTATTACCATTTATAATAATTTAAAATTTTATCAAAAAATAATTAAAAAATTATTTAAATTTTTTGAACTTGCATATATATATATATATCTAGTATTTTTTCAATACAAAATTAATGTGAAACTAAACACTCATTGATAGATGCTCTCATAAATATATATCAATTTTAACATTATTATTTTAAGAGCTAATGGTTTCCAAGTAGTTAATCAATTTATTTCTATGCAAAGTTTGGTTATGATCAAAGCCCCAATGACATTTGTTAAAAAATTAGAGTTTGAGAGGGGCACTGTTGGTATAGTCATAGGTAAACTTGCCTACTTGATCGTCATCTTTTTTTTCTTCTTCTTCTTTTTTAAGCGTTTGTGTGCCACTAGTATGAGAACCCATGGCTATCTTTATCATGTAAGATGTGTAAACCCGTCATTAATTCATTGAGCTGGAATAGGATATTCTTTCATCTTCTTCATCGTGAGAACCTTTCTTCTACTTGTTTTAATGTTGCGTGATGCATGAGGCGTAAGCCTTTTCTTTCCTTATATCCTTGTATCTAAGTCGAACGCACCAGTAGGTGTGCTAAGTTGACGGAATTATTTTAATCTTTGATCCTTGTATCCAAGCTTGGCTAAGCTCAATGATGCCTTTAGGAATCATTTGCATCAACGTATTTTTCAAATGATAAGACTTGACCCGTCATGCCACTTGTATGCACCTAACGTCTAAACTTGTGCATCAACGTATTTTTCCATCAAATATTTAAAGATTTTGATCGGGTCTAGATGGTATGAGCATCTTGTGCATTAACCAATGTTTCAACGGAATTAATAATGCATCAAAATTTATATGTAAGAAAAATAAAGCTGTGCAAATGGTACTTCATAAACGTGCATAGTTGCAACAATATAAATCATTGCAAACAGTTAGCAAACCACTCTCTATCTATCATCTTCCCTTGTTGCTTCTACAATGGAATTGAGCATCTATATATTGATGGTAGTTCCCTATTTTTAGAGGGTTCCATGGAATTGAATATACTAGCCTCCCAGCATAACAATTTCATTTAAACGTTGTTAGGAATAATAAAAGCTCATGCAGAAAAATAAACCTTCAAACTAAACAATGTCTTGCCATGCCTAATGGGATCTATGGGTGAGAAATAGAGATAACTCCATTACCCACCCATCTATCATGTGAAAAACAAGAAAGACATAAATCTAAGAAACCATGCCAAATAATAGGCAAACATAGACAAAGCTTAGGAGTTAATTAGAAATTCACTTGATGTTGCAGTGGCATACTTTCCATCCATGGACATATAGGGTTTGTTAGATGAACACATTCTTAGACATGTTTTCAACATCATTGTCATTTAGGACTCTCACCTAGATATCCACTTTGGATGATGGAAACTTTTGAAGGAGCTGCTAGTTCAGATCTTCTTTATAAAATTATAAAATATCTTTCTCAATTCATCATGATGAATCTCATAGTTGATCTTTGCATCATGTTGAAAGCACAACATGAGAACTTTCTCGTTGCAAATTATGCACCTTACCATACATTGAGAGTTAGACATACACACATAATGAATGCATGACTTCATAAAGTGCTCGAAGAAACTAGATCATTGAATACACAACTATGGAACATTTTGCGAAACTTAAAAAAAAAAAAAAAAAGTTCTTGGTTTCATTTTCTACTATTTCTATTATTTCATTCTAGGTAAGATGAGTTGGTTTCCTTAAATTAATCAAAGATATCTATTTTCTTAAGTCAGCTCCTAAGATAAACATGGGAAAGAGTTACTAAGGTTGGGATAAACTAATGAAAACAATAAAGGATATATAATGAAAGGGTCTAGCAAGAAGATTGAAGCTCTACTCATCTTGAACTATAACCAAACTAGAGCAATGTTGAACTTGGCAAATACAATAAGAAAGAAGGAATAAAAGATGGACTAGTTAAAAAAGTGAAAGTGGTAACATGTAGATGTACAAGAGCACCCGTATGCATGAGAGCTCCAGCATCCATGTAAGGAGAATCACATTGTTACTATTTATTCAAATCGGGATGAGTATGAATCCACTTCAATTCTATTCTAAGTCCAATATTTATCAATTATGGATCATGACCGATGCAACTTGACTCTCCATTTACTAAATTACATTAGGGATGCAAGATTTGAATGGCACTATATTTTAAAATACCAAAACTAGTTTCAAATTATTTTTTATTGTTATAATTTAAATATTTTTCATTAATTATAACTCAAATATTGAATATGTCTCTCTAGACAATAGATTAATATCTATTGTCATGGCTATTATCAGCACAATGCTATAAATAAAGGAGCGATCAGGCTAAGCTTAATCAAGCCTTGGTCTCATCAAGCTTAGCTTGAGATTGATTTTGAGCTTGAAAGTTGCGATCAAATTCAATCGTATCACTGTTAAATAGACATAAACACAAGCCCAATTGATTAGATTAAAATTTTTAAATTGAGTCCAAAATTAATTTAAGCTTGAATCAAGCTTGATCTAAGCTTAGTTCATATTTGATGTAGATATAATGGATTCAAAAATCAAAACAAGCATCCAATCTTCAAATGAACTTAACATTATGGGTCATTGGATCTATGATCTAATGACCACTATATAGACATTTGTCATAGAAATGTACATGAATAAATAAATGCATACATACATATATAAATATATTTTCAAGTCTAATCAAACTAAGATTGATCAAGTTAAGTCTATTTTTGGCTTAGGTTTAAATTAATCTTAAGCTTAGTTTAGCGGTTTAAGCTCGGTTCATTTATCATTGAACCGAAAATAAAAATATTTTTCTAGTTGGTTCAAGCCTATAATGGTTGTTCTTTAATTTCTCATTAACCACACAGGTCTATACATATAACCACTCAAGTTTCCCTATAATGATTTTGATGTCATTGAAACGGTCAAGAGAGGGGAGACCAAAGATATCTTTTGGAGATTGGTGTTTCGTCTCCTCTCTTGTAATTTTATTTTTTTCTACTTACAGAGTTTTTAAATTGTTTGGAAATATCTATGCTTTTTAAATTGTTTGTTATCTTCATTAGAATGGACGGGTGTTTGTTCCAGACAAAGGGGTATGAGGGCATCCGAATGTGTCCAACAGAGGGAGTAAAGAACTCGCCAACTTGATTGTTCTAAACAAGTTTGCTTGGCTCATTTTTTTCGAAGAAGAATTTATTACAAAACCATAAGGGGGGCATTGTGTCATTTAGTGGACTCTTTCAAGTTTAACTTTGATTATTCATGTAATACCCTAAAAATAATTTTATATCAGATGAAAAAGAAAAGATTTAAGTGTTTATAATTTATAAGTTTGCATACTATCAATTAAGTTTCATTCGAGTTTTTAGAACCACATAATTTCGATCCACTAACAGATTAATTAAATTAGTAGGCGGGCTTTGGGCGTTACAAATGGTATCGACCCAAGTGTCAGAAAGTTGTGAGCAGAAGAAAAGGGCTACCCATAGAATAATGGTAAAATCTCACCATGGCATGAAACCATCCTTATAGCACTAATATTTGATCACTTTTGCTATTCTTTTATAAGTCAAATATGTAGAATTTGATAAATGTTTTTTTTTAAATCATATTTAAAAGTTAAAGCTATTTATTTGCTTTTCTACATATACCAGTCTCTTTTTCCAAGAAAGATTACTCATACATGCGCATACATCATATCTGATGGACTCCAGTATATATGTGTGCACATACTTATATGGAGGTAGATTAGGATTTGATCAGCTAGGTTTTAACTCAAATTCTCTTAAGGTCAAATTAGATGATAAGGGTCTAACATTGATGATTTGAGACAATATATGCAATCAATTTTGTCTACATTGCTTATACATTAGAAACATGTGATTTAGAAATCCTCAGCCTGTGCATCAACTAGTCAAAAATTCAATAGTTATATAATGGATTAATTCCACTTAGCTCTTAAACTAAAAAAAATTGTAATTAACCCCCTAATTACAATTTAATTTACGCTTTACCATTACCATTTAAATAGATGTTAAAGTAAATTAGTTATGTGACTACCATGTGACCATTAACGAGTGGATCAACATATGCCATAAATAATCAAAAAAATAATAGATGTTGATTTAATCAAAATTGGTTTAATCAAAACCTATCTAGGATCACTAAAGAGTGGTCACATGATTGTCATGTGGCCACTTTTTCATTAACTTTAATGGCTATTTGAATGACAATGGTGAAGTACAAATTAAATTTTATTAGAGGGTTAATTGCTATTTTTTTAATTTAGGGGGAAGAGAAAATGCTTCTATAGTGTAGGAGGATTAGGTGAAATTAACCCTTGAATAATACAAAATAATACTAATCAAGTCTATCAATACCCAAAAGAGGAGAGGAAACCTCTCTTCAAGAAGAAAAATATTTTGACAAATCAAGAATTCTTGAAAGTAAATTCAGCATATTAGGGATCAATGCGAAAAGAGAGGAATCCTCTCATAAAGAAGCATAGAGCAATGCTCTTGCAAATCAACTCTTAAAAGAAATTTAGCAACATCTCCCTATATGCAAGGATCGATGAAAGAAGAAAGAAAGCTTCTCATAAAGAAATAGAGCTTCTTAGTACAACAATGCTTTAGTAAATTAAGAATTCCAAATTTTTTTAATGACTTGATGCATAGGTCATGGGTCTCCAAATCATGTATAAGCAATTTAAAAATAGTAAATTATATTTAATAATATCATCTATATTAGATCTCATTGTCCAATTAGGAGTTGCTAGATCTGAATAGAAATAGGTTGATCAAAACATTGCCTTAAAAAAAAATCAAAATGAGCATTTATATAGTGCTTAAGGGACAGACCTTTGAGAAAAAAAAATTTGAGTACTGGCTCTAAGTTTTCAAGATTATTTGTCTAAATTGATGTTGGTCTTATTGCAAAAACTATGAAAAAATAAAGAAAAGAAAACATATAATTTTAATGTGGTTTGATCAATAATTTTTCCACAATCTACTATAAATAAAGTCTTACAATATTCAAACTTTTAACCTTTATACTCACAAATCCTATAATCATAATTAATACACCTCATCAAACTCGCACACAATCATTCATTTGGATTTTAAACCATAATCTACTGCTCTTTTTCTACTTAAAAGTACATAGAAAAAAAACCTGGCAAAACCCCGTTTATAAAGTAGCAAGCATTATATCTCAAGTAAATTCTAAAAGAGAAACTCTAGAAAAAACATCCAATTCAATAAGGAATTCAAAAGAAATCCTAGCGAGAAAACACTAAAAAAAAGAATTCTAACCCAATAAGAAATTCAAGATAAATTCTAAAACAAAAATTCTATTAAAAAAGGAATTCTAACCTAGTAGGAATTCAAGACAAATCTCAATAAGAAAAACTACAAAAGAAAGATATTCCAATCTAATAAGAAATTTAAGACAAATCTTAATAAGAAAAGGCCTATAAAAAGAAGAAATTCTAACTCAATAAAGAATTTAGGACAAGTTTCAATAAATCTCCAACTCTTTAAACCTCAACTACACTCCAAAAAAAAAACCCTTTCTTCTTGGGTGCATTCAAATTCTCTCTTTTGCTATCTCAATGCACATTTTATCTATAATGCTACTCCTTATCAACTTATATAAATTTTTTTAAATTTTTTACCTTTCATTACCATCAAACCACCTTTATTAATTTTTATAATTCCATCTCTTACAAAGTATCTTCGGTATGTGCCTCATATTACCAAAAGATTTTACACTATGATCATGCATCTCATTTTTTACATTATAAACTCTAGCAACCTCCAAATACATCTTATAAGTATCAAACAAATTTTTATTTGAATAAATATGAAAAGTGAAGCAAAAATTTAAAATTCATAAATCTTTCAATGAATCATTACTTCTTGAATCATAAGAATTGCATTATTTTCAACAATAGTTATAGCTTCTATAGGCTTCTTATGACTTATTTTTAACTCTTCAAAATAAACCTTTATTTTTCTATAATAGAATTAAATATATCCTATCTCATAATAGTAGTAATACTCTTTGCCTTTATAATCCATCCTCTATCTATAATTTGATTTAGACTTTTCTCTATTACATTTGCTCCCATGCAAGTTACTCCTATAATCTTAAAAAACTATAAATGCTCTTAGTTTTGTTGCTAGGCTCTTTAAGCTTCTCATTCTTCAAGAGAATTACAACCATTTTCTTCACTTTGAGCATTTCCTTTCTAATAATTAATATAGTCATTAAATTATCATATAAGCCTCGAAAAGATGCTAATAACATTAGGGCTTTATCTTCCTCTTTAAATTTAACATCAACACTTGCCAATCGAGACATCAAATTATTATAGGTATGGAATTGGTTTTTGTTATATGAACCTTTTTTCATCCTTAATTGATACAACTCTTTCTTCAAGTATAATTGATTTATGAGTGATTTTGATATATTGATCCTCCTCTACTTTCTATAGTTTTTAAGGAGAAGTGTCGCTAAATATGTTATAGTTCACCTCAAGTGCAATAGCCAATCGTATCTTACTTACAATTTTTATCTCAAGTTCTCTCTAATTTCATCATTAATGGTTGTCAACTTCTTCTTTCTATATAATGTTGTGATTATCCCTTGCTATGCTACAATATCTTTTGATGTGCTTTGCCATAGACTAAAATTATTTTCTATAAAAAGGCTTGATCTCAAATTATGCACCTACAATACTTTTTACTTTAACATTATGAGCATCATCTTTGATATTAATTATTCTAAAAATCATGCAAAAATAAAACAAGAAAATATGTATGTGGTTTTTCAATATCTACTCAATAATAATCCATTGGTAATAAACACTATTATAATTTTTAATTTTTAACTCTCAACTTCATAAACTTCAATCCTAATATATACAATCAGTCTTTTAAATTTTAAATCCTAATCAACTACTTTCTTTTTACTCTAAGGTGTGCACTAAAAAAAGCAGTAAACTTGCTTTTATGGAATGCCAAACTTTATTACTTAAGTAAACCTGAAAAGAAAACTCTATGAAAGAAAGAAATTTCAACTTAGTTAAGAATTCAATAGAAGTTCCAATAAGGATGCTCTTAAAAACATTCAATCTAATAAAGAATTCAAGATAAATTTTGATAAAAAATCTATAAAAAAAGAAATCTCAATATAATAAAATATTAAAGACAAATATTTGACCTAAACTAGAGACCCCTTTTGAAGGAGATCCACCAAGGAATTGTGTCAACTAAGAGGTGACTATAGCCTGTTGTTTCCCTTTCAGTCTCTAAAAAATGGTATGACTGTTCTTACTTTCTTGTCCAAATCACTCAAAGCTCGAGTTTGTCCCAAAATTTATAAGTCCAATAAGGACATTACTTCTAATAGGTGCCAAGTATGGATATGACTCTTAATACATGTAGAAGTCCTTGTAAAATACGACTTCTAATCCTGATAGGACACTACAGATCTTTTCCCTATATAAGTATGTCTAACCCTTTCTGAAAGAGAGCTATGAGAGAGAGAGTCCTAAAGAGGTATTCTAGTTCTATTGGGTGTGCATAGGCTGGGGGTTTGTGAGAGAGAGTGTGGAGAGACAATTCTTATAATTTCCAATATTTTTCTCTTGCTTGTTTTTCCTTTTCTTTTTCTTGCTAATTTTTCTTTACCTATAGCAACAAGTGGTATCAAAGCCTTGGGATAAAATGATGACCTTGAACTTGGAACTTCAAATCCTGAAGTAATAGAGGATCTAGATTGTATGCCTAATTTGAATCTGTACGAGTCCAACAAAGCAACCGTAGCACACAATTGGAAGCCGCTCGCTGCTTTGCTTCATGCATTACCAAAAGAAGCCTTAAGTGGCACACGATCTGTGCTAGGCCCTAAGTAGCACCCTATATTATTTAAAGCAATCACTGCCACCACTCCATCATGGACCCAAAAGGGCCCTCGAGCCGGTGAAAGAGGAGGGCATAGTCAAGACCCTTGTTTTTTAGAATTAGGCCCTCTATCAAATAGGGCAGAGGTTCTTGAGCCCCTATGGCCAGTGTTGTCCTGCGATAGCCCCATTGGGCTATCGAATGTTGGGATGAGGTTGGCTGATGCCATTCTAGCCAAGCCTCCATCATTTTCTCTTAGCCATCACCATTTTCCAACTTGAGCACATGGTGGGATGGAGATGTAGGACCAAAGATGCTACCCGAAGTAGTTATCGCAGCCTCACAGTGTTGACACCACTGCTTTTCCTTCATCTTGCTTACCGCTAAAACCGCCAACGACTTGGCCAGGCTGAGATATTTTGTCATGATGAAGAAGACCCCTATTTCATATTTGTTTCTCTATTTGGTAGAAGCCCCAAAGCCCTATCACCTAGTTTTGGAGGATGAGGAGGGGGCTTGGTGAAGGCAATTCCCTATTTTGCTAGGGGTCCTTAGTTCTATTTTTCTTCAGGGAGATCAAGGAGACATAGCATTGCTCTAGGGTGTCCCACTGCAATAATTTGATCCTGATTACTCCAACGAGGCAGTAAAGGTGGGAGCATTGCTATAAATGGAGATTGAAGGATTTTCCTCTATTTTTTTCAGTGGATTATGCAGAGAGAAAGTTTTTCTCTATTTTTGACTTCTTCTTCAAAGCATTGCTCCTTTATTTTTAGAGGATTTCCTTTATTTTTTAGCGGCCCCACTTTCACCCTCCACTGATCTAGTCATGCTACTAGTGGATTAGCCTACAAATGCCAAACTGCATGGTGCAAAGTAGGGTTTGGATTGCTCCATGTCTGGCTGTTGAACACATAATTGCACATGCTAAAATTTTGATTTCAAGGAAGGAATCATGATGTCAACCATGCAATTTAAAAATTTGATAAGTTTAATAAAGCTAACGACTTTGGCATCTAGTAGAAAAAGATGCATGCTCTTTTCATGCAATAAGGATTGTAGGAGACGCTAGAATGTAAGGAGAGATTGTCGGCTACTATATTCAATGGAGAAAAGGATGGGTTGTTAGCAAAGACAAATAATACTGTACCATTGAGTTTGATAGACAAGGTTCTTGGTGAAGTTGTTGAAAAGAAAACAATGGCTGGACTATGGTTCAAGTTGAAGAGCAAGAATATGATGAAGTTTCTCATAAACTGACTATATTTAAAGCATAGGTTCTAATACTTATGGATGAAAGAAGATACACTAATAAAAGACTTTATATATAAGTTCAATAAAGTTATTCTTGATTCAAATATTAGCATCAATATAGAAGATGAAGATCAAGCACTTATTTTCTTAAGTTCATTATCATCATCATATGAGAACTTTATCGATACATTATTATATGAGAAAGAGTCTCTCAATTAATGATATAAAAGATATCCTACAATCTACAGAGCTAAGGATAAGGGTGTCTGAGACCTATGAAGAGAACTAAGAAAAAGGTTTAGTTGTAAGAGGAAGAAGCAAGAGGAAGAGTCTAAGCAAAAGAAGTAAATTAAGATTTAAGTCAAGATATTAGAAACTTCATTACTACTCTTGTTATAAAGAAGGACACCTTAGAAGGAACTATGCAAAAGGAAAGTAAAAGGTGATAAGAAGGAGAGTGTCTTTAAGGTTAGAGCAACTGTAATTGAAAAGAATATAATGAAAAGCTCTAATGATGTAGGAAGCAAGATACTCTTAGTTAGCATCAATATGCTAACTATATATATATACTAATAACCAAGGGATTGAACAGGCAATATGGTTGTATGATCTCATTGGTAGTTATGGTTTACAATTGCTGTCTACTATTGTAAATTGTGACACCTATAGTATCATTCATTTGACTAAAAATTTTATGTATCATGAGAAAACGAAGTACATAGATATCAACTATCACTTCATCTGGGAGATTACCGTTGAAGGTACTATTGGAATTCAAAAGATAGCCACAACTGAAAACTATGCGATGTGATGATTAAGCCAGTTTCAGAAGGCAAGTTTAAGCATTGTTTGAACTTGATTAGAGTTTATAGAGGCTGATGGCTATTGAGACATGATGCCAAAAGATAATAAAGAAGTTTCAAGATAATTAACTTGATAAACCTCAAGGTAAGATGAAGATTTGTTAGAGTTTCTTTTGAAGTTTATAAGCCCAATAAGGATATTACTCTTCATATGTGCTAAATATGGATATGATTCTAATATATGAAGGAATTCTTATAGAATATGATTTCTAATCCCGTAGGACGTTGTACTCCTCTATATAAGCATGTAGAACCTTTTCTGAATCAGAGCCATGAGGGAGAGGAAGAGACCTAGAGAGATATTCTAGTTCTAGTTCTATTAGGTGCACGTTGGCATGGAATTTATGAGAGAATCTATAAAGTGGCAATTCTTGTAATCTTCAATATTTTTTTCATAGTGAAATATGCATCAGCTCTACCCAATATAGCCATAGGTCAATTGACTAAACTTCATTAAAACTTATGTTTTCTCTTACTTCTCTCTCTCTCTCTCTCTCTCTCTCTCTCTCTCTCTCTCTCTCTCTCTTAAGGTTAATCTCCCCTTACCATCAGGCAACCCTTGTCACCTACTCCATAGGTAATGTCGATGATTGATAGGCCCCTCCATTCGATTGGCCAACACCACTTCAGCCGTCAGCTTTTGCCTCATGAATCGGATGACATACGGCAAGACATGCAGTCAACGTTTTGGCCTTCCGTCGATATGCATGGAACTGAAGTCATTATCTCGTGACCATCTGGCTGTGATCCATTGCATCTGGCAGTGAGGAAGACTCAAAGCACGAAGGACTTCCTTGAGGAATATTGTAAGTTGGTGACTAGCTTTCCACCAAGAAATTCTTTTTCGTTCACCCACTTTCATACGCTGTCAGGAGTGCAAATAAATTAAAGGAAAGGGAGAAGAATTCCATGGGGCAGCTCGAGAAGGAATGGAACACCAACACGTGCCAAGAGTTACATGCGACAAATGCCTAACATGTATTCTGTGTTGGCCCAAATATGACAGGTCATGTGGCATGCTATCACTAAGACGGAGCCTAGAAGAAACAGAAGCATGGTGGGTTTGGTCAAGCATTCTTCCAAAAGTCGAGAGAATTTTGCCTTCCAAAAGTTGGAAACCGGTGACTTATTTGCTAATGATGGTGCTGAGATTCGACTAAAAATCCCTACGTACTAATGATGAGAAAGAAGACCTGATAATGAAAGTAGCGGCTGATCCAATAAGAAAGAGATCTACATCTAAATTTGAGCTCTTTCGAGAACAAAAAGCAAGCGTAAGGAATGCCGAGGATTATTTTTCTTCAATGCTCAAATTAATAAGGGAAGAAGGTGGAGGCCATGGGCATATCTTATAACCTTTCCAATGAAGAAAGAAAATCAAGGAGTGTGAGAAGTTTTGGGGCTTATTGTTAGTGGAGTGAAGGGGAGAGAGGAAGAAGAGAAGAAGCCTCCATGCCTTCCTCTGTTCATACTGCGATGGCATGCCTTATTATGATAAAACTGGTCAATGGATAGGGCTACTCTAGCTACTCTGGATCGTACTCTCTAGCATAAAGATATGCATTAGTTTAATCTTAGTGTTGTCGTACTTAGATGGCCTGTATTTTTGGTGGACTAAGTAGTTAAGAGGCTCAATTGTCTATATTCTTCTGATATTGTTCTGTCATTGTAGACATCAATGTTATGGCCTGATGGCTGCGTGTTTCTTGACTGCGTGCCAGGGTAATTTGACATTACCGGTTAATCTTCTGGTTAACGATTGGATTGTCAGCCAACAAATAAGCTATTGCTAGCTCGGCCACCACCCGTGTAAGCTATTCGGCGGTTTACAATGGCAAGCTTCATTGGGTTACCGTGGAATCTTGTCTGGCGATGAGAACTTTGAATACCAAGATAATAGAATAATTAAGCTAGGCATTACTTGTATCATAATCGACAAAAAGATAATAATGTAAGAAAAGAGAAACCTTCATCACTTATCCTTGAAAGTGGCACAGTGTCAATTGCTTCAATGGGCGAGAATCGGGTTCTCCTAATCATCGGCTTAAAGATAATGCAAGGTTATTAAAAACTAAAATTATAAAGCACTGATAGCTATGATGATATGGGTGCGGTGTTTTGTTGTTGATGATGATGCCCTGAACCTCTCTCTTAGTCTCTTTAAGCAGCCTTTGCTTCATGATATATACCTTGATCACCAACAGAATGTGGCTCCTTGGATGGTTCCATTAACTGATGTCCTACATCTCCCATTCCATTAATTGCTATTGTCCCTAGGGCCGTACAGAGATTGGATTCAGGTTGAATATATGATATATCTACATCTAAATTTGACAAGAAAAATTAAGTTTGGATTCGGGTCTGGCACCTTTCATCTCACATATAAAGATTTTTATGACAACAGTCTTCTATTTATTACGAGAAAGGAGTACAATATGGGGAAATGAATGATTGATTTTGGAAAAGGTCCAATAACTTTTTAAATAAATTTAAATATATATATATATGTATATATATATATATATTGATTGATTGAAGCACAACCAAAATATAAATGTCAGTCAGGATTTTGGAACCAAAATGGTAGTGAGCGAGAAAGCAACATATGTGGTGTAAATCCAAGCATGAGAAAATGGAAATTAACATAAACCATGTACCTAATTCTCTTTATATTTCTATATACAATAAATACTGTTTGTATATTTGCATTCAAGTTATGGGTTTTCAGATTCGGACATAGGTAGTGAGAAATTGAATACTATTTAAGAAACCTAGCTTTAATCTAATAAGATTATTGAAAACTTAATTTAGATCCATATTCAATTATTATAAAACAATCAGATTAGATCAGCTTATTAAGCTTTTAGTATCATTTACACCCCTACGACACAAGCCATAAGAGCCATGACACCTGCTCTTAACATATTTTGTTATTTTGGTTATATTTAATGCAGCCCCAAGGTATATACGTGGCATCATTATATATCTGTGCTCTAGAAGCAGAGCGTTCTGGTGTAAGTTTCAGAACTAAACTAATTATATAGAAAATTAAACTAAATCTAGAGGTAAGGAAGTAACTTAACTTATATTTTAAAAAACTTTAAGGCAAAAGAAATCTAATAACCTAAAATATTTAAAGATAACTAGTAGTTTATTTGCACTGACACTACTTCAATATTTTGCCAAATAACCTTTTCATTTAAGCTCTTATTGAGAAAATTCAAATGGCTTGATACCGAATGTCACACCTTAGACTCAAAATGGATATAAAGCATAACAATTCGTTGTACACTTGAAAATAAATCTCCAACATGTAAGGCGTCAAATGCAGTGCCAGCTTCTACTCAACTCCTCCTTATGTCTCGATGTCTGAAACAAAAAAATTATAATAAAATTTTATGAGCCTTCACTCAATAAGTAACACAAAGCATACATTAGTGGATCAAGTAAGTAAAGATTTATAAAGCTTTTTATGAAACAATGCATATCATTAATTCAAAATCGAAAACTTTAGTTTACCAAATGTAATAAATATTTAAGCATAAATTTCAATTTATAATAATTAGAATAAAGCCATCTTTCAAAATAATATGTATTTGACGACATCTAGAACTATAATTTGATATAATTTTACAAAATATTGAGCCCACTCAACATTTATGAGTTAAGAATAATCTTGTATTTTTCTCTTTACAACTGATTTTAGGGTTGTGTTGAGATTATAGACGAGTCTTTTGACAACAAGAGATGTGTTTTTAACCTGTATCATCCATGCTCGACCTGCATGCTTTCTTATGGTTCATGGAACCATGACTATTTAAAGAACTAATTAAAAATTATGAAATCAATCTCCAAATCTATATCAAAAAAGGTGATAGTACCTTTCAATTTTTTGCAGCTTTATTTCTTTCATTTTCTAGAATTGCAGAAAATCTTCGTTATGATAGTGATTTCTTTTTTACGAAATGGTATATACAATAATACTAGTCCATCCTAAATTAATTGCAATATTGTGATATTAACTCAATATTTATTTGGATTATTAAAAATTTAAAATTTCTTTTAAGAAAAAAATATAATTCAGAATAAAATTGAATGAAGAAAAAGAATTTATGTAGTTGATCCCAAGTAGTTGGAGATTAAGGCTTTATTATTATTATTGTTAATTTTTTTAAAAAAAATTAAAAGTATAAAACTATCTTTTAAAATATAATATTTTTTTATTTTTATTTTTAGAGAAGTAAATGTAGGAAGTACCACAACCAACTATGCCTTCTAGGCCACTGCGATATTTACTCAAGCCTTAGCAAGCTCAGCTACCAAGCTCAGGCTTGGTTCATTTCACAATAAAAAAAGCTTGAAAGAACCAAAGGCACTTAATCAACCATACATTCCTCATTTGTGAAGCTTATCAATTATATATTTATTTACATTTTATATCGTATCCTCCATGTGAAGATCTTTTAACATTTCAGAGCACCTTTCACCACGTCCAAGGCCAATAATATTTTAAATGCTTAAGTTTGATTTAAAGGTTTCTTGATTCTTAAACCATCTCCGCTCGGTGGCGAAATTTGGAACTGTTTTTTTTAGGGGACCACGCTTATATTAAGATTATATCTAATGAGATCTCTAGAAATTTTGGGAAGAGGGGTCATGGCTCTCCTACATGCTCTACCTTTTGTTCCACTCCAATCCATTCTCACCTTTTTTTTTTTTTTTTGATAAATGATTAACAATTCTATAAGATCCAATCATTTTAGGCTAACTCACTTTATATTAAAATACAATTTAACTGAATTGAGTTAAAAAAATTATCAAAAAATATATAATTAAAATTTTTGATTATATTTATAATATTCAGTATTGAATTAGCTTTCTAACGTGTCTTGAATCACTTAAATCAAGGTCAATTAACGATGTGAGGAATAATTTAATAAACATCTATCAGAATTGATCAACTTTACATAAATTACAAAAATGCTATTGATAGGGTAAGAATGTTTTGTTTTGTGTATTTATCTAAATTTTTTATGTTTCAAAAATTATATTGGATAAGTTAAAAATTAGTTTTGAGTCAAATTTTGTTTTTAAATATTTAATAATTATTTATCTCTTTAGTTTTCTTAAAGGAATCAATATCCTATTAAGAAATTTATTGGTTTTAAGATATTAGTATGTTATGAAGGGTAGAAACCTATTTACTTTTAGAAAATTTTTTATAAATAGGGCTCAATGGATTTCTTTCGATATCAAATCAATAGCTCAGAAGGATAAAGAAGGTGAAGATAGAAGTATCAAGAAAGTTGATGGAGTTCTTGAGCATCAGAAATTAAGGAGGTGAAAGGATCAAGAAGGTTGATGAGTCCTTGGGCGTTTGAAATTAAAGATTATTTTTTAGTAATTTTATTTAGAAAGATAAGTAGTGATTGACTAATTTTAAAATTTATTATGTTGTTAAATAAATAAATATTTATCATTCTGTGATGCTTAGTTTATAAATATTACATGCCTGCGTATTGATCATGATTGCCATGATTATACTTAATATTGATTATTTGTTACTCATGATGAATTGATAAAAATATTGGATTGAAGAATAAGATTTAGTGAGAGATGATGAAACTGTATTTACGATTCTAAACCTGACCATGCTGGATGACTTGGATCCTCACCAGGTAGTTTATACGCTAGTAAAATCAATGTCTTTGAGGGAGTATACTTGGTTGATACCCTCCTAATGAAGGTTATATGCTGAAAAGACTCATAAACTTGAGGAATATACTTGATTGATATCCTACTTGCAGGGATTAAGCATTGATGATACCTATGATTTTAGGGGCTATACATTGGTTGACATCCTTTCTTTGGGGCTGAAATACTCGTGATATGATTCTAGTATAGCAGAATTAGATGACATAATGCAATGAGAACTAAGAATATGAAAGATACAGATTATTTATTTTAAACTATTAAAATGCATCAATATATTGATATTATGTTATATTTATAAATGGCTAATCATTATTTACTGGACCGTGGAGCTCATGATTATCTTATCTTTCTTTTTCAGATTTTGCTTGATAGCTGCTTGGGGGTACTACTGAAAGAGTATTTAGATATGCAAAGAGAATAAAGAGACTATTTTATTTAGTTTTGTTAAAATTTAATATTTTAAACAATGATTTGTAACTAAATATTTATTTTATCTTCTTAAGAATTTTTAAATTTTAAAATTAAAATATAATATTATATGATAATATTTTGTATATCTATAAAAAAAAAATTTATAAGTATACAGTAGCTATCATGAATGTGACAAATTCTTTACTGTATTCTCATGGCTCCAATTAATCAACTCCAGAGTGGGGCTTGGAGTGAGCTGAACAAAAGAGGAAAAGGACCTGAAGAGATTTCTTTTGTTGGTATGCTCAAAGGTGGTACAATGATGGAGCTCAGTAACACCTTTCTCTACCACTTTGACAGATGGCCCAGTCTCCCATGCCTCTCTTCATCAGCAACAACTAAAGCAGTGGGGATACATGGCATATACCTCCTCGCTTACTTTATCCCAAGTTTCCATCATTTGATGAAGCAAGTAGGCTAGAACAATAATTATATTCTCAAGGAAAATGGGAAAAGGCTGAGATGGGCCCAATATCAAATATATAGATTAAAAAAAAGGTGGGGTTTGGCGTTATTCGATTGGGGTCGTGGTCCGGTTCTTCTATTTATTTAAGCTGGCAAGCCAATGCATAAAGATTCCTCTCCATCCATTGATATCATGAAAGCAGTTGTTTATGATAAATGATAGATGGCCCTGCTGGAAGGCTCCAGGTGCTGTCCCCAAGTGTGCTCTTAATGGTGGGAGAACACCATGCTGCATTGTGTCATGGATGACCTCATTGAGTCTGAAAAAGAAAAAAAATCGAGGCGTGTCCCGCTGGCTGTTTTCATCTTTTTCTTGTCTCCCAGGTTCTATTGGTTTGTTTCAATATTTTACTATCAACTTGGGTTTAGCAAAGGAGTAAGCATCCTCATGATCATCCCATAAAATTAAAAAAAAAAAAAGTACTGTGAGCTCCCTAGTTTGATGAGGGGCTCATGCTTTGGATGGTAGTTGACAGGTACAATAAAAACCAGCTTACTATTACATTATATTTTATAATAATTTAATCATTAAAATTTAATATATTTCAATTGATTTATATGATTTAGTTGAAGGTTTTTAGAATATATAAATTTTTAATTTTTAATTTTTTACAAATAATTATGAGAATAGAGTGTCTGTTCCCCAATTTCATGGGCTCCCAGTACGAAGAATGCTTGCTTGACAATAAACTCTTTCTTCAAGCTTATATTTTTTTAAAAAAATGCTTGCTATTTCCACTCAATGGCTCAGCAATTTACTCTCACATCTCGAAATTTTCTAAGTTTTGCAACTACTTGCAATGAGCTTGGGGTGCTTATGATTTGAACATGAAATATTAAGCTAGCGAGGATGTCAGGACTTAAATAATATCCATCGAGGCTGAATCATATCCGTCGTAGTAGATGTATTTGAGGGGATACTTAAAAGCCTTTATATTTTAGAATATCTCTATGTTGATATGGCAACCGTACCTCATCAAACAAATATGGGTTATATGGTGATATAACATGGCATCTCTTACTATATTGGACATGAACCCTTTCCTTGAAGAGTAGTTTCAGAAAACTGCCATAGGGTACGAAACTGACATCTTCCATTTCTTATGCATGGATTGCTTCACTTCAACCCTACACAACGTCCACGCATCATGTGCTTTCCAACCGTCTCAAGCAATAAACAAGATTTCCTTTTGCTAGGTGTTTCAGGATAGATTATTTTGTCATATTGGTCACAAGAAAAGTTGTGATCTTTTACAATAAGGATTCATGATGACTAGAAAATGGGCATGTGGTAGTACTCATTTCTGAAATTAAATCACACGCACATGTGCAGCAAACCTGATCTAATATATGTTTCTCTTAAATGTATGTTCCTTGGAAGTCCTCAACCTTTGTTCTAACGTACTCTTGTTCTCAGGTCTGGCCGATCTTGTGCTAGTTGGCCTCGTTGTGGTTCATTTTTTAATGTCCAGCCCCTCTGGATTGTATGTGATTGTAAAATATATATGATATCTGTGCTTTCCAAGTGGTTGCACCAATGCTACTGCATCCAAATATTGCCTTGGCGTATCGCCAGGTCCTCCAATGAAAGAACAATGGAAAAAAAAAGAAACAAAAGAATTCATTGATAGAGATCGGAATGAATTCTTGTTTGATCCTGCAGTATAAACAAATGTTATGGATTTTATTTCATGTAAATATCTTTCTATTTTGTGGAAATATCAACAATGAATTGATGCAGTCTGCTAGCATAGAACAAGATTGACCTTTCCGCTGCTCGAATCTGAAGATTTTAGCAGTGGTTCTCTCTTGCTGAAAAAGATTTATGTCTTTGATAGCTTATGTTTGAATCAAATTTGGAAATAAGCTTATATTATGGTATGTCTTATGATATAAATAAAAATAAAATAAAACATAAAATTGATAATTAATCTATTGTATGCATCGCTAGAAAGGGCTTACATAGGAGGTGCATTGGAAGCATGGAAGTTCAAGACTAAAGCTGCACGGTGCATGGATAAAAGTTGCACATTTGGATGAATAATGTGGGATCCAATCTTTTGGGCTAATTCACTTTAAACTAAGATCCAATTTGATTGGATTAAAAAATAATCAAAAGAATACAATTAGAATTTTTAACTGAATCTATAATCATAATCTTTTTATGAAGTTAGTTTTCTCATGCATTTTGAATCACTCAAATTAGAATCAATTAAGAAAGTTAGAAGCAATTTTATGAATATATATATATTAGTGTTGATAACCTTCCAAAAAATTATGAAATATCATTCACGGTAAGAAAGATGATTTTTGGCATTTTTATCCTTTTTTTAATTATAAAATTGTGTTAGATGAGTTAGAAGATTATTATGAGTTAAGAATATCTTTTTAATTATTTATCAGATATTATCTCTTTGGTTTCTTAAAGAAATCAGCATTATGAGAATTGAAAAGTCTATTAATTTTAGAGGATTAGTATCTTTTGAAAAGTAGGAAATTTATTGGCTTTAAAAAATCTCTCTATAAATAGTACTCAATGGAGATCTTTTGGAATCAATCAATGGTTCAATAAGTGAAAGTTGAATGATTAAGAAGGTTGATGAAGTTCTCGAGCGTTAAAATTTAAGGATTAGTACCCAATAATTTTATTTAAAATATGTAAGTAAACTTGATCATAGTTAGAGTGATTTTAAAAATTATGTAAGATTCAAATTTAGAATATTACAAGTAATTTGATTATATTTAGAGTGTTTTTTAAAATTATATAAGATTTGGACTTTAGAATTTTATAAATAACTTGATCATAATTAAAGTGTTTTCTAAAATTATATAAGATAGGATTTAAGAATTTGTAAGTAACCTTACTGAAGGCCCACGAGAAACCCAAAAGGGGGGGTGAATTAAGTTGCTAAAAATTTAATTCTAACTCAACCAATAATAATGCAAGATAATAGCAAGTAAAAAATAACAAGAAAGTAAAGAAAGCAAGAGAATTTTTATAGTGGTTCGTTACTCTTTACCTGCATTCACTCTTTAAGTCTCCTATTTAGATATTTCACTATCCGATCTTCTTTTCAGATAAAGATTAAACCTTTCTACAACTTCTCCTTTTCTTCGAACTAAGAAGCAACCCTCATAAGAAAACTCAATGCTTTGGAAAATCTTCTCTTGAAAAGAATACTCAATATAACACCGAAAAAATGTAGATTTGTCAATGGAGTTCTAAATTTGGGTTGGAAGACTAAATGCACTTAAGGCTCAAGGAAGGATTAATCAAAGATTTCCCAATGATTTTAAAACCAAAAGCTTATGTTGAAACTAACCACCAATCTTCCATTTTATAGCCTTGAAAAAATATGGTTGTTGAGGCTTCTAAACAGCTCTTATGGTTAAATAAAAATATGACTGTTAAGTTATCAGAAGCCTAGCAGTTGACCGTCCTAGTCTATGCTGGTTGACGGCTAGCCCAAGCAGTGAGCAGTTAAAATGGGTATTTTCTGGTTGTACCAAGTTAGGTCGACCGTTTTAGTGTCCGATCGATCACATATATTCGATTTTAAATTTTTTATGATAATTTTACTTTAGTTATGATCCAAAACCCAATTTAAATCATTTTTATTGTCTATTGAGCCTTATGTACTTAATATCCTACGAAGTTTTACTTATGGACCTTACAAAAAATAAAATTTACAAATGAATTTCTTTCCTTCGAACCTCGACATGTCGGATGACTTTTTGAATTTTTATTGTGCCATCTCTGACTTGTATGCTAGGGTGAGACTTGAGCTTTTATAGGACCAAGTGCATTATAGATAAAGATTCGATCAATTTAGTTTTGTTCGAACATGCACACCTATATAAGTCATCACAACTCAAGTATACTATTATTAACTTAATCAATGTCTTATTATCATCAAAACATATATTATTCAACCCTAAGATTCAATAATCTCCCTCTTTCAGATGTTGACAAACCATTAATTTGTAATTAAAAACATAATATGGGATGAGCTAATAATATTTTTACTTAATATTACGATCATATGAATTAGTATTAGTGCAAATATCAAGTGCTGAAATTTTTTATACGTAGCTCCCCTTCAACCCTTTCTCTCACCCTATCTAGGTGTTTTAAATCAAAATAAGGCATTTAAATGAAAGATAAGTCATATTAAAATAATATATTAAAAGCCTACGAAAAATGACATAAAAAAATCTAGAGCATTGGAAGAGTATTAGTAAAATATGAAAAATTCAATAAAAAGTTAGATTTTTAATGTTAAGGGTTCATAAAAATCATAGATTCACACATATTACTCCCCCTTTTGGCAACATCGAATGGGGGGAAAAGGACACATGATCAGGAGTCATAATAACACAATTTATAGTCAAGGATCATCATATATATATATATATATATATATATATATATATCAAATCACTTAAGGTCAAAATAGATACATCACTGTGGTCATAACATCTAAGACAAGATAGATACCATGTCAACACTACAACAGTCATAGATTAAGACTACAACAATATCATTCAAAATACAATGCATACAGTTATCTAAAATACATCCCCAAGAACATGTTAGCACAGAAACACTCAAGGAAAATGCTAACGAAGAAAATCCATCACAGAGTCAAAGTGAGTAGTGATATCCTGGTGCATGTCAGACATGTCCTAGGGAATGTTTGATATGTCTTGGTGAAGTGATTGAATATCTTGGTGAGTCAATCAAACATCCTCCTATAGATCAGAATCATCTAGGGTCGATGTGGCAGTCGTTGGTGCTAATAATGAGCCTGATGCAGAATGAGTGTCTCGCTAGGGTGCATGGGCAGGCTAACGATCATCATCATCATCAAACTTATAGTCCTCCTCTTCCTCCTCAACATTACTTCTCTTCTGATATCCTAAGGTAGTTAGATGGAGCCTCATCCTCTAGAATGTAGAATCTGAATAGTAATCATGTAGCTGCCTTAACTTCGTCCCTTCCTTATCAATCAGGTTAAGGCCAAAGAACTGGAATATCCTAGAGAAAGTTAGGCCATAGGATAAGGAGGTCCTCTTCTTAAATGCATTTATGATGTGTCTGATTATAAGGTGTGAGAGGTTGAAAGAGGCATGGGATATCAGGTGGGATGGGACATTTATGTCAATGAAAGTAACGTGATCTCGATGTCCATCCCTAAGAATGATGTTATGGGTCATGATATGATGCATGATCTTAAAAAGAACAGGTAGCTTCTAAGTAGATGGTCTGAAAGCAACATCAGTGGATTGGTGTCACTCCCTAGATCCGAGGTGGATATAGGAAGCAACAATCCACTGCATACCCTGCAGCATATAAAGCGTCTATCACAATATATCAATATTTAATTCAAGTAAATAAAAATTAAACTTGTATTCAATAAATCAATCTAATGCTGACAAAATATTGATAATCACATACTCCAATATCACAAAAAATTGACAAATATTTATAGATTATCAACATGGATAAAAACTAAAACTAATGAGATAAATAAAGAGTTTGACAAGTGATTGCTTGCTTCTACATAGGTCCTTATTTTATTTCTTTGTGTCTTAAAAATAATAATAATAGAGTTTTATGAGCTTTCGCTCAGTAAGTAACACTAAATATAAATTAGTGGATTAAGCAAGTAAAGATTTATAAGACTTTTATGAAATAGAATATATTATTAATTAAAAACTAATAACTTACAATTCACAACTTCATATGGCATTGATATACTAATACTTATAAATTTCAAGGTATCTTTAACTAATACTTAAAATTTTTAATGTAATAATTTTTATGTCATCATATTCAAAATTTTCAAGTCATCCATCATTATTAATTTTCATATCATTATATTACTAATACTCTATGGTTACAAACTACGGTCACATATATCCCTATGACAGGGCCATAATACCATATTTAACTTTATTGATGGGTCAGAATACCATATTTAACCTTGTAGATGAGAGTTTATCGTTCCATATATCCTTTGTGGGGGTAGGTTCCAATATTAGTCATCAGTCATCGGTCATAACATAGTGGATTAAGAGTTATATATTTTTAGTCACATTTTATCCTCAATAATTCTGTATTCATTAATATTTACTTATTCTTAAAATCATGTAAATTTTATTTTTTTCTTTCAACAAAATTCTGGCAATAACAATAATTCTTCAGTATTTGTAATAAATAGTTATGCAAAAATATTTGTAAAATAGTAGGCATTAAAACATTAATTATGCATAAAAAAATAAAATAGTAAAATTTAACCATTAACTTATAAATTTTTAAGTAGATATTTATAATTAAGTAATTTATACAAATCTTCTAATTTATAATTAGCCTACTTACTTGATCTATATTTGTAATAGACATACTATGCAGAATTTAAATCTTTAATAGTACTTCAAAAATAATTAAGAAATCTTATTATTTTAAAATAACTGATTATATAAAAGTTTAGTAATTATTTTAAGTTATATATAGATAAGATAAATTGCAATACATATTTGTTTGCACTATGTAGGTGGTGTTGAGCATATTTGGCCTTCTTATATGTAGGAAGTTACTTGAGCCCATACCATATGGACATTAAGAGAATTCCTAGAAGTCATTGTCATTGTAAACATAACAACCTTAGTCAGGGTAAATATCAGTGCAGTTGCTTTTTAACGTATAACAAGGAGAAATACATTTCTGTAACTACTTTCTTGTGTTATCAATTTTTTTAGAACACAAACTTTTGTTTTGTAATTAGCTTGTTCTCTTATAATTTTTTTATTCAATCATGTGTCAGCATGATAGTTTATTCTATTTCTTGTATCAGAAGGTTCTTCAACCATTGACATCATTTCATGTAATATTTCAACGTGCTTCATCATTTACATATTTCTATATAATCTCTTTTTGTCCATCATTCACTATCACAACCTCTAGCCATCTAAAAAACCTATTTACATCCTTATGAATGTTTTGTTTATGAAGCTGCATTATTGTGTTACCCTATAGCCATAGTGCCAGTGTTAGGTGCCATTATGACACAAGAATGTTTGTTGTTTTACTACTCAAATATTGTCATTGAATCTAACAACTAGAGCAGCACCTCTCAAACCCTAATTTTCTTGACTTATTTCCATGGTAACACCTTGACTTAGGTACAAAAAGGAGAATATATTTTACATAGCCTAGCTTCTTCTACCACACCATATCTATGTTGTCAAACCTACAATTTTCATTTGCACCCAAAAACATATACATTTTGTTGGTTAAATTTATAAAATATGCATATAAAATCATTGATTCCGTTGAATTTAAAAATTCAAACAATTATCCAAAGTCATTTGAATATGTAACAGTGTAAAGATGTTGAATAATTTTGGACAAAAAAAATACCTGTGCAGCATATTGATCAAAAAAACAAAATTTTGTTCTATTAGGATTTGATTGATTTTATAAGCTTTAGATTAATTAAATGGCAATCCTTTTTCACTTGTTTACCTCTTATTAGTTTCCCTTAATTGTCAACCTACTAAAGCTGATGCATCATTCTTTGAAAAATTATTGCAATCAATTATTATAATCAAGTTTAAGAGATAGCAATGATTTATTGATGACTAAATACTGAGCACATTCAAAGTTTTGGAATACATTTTGGAGTGTGAATTAAAACCTCATATTTATCAATGTTTATGAAGTATAGTTGAGGAGCATTGTATAACCAGTAGATATTCATATTGTTATCTCCATATTTCTATATGTAACTTTTGATTGCTCATGCTCCAAAGAAAGGGGATCATGTGCTCTAAAGGAAAAGTTGCATAATTCAAGGAATGATGATTCTTCTAAAGATCATATCATCCAGTAGTCTGATTGTGGTTGCTTCAGTCATGCTTACACGGCCCTTTATCTTTTGTCTAGTGCCTTGACAAAGTTGGACAGATGTCATCTCCTATCCTTTCAAAATGCAATTTTTGCTATTTAAGCAACAAGTCAAACATATGACGCCATTCTTTAATTATGAATGAAAGATACAGAAGAAAGCAGCTTCTGTTAGCATGGCCATAAGCATGTTTTTTTTTTTTTCTTTTTTAATGAAGGAAAAAAATAGAATATGCCCGTGCTAACAAAAGAAGCTATTTTCTTCTATATCTTGTATCGATAATTAGAGTATGTGCACTTTCTTGAAAGTCATTATCTCTAATTGTTATACAAAATATAAAAGAAGGTAGCTTCTGTTAGCATGAGCATGCTTTCTTTTTTTTTTTTTTTTTTTTTTCTTTTCTTTTCTGATAAAGGAGATGAACAAAATAGGCTCATGCTAGTAAAAGAAGCTATCTTTTTTTATGTCTTATATCGACAATTACAATATATGCACTTTCTTAAAAGCCATAATTTTTAATTCTCGATGCTATATATATATATATATATATATATGAGAAAGTAGCACTTTTGTTGGTATGGGTATATAATTTTTTTCTCTTTTTAATAAAAGAGAAAAATAAAATATGTCCATGCTAGCAAAAGATAGCTATTTTCTTTTATACCTTGTATTGATAATTAGAATATATTCACTTTCTTGAAAGTCATTGCTTCTAAATGTTGATAAAAAATATAGAAAATGATAGCTCCTACTATCATGATCAAGCTTTCTTTTTGAACTTTGATAAGGGAGAAAATAAAATATACTTTTGTATAGCTTGCATCGACAACTAGAGTATGGGCACATGTTTGATGCATCTGTTGCTTTCTCCAAAGTCGCTATCTTCACCTGAATGGAACCAATGGCATGAGGAATAAATCTCAAATAATAACACTACACTGCTGTATTTTATTCCTCTAAGGTTTACATGTTGACGTGATCTTAACACTAGTTTTAGTTGTAATGACTGGAACATTGCCCTTAGCTCTTGTCCATGCCTTTTGACATTAAGCTGACTGTTGATATAAATTGCTCTGATCTAAGATCGTGGTCTATTACCCACTGAATATTTATGACTGCCGTTGGAACCCACTTCCAACGGTGGTCACCTCTTACCAACCGTAAATCAAATGTGCCCGTAGATCACCACCTTCTACGGGGTCCAAAAGGTTACTCCGTTCTAATTAAACGCGCCCCCGACCCTCGTGTCCTCCCCTGGCGCCCGAGTGCTCCCCCGGCGCCCCTGCCGTGGACGCACCCCCGGTCCTCGACGGAGGCGGCGGCCAAGACTGGGCGGAGGGAGGCGGGGGAGAGAAGAGGCGGCAGAGGACGGAGAGGGAGCCGGCAGAGGAACGGCGTCGACGGAGGCGGCGGAGGGGGTTAGAGTTTCAAAGTGGGGTCGACTCGCACAGATAGCCATCCGATTCAAACATAATGGCTCAGATTGAAACCCCCCACCCCCCTTCAAACCCCCACGAAAAAAAAAAAAAAATGAGGAACAACAAGATCAAACTCCAGTAACTCTAAACCGCTGTGGAGAATTCAAAGATCCATCAAGCATTTCTTACCAGATAAAAAGTAAAACTTGTGCTGGCGCTCATCAGGTCAGCAAATCACCAAATTCAAATCATTTCGCTAACTAACGCTGAGCATGATATCTAAGCCTGCTGTAGCACGGTAACTAAGCCAAAAGTTACTAGGAACTAACTTAGAGAAATCACGAAGAAAAAGACCACTGTCCTTTGCTAGATGCTGTTTTATTTTATTAATTATTGAAAGAATAATTTGAGTTAGTGAACAACATAGCAGGAAGAATAACTTCACAAAATTTTCCTCTTGTTTAAATAGATCATGCTATTTTCTTGGGTTCATCGTGGGCCGAACCGTGTCAGACTAAAGCCAGACCAAAAAAAAAAAAAAAAAGGGAGAATGAGGTATTGGACCAAACTGGACCGGACCGGCCCAGGCTTGGGCCGAACCAAGAGGAAAAGGGAGAACATGAGGTATTGGATCGGGTCAGGCCAGAATTGGGTCAGGCCAGACTAGACCAAGAAAAAAACAAAAAAAGGAAAACACAAAGCATTAGGTCAGACCAAATCGGACCCGAACTTGGGTTAGCTATAGCTAACCCAAGCCTGACCTGATGAAAATCTTTGAGAGCCCAAGTTCAACCAAAACCCAGCCCACTAGAAATAAATATATATTAAATATATCAAAAATAAATGTCACCCACATTATGCTGTGATGGTTAAATAGGTTGCTTTTAATACTTTATATAAATATTAATAAATATATAATATTATTTATATATATATATATAGGTTGTCTAGGCCAGCTCGAGCTCATTTTTGAGCAGGCCAATAAAATCGGGTCTGGTCTGGCCCTATAAGCTAAAATACTTAACTCGAGCTTTGAAATTTTTTGGATCGAACTCGAGTTGGCCCATGGCCTCCCGGCCCATGCCCACCTCTATCTGCAGCCGAGGCTTAGCATCCTCTTTGCGTCCCATGACTCACTTCATCCCTTTTTGTATGAAGATTTTTAGTGCATTTCTATATGCAAAGGCACGTGCCACAGACACGCTGCAACGCAGGCCTTAAGGTCTGCATTCAAGGTCGTCCAATGTTCATGTTCTTTTGCTTTAGTTGCTGCCTTCTCATGAGATTTGTTATCATCACCCGAGTCCTTTTTACAGTCATTTTTCTTTGTGCTCAAGTCCAAATATCCTAGATGCTTACTTACAGACCATTCCATTGCTCAACCCATTTGCTTTATGATATGTACGGCGTCAGGTAGAGAAGAGGGGAAAGCAATTTCCTTAAGAGGGCAAAAATTTTTAAATCATAGAAAAGCCCAATTTCCTCACAGCACCTTCACTAGTTGCTTCTAACAGCCCAACAATTTCAGAATTTTAAGAATTCTATAATGATATGAAGTGATAAAATTATGAGATCACTCAGAGCAAAGAGAAACATGAAAATAAACATTTGAGGAAACCTTTGCATATGAGAATCGCTTCCACTTAGCAAAATATCGAGCTTGAGATATAATCTGTGAGCAATAAACCTAAGAATTTTTGTCCTATTCTTTGTTTCATTAAAAAAAAGAATTACAAACATCCTTATGTAACACCCCAAGCTCACTTATTAAGTTGAAACCATGTGACCCAAAAATTCGAATAAAAATTAATGGGTAGCAAGTGAACTTGAGTTAGACATCTTCGTCGCACACCACAAGTTGGTTCATGGGTTGCCCTTTTCTCATGCTCACTACTATTTGCAACGCCAAGCTCACTTGCTAGCCCTATCAACTTCGTTAGGGGATCAAAACCACGTAACCCAAAAACTTGAGTGAAAGTTAATGGATAGCAAGTGAATTTAAGTTATAAGCACATAACACATTTACTTTTCATCTAATATAAGATTAAATTTGGGTATCACACCTTATTTGAACTAAAGCTATACGATAGGCATATAGATAATGGATTTATGAATATACCATTGTCAAACATCACCTCTTTGCAAATTCCTCTGGTTTTTCCTATTTGAAATCCACACTGAAACTCAAATCATATTAAAACTAACATAATAGGAGGGCCTCCAATCACAACCTCAAGATGACGGTTCCATGAGATGTTTCGTGAAAATGAAGGGATGGCATTCGCTTGTAAGTTAATTGAAGTTCATGCCCCTTTTAAGAGACCACCTGGCTACGTCAGTTAAGTTAGGATTATGTGGATGACACATGGCTGATGATGTCATTGATGATGCATTTTACTACCACCTTGTCGATGATGTGTTATGCCACATGGCCTATGATGTGACAATGAATGCTGACGTGGCGAATAATGTGGTCTTGCTTGTATATCATAGCTTTATGGATTTATATGTAATTTGCAATAGTTTTGGAGACCTACTGTCTCTTTTCCTACTATAAGGATTTTTAATAATTCATCATGATAGCAAGGACTTAGAATTAACTTTACCTGCAAACTTGCATCTAAGTCCACAATGTTTCTGTTTTTACATAAAAGGACATTATGTTGGTAAATTCCTTTAAAAATTCATAGAAAATTGTAGAAATGTCCGATTAGCATGATTTTTTGTGTAGCTTTTCTTCTAAAATTATGTAGATTGCAATGATTTATGCATATTGTAAAACATATTGACTATTAATTATTAATTTTTGCTTAGAAATTGATTAGGATCCAGGTTAAGATAATATGTACACTTTGATTTTATATATTATATAATGGATCCACTCCATACTATACATGAGGATATTAATCAACCAAATGAAAGATTTGTGAGGCTTTACAGGAGAGGCCTCAAAATTCAGCTAAACAACAAGTGTGAGGTTCTGTTAGATTTCTTGTTGAATAAATAAGAATCAATAGTACAAATTATTAGAGAAAAATTTTCTCTTCCCAATTATTTGGATATTGTGAAAGAGTTGAAATTAATAGAGAAGCTCCATATTAAGAATGGGATTGCATGAACTTTTGTAATATCTATTATTGGTATCTCTATTATTAGTACTGAACACAATGTGATAGTGTTCATCAAATCATATGAAAAGTATTGATAAATCTCATTCTGAGTGAGAATTTTAAGATTGGTAGAATTTAAAAGAGTACTCATCTAAAACTGGAATGTTTTTTATGCAATAGAACTACATTCATGATAATTGGGTATTTAAAATATGGAGGATGATAGGGAATATAATGAACTTTTGATTTTATATCATGTATCAAATTATTATTAGTTTAGTTTGTATTGTTGCAAAAATGATTAGTAATTATGCTAAGTATTGATTCTATGTTGTCTCTATTAAGTTGAATATGATTGCTATAAAAAGCATTATTGCTAACCTCAATTAAAGAGAGATATTGATTGAAAAGAATTACAATGCCTGGTATCGTAAAATTTTCTTGGACAAACAAGACATGCTAAAGATAATTTCATAGCCGATAATAGAACCTAAGCTATGAGCTCAATGCAATATTGGTGGGATATGGGACCATATCAATTCTATAAAAGGAAGTATAGTGTTGCTCGCATCTTGTTGCTGAGCAATATGAAAAATAATATTTTACTGTGTTTTAAGAAGCATCGCACAACCATGATAGTCTAGGATGCCATCAAGTTACAGTGTGGAGAAACTTCCATTTCAAAGTTGTACCAGCTTACTTTAAAATTTAATGGCTATAAGAAGCCCTCAAGTTATTTAATAAGGGAGCATTCTATAATCGTGTCAAATATGATAAGTGAGTAAGAGCTGCAGGCCATAAATTGACTAACGAGTAATAGGTTCAAGTTGTCATTCGATCACTGCCAAGTTTGTAGGAACTTATATGGGTTTATCTCACCTCATAACAACAACATTAAGACTTTTGATGATGTTGGCCATGATATGGAGCTAAAGAAGGATTGCCTTCTTGCCGGTAAGGCTTCTAAATAAGTTTTTTTTGGCAGAATTTAGCTTACGCAGGACTTCAGGTTTCGGGTGCAAAGAGAAAGAGTTAGAGATGAGAAACCTAAGAAAGAAGAGAAGCTACGTTGATTCCCAAGATAGCCCAGCACAAGAAACAAATGTGCAAAGATAAGAAGGATAAGGCAAAGAGTCACTTTGCTTGATAATGTTTTGAGGTGAAGACTCAACATCAGTAGACTACATAGCAAAGGATCAAACATCTTTAGTAGAATTTCATCAAATTCCGATAGGAAGCAAATGAATTTATATGGGGAATAATGCTAGTGCAGAAGTCCATGGCACTGACACTTGCAAGGTTGTATTAAGAGGTGTTATATCTCTATAATGTACTCTATATACTAATTTTTTGACAAAATTTGGTTTCTATTCTTATCCTTGTCAGCTTGGGTTTTTAGAATTGTGTTTGCTAAAGGTTGTGCTAAATTGTACTTGGGAAGTATGTATTATTTTTGTGGCTGGATGTTGGATGGTTTTATGGTATTGGACACCATTAATGATTTATATAATCATAAATTTAGTGTTGTTTCCTCTAATGATTATATATTATGGCATGCTAGACCAAGTCACATGGGGCAAAAAAGAATGAATAGATGAGCTAGAGAGGGTCTTTTGGATCCACTCATCAAAGTTGACTTGTTCATTTGTGAATATTGTTTAGTAGGAAAGGTAATTAAAAAATCATTTGAAAAAAGAACTGCTCATTCTCTTTCAGCCTTAATGTGTTGAGGATATAAATATTTTTGAGAGTTGTAAGTAGAAAGTGCATCATTTTTTGTTATCTTTATGAAATTTCCTTAATCAAAACACTCTAATTTGATGAAGTTTGTAGCCATATATTCAAATGCTGCCAACGCTATTTTGTAGGATGGGTTAAAACCTTAAGATTGTTATTGCCAATAGTAAAGAATGGAATATCTTCTTCGAAAGAAATTTCAAGGAATGTAATAATGCCACTTTCCTTAAGGCTTTATTTGCTCCTACCATTCAGTATGCAAAAGAAATGTGCGATAAACCTCCAAGATATAATAAAGTGCGGTGTTAATTATACTTTGTACGAATGTCATCAATCCAATGAGTAATCACAAATGTCTATAGAATGCGACATTGATCTGATGTGGATTTAGCCAAAAATAATGAGTGGGGAAGAGTGATCAAAGAGAATGAGAGAAAAGGGCTAATTGATTTTACTTTGAGTTAGATTTGGACTTTGTTTTTCAATATAATCCCTTTTGGTTTAATCCCTTATTTATCGACCTCTTTCTTCATCTAGGTTGCACCAAAGAGTCATTGATGCCTTTTCGGAAGAAATACAGTGTCTTTTCTTCATTTCTCTTATGAAAATATACATTAAAAGAGCTGCTAAAAATTTAAATTAGAATTTTAAGGATTTTATAGATTTTCTACATTTTAAGGAAACATACATTTAGGATAAGAGATATGCGCCCTATCCAAACTGATAGTCTCTTAATAAAGAAGCATCGGTTAATTGTTTTATTTTAAAAATCTCCTTACATGCTATCATATATAACATCTATTTATACATTAACATGCACTTGATGGGCACAAGTATTGAAACGTGCCGATGCTATTGAGTGAAAACATCAAAACCACAATTCATACGAAGAAAGAAAAGGTGCACGAGGAAAGAAAAGGTGTATCTACGCTTTCCTTTTGGCCAATAGCTTCCTACTCTTACCATGCATGGTCATAACTCATAAAGGACCAACAGTATATATGCCGGTGGGATGGGGTCTTGGGTTTGGCTTTTCTCATGATTAAATAGAGCTTAAACGATATATGAATGAAATATTCAAGCTGAAAAAAAATAAAAAATCTATCTTTTATAGAAAACGGATAACCGCTACTCCTAATTCTTCCGAGCATATATATATTCCATTGGAAAAATAGATGTGCTCAAGTGGGCTATCATATATAACATTTATTTATACATTGATATGTGCACGACGGATACATACTTATAAAACGTATAATGATGGCAACAAATATGTAATTAAATTTATTCAAAATTCTAATAACAAAATATGTTATTTAATCTTATTTTATTTTGTTAAAACCCCAACTATTAGCATGCCTAAATAACCAAAGCTTAAACAGATACAAAATATGAATTAAATATTAAAAAAAGCATCAAAAATATTAAACAAAGTGTCATACCTCAAACCTTAGGGTAAATCGAGGATGCGATAATCAACTGCATTCTCATAGCATGCAAAGCGTCTATTACTACAAATCATCATTTTATTGAACTAAATAAAAATTAAACTTTTATTTAATGACTCAATCTAATACCAATAATTTGCTCATAAATACCTACTATAAAGTCACTATAATGGATAAACTTATAGAGACTATCATCATAATCAATAAAGTAGAATAAATGTACTAACTAATAATCAAAACTAAACTAATGAGTTGGCTATGAGTTTGGTCGGTATTCGCTTTCCTTTGTCCAAGTCCCTATTTATTTCATTGTATCTAAAATAAAAAAATAAAAAAAAACTTTTATGAGCTTTCACCCAGTAAGTAATACTACCATAAATTAATAGATCAAGTTAAAAATTCTTGTATCATATCATACAATAGCAATAATAGTCAAAATTAACGTTTTAACAATAATAACAATTTATACTTATAGCTTTTGAATGCCATGTCTGTGTTATAGCAACTCCTCAATCATTTAATTACGGCTATATACAATCTCTATGATAGGAATAGTGCACCGCATTTAACTTGGTTTAATCTCTGCATATATCCCCTATGGAGATGGGTCCTAGTATCAATCATCCATCATCAATCGTTTGTAGTGATCGAGAGTTTATGTATACTATAGTGTCAATCATATTTTATTATCAATAATTTAATCATTTATATTTGATAATCTTATTTTTATTTTCTAATTTTAATTTTCATATTACTTTATAAAATCATTTATCATATCGCTTTGTATTGGATAATTGTAGAAAATAGCAGAGACAGTAGCTAGTCTAAAAATGTCATACTTTATTTTTACATGACAATATTTTGCAGCAAATAGCAATAATGCTATACAATTATAGACTACTTACTTGACTCAAATTTTAATAATAAGCCATGCAAGATTTAAACACTTGATTCCATTTATAACCTTAAATACCAAACACTTTTATTCAAATTAATTGATCATTTGGGAATTATGTCACATAGAATTTATATAAATTTAAATATTCGTTTACTAGTTATAAAATAATTCTTAATAGTCATGCAATATTTATAAAATATTTCAATTTATGAATAGATTACTTATCGTGATTCACTAATCTACATGATAGATCAAAATAGCTTAAACTATTGTTCACCTACAGTAATCAATTTTTAAAATTTATTTTTTATAATTAAATAATACAATAATTAACACCTAAATAGCCAATCTCAATCTAGACTAAGACTTATATTCAAATGTAGCTAAGTTTAGGATATGATTACCTTTCTATCCTTGGATTTATAGAAATCTCGAAGCCACTCCATCTTTTCTATTTTTTTCATCTTTGGAATCTGTGAATTGTTTAGATTCAAGGATAGAGAGGTAACTAGATTTAAGCTTGGTTAGTTTCAAATGTAGCCAAGTCTAGCTCTATAGTCAAGACCAATATTCAATCATCTTTTTCATCTTTAAATCTATATGAATTGTGAAGCTAGCCATCTTTTATAATTTTTTTTATTTTTGAGATTCATGAACTATGTGAATATAAGAATATATATATATATATATATATATACATGATTATATTCGAATATAATTAAATTAAAATTTGATTATCTTTTTTGTTCTTGAATCTATACAGATTCTGAAGCTATGATTTGATTTTAGATAGTTCCATGATTGATCTTGTGACCACCAATGAGGATCATTTAATCACCGCCACTTGTTACACGTTCAATGTATACCGCAATAGATAAATCAAGCCCCATTAGAGTTGGCACGAGAAAGAGAACGCGACCGACCAAATGGAGAAAGAGAACGCGACCGACAACCAAAATTCTATCGCACGTTAGGTGAAACATTTGAAACTTGAAAGCTTCGCTTCAAGACGCCAAGATCCCCACCTTCCTCCCTTGCTTTTGTTCGAAGCGCTCATCGGTCCGGACGGTCCGGACTGGAATTAGTGCTTCCGGATCCCCCTCCTCTCTCCCCCTCCCCTCCGCCCGATCGCGCTCGATCTCGTGAATGGACGCCCTAAGGAAGCAGGCAACCAGGCTCAGGGAGCAGGTCGCCAGGCAGCAGCAGGTACTCCAAATCTCTCCGTCGCTCTCTTCTTCGCTCGCTTTACACCTCTTTTCTTCTTCGATCCAGATGGATCCATTCTCAATCGCTGCGTTGTTCTGCCTGGGATGCCGTCCTCATCCTTCTCGGTCAGAGGAACTTGTTTTTATTCTTCGATTTTTTTCATCTTCCAGAGCTTCTTGATTTCTCGACACTTCGACAACTTCTAATGGTCGGCGTTGTTAGGCACATTAGCTTGTAGTATGACCATATCGATCTGGACGATTTATTGGGAAAATGACGCCTATCGTCTCTCTGAATGCGCCTTAGGGTTTTAACTTTTTAGTCATTATTGTATCATTTAGATGGATGAGTTGTTAAATTATGAATCTGAAAATTTACACCATGTACTCCTTGTATTTGCTTTCTCTAAGAAGAACCTAACAGCGAACTACTTAATTTCCTATCATCTCTAAGAGATTCAAAACCATAGCATCACCTTTACAAGTAATGCGAAAGGGATTTGGGGAAGCCTGTAGGGTTGAGAGAACACACCAAAACTCGCTCTACCACCAGTCCGTACCATAAGACCTGTCATTTAGAAGCACTCCCTATTGAGGAATCTCATGAAGCAAGATAAGCATTGTGCCAGTTGAATGGATACATCATCCCTCTAGCTTATTAGTTGTCTCATAACCTCTAGCCATCATTTTTGGCAAATGTTCTTACATCCAAAGTATTTTACCTACTAAACCAACAACTGTTGACCCAAATATTCTCATCACATGCCGGCTTTGCTGTTATTTCTAAACTAGGCGAACAAATGGAGGACTTAATGCCAATACTCATTTTGGTGTTTGTCTTGTTATTTGTGTGTGTGTGTGTGTGTGTGTGTGTGTGTGTGTGTGTGTGTGTGTGTGTGTGTGTGTGGTGTTTCTCTTGTTATTTGTGTCTGTCAGGGTTTATTTCTATTGTTGCTCTTAGAGTCAGGGTTTATTTGTGGTCCAAAAAGGCAATATATTGAACAATTTGCATGCTAATTCTTTGACTTGGCAAAATTTCTTTTGAATCTGGTGCAATAAAAGTCAGGGTTCATTTCACAATTAAAAGAACATGCCTTTTTTATGCCTTACAGAGAAGCTCAGGTGCAATAAAAGTATGCCTTATCTATTTTTGACCCAGTTGCCTGCCATATTGATTGGGTTGAAGGTCTACTTAATCAGTTCTTCTCCCTTTTTTTCTCCACTATGCTTTGGCCATCAGATTGATTGGATCTTTACCTCCCCTGTTTTTGATGACAAGAAGCTACTTCTCTGTCCTTCAGAAATAGGGACAATGAATGTTCTGTCCCTTATTTTTGATGGAGAGAATCATCATCATCATCATCATCTTCTTCATCATTTGATGGAGAACGAGGGAAGGTGGCTATCCCCCGTTTCTTCCTCCTTTTCTTCATTTCTTTCTCCTCTTCCTCCTCTTCTATGTTTGTTTCAAGGGTCGAGTACTAAGCATCAAACCTGTGTGACTAATGGTGGGTCTAGTATGTGTCAAATCCAGGATCATATTGATAAAGGGTATTAATGAATATGGAGAGGTACACAAAAATCATCCTTGGTATGGTTTGGTCCTTCTCATATTTTCTTATCTAAATGCTATATTTTTGCATGGAAAGGGTGAATATTGGCTTAGCCACCCTAGTTATGTTTTTGTGTGCATGTTGATGATAGAAATACATCTATCTCATAGAAAATGTTTCATACACTAATTAAATCACATATACAACATAAAGATGTTAAGTTTAACATTTGAAAAAGTAATTAGCTTACTAGAAATCATAAATTCATATAGAAGGAGCATGCAGGCATGCATATTTTATTTGAAATTATAAAAGAATTAATATATTTATAAATAGTTAATTCATAATTTAATACAAAATTTTATTGCAAATAAAACACACTCTCTTGCTCAAAAATTAGCATATTGTTAGCTAGCACATCATGTATGCTTTTTCCAAAATTATCACATATTTAATATTTTATAAATAATCAATTTATAAAACTTTTAAAAATTCTAAACACATCAGGGAAATTCTTTTTAATTGAGGGCTTTTCTAGATCAGCCCTATGTGTTTTGTCAAATGAAGAATCTATCCAAATGAAAGTATTTTCATGGTTTTAATTTTAAATACATTTAATTTGAATATATATAATTTCTGGTCTTAAGCTTCGAGTGGAACAAGAGTATAACTAAATTGACCTTACTATTTGTGAAAATTTGGTAGTATATGTGTATAGTAAGTACAAACATGTTACTAATTTTTTTTCAAAATTTTACTTTTTTTTTGTTTTTAAAAATATTTTTTAGTAAATATTAGAAATAAATAATAGCCCAAAACATAGTCAAGTAGGGTTGTAGAGTAAATCATTCCCTACATCATGTACAAATTCAATTCAAACGAACTCCATTTGATTGCATTAATTTCTGATTAAACTTATTCTTGGGTGTAGGTTCTAGTGTCCAACTAGGGCTGAAAATGGATAGGATGTGGAATGAATATCAGTTATCCATATCCAATATCCATTTTTATTTGACACAGATGGATATAAATATGGATATTAACGGGATACAAAAATTCATTTGTATTTGTTTTAAACAGATTTGGATACGAGTAAGATATTGAAAGCAAGGTTTTAAATCTCCTAAAATGGGGCTGTCTCATTTTTTCATGGAATGAGATGTGTCGCCATTCTGTCCTGTTTTGAGACTTGGGACGTGGGTTATCCTAAGACGTGCTGATTGAGATGTTGGAAGACGGTTTCGTCCTGACATTTGGGATTGTAACTAGTCCCCGCATCCCCCATGACGTCTCGCCAGGATTTGAACCATGATTGAAAGTATGAATATGAGTTGGATGGTTAAATTTTATGATTGCCAAATTAAAGATATCACTATGTGGAAGGTAATTAAGTCAATACTATGTTAATATGGCCACTTGTTTTTCCTCAAAGTTCATGACTGCTATTTAAGATTATATAGAATTACAAGTAAAATCAGATAATTGGATATAGATTGAATAGTTGTCTCTCTACATCTTTATTTGTTTTTCTTTGATAGAAATGGATATGGATGTTAGTTGGATGCTCAAATTTCTATTTATATCTAGGTAAATTTAGATATGACAACAAACCTGGATAGATATTATCCGATCCACTTTCACTCCTAGGTTCAACCCAAAACCCTCTAATATGACTTTGGATCCTAGCATGATATGATAATATGATACTTATACAAAATTTGGATATAGTTCTTGTACTTTTGTAAATTATCCATGGATATTGTGCTAATTTTTTGAAGGAAAAAAAAGAAAGGGGAGAAAAGATGCAACATACATTCACTACTTTGATTTTTCGTGCACCCAATATCCTTAGTTTATGGTGAAAGATCTAGATCCCATGCCTCCCACATTACTCTCTTTCCGTCATTGTTGCTTCTTGCCAGAGAAGAGAATGAGAGAGAAAGAAGCCTCAAAAGGGGGTCTTGAGTGGTATTGCTTGGAACTGCCCTTGAACTGGCAGCTTTGGTGTTGAACTGAAGTTGATATGGCCAAACTACTTGATCTGAGATTGGTTTGGGTGTTAACCTTTGTTTTCATTTGCTGACCTTTGAACTCTTGGTTTGTTTTCATTTGCTGACCTTTGAGTTTAGTAAATAGATTTTTTCAATGCTTTTCAACTCGTTTATAATTTGGTATCTTGATGTGGTTCATTTACAGCAATAGTTACTGTGTTGTGGTCAGTTATTATATCTGAGTATTTGATGTTTGACATGTTCTTCATATGCGCTTAAATATGAATCCTAATGCCTTTTTATTTCATAGAGTGCAATACATACACTTGAAGTTTAAACAATTTCTCGATTGAAGTAGATTTTTCTATTCCTAATTCCTTTACAAGCTTCTTCCTATGCTTACAACCTTTTAGAACTATATGATGATATCTAGATAGATGTATTTTATATGAATTGTATGGTGAAGTACCGCATGAGTGGATATAAGAATCAAATCTATGGAATCACTCATGTTATAATCTTTTACATCATAGGTCTCCCTGTTTGGTCATCTAGCGTATGTTCTTCATGTAACGTATGGACCGAATGACCTTAACATAGAAGACATATCTCTTTTTCCCCTTGGGGATCTTAATTACCACTTCTTAGCTTTTAATTTGCCTTTGAGATATATACTGTTCTTGCATGTGGCGATACTATCACCATGCTGCTAAATGTTGCGGTGTTAGAAAAAAGAACTGTAGACAAATGCCATCTTGCCTTAGTTTGCTGTGCCTAGATAAAAACTTTTGTCTATTTGTAGTTTAAGATGTTGAACTCAGCAAAAAGGATTCAACTCCTTTTGCATCTTCTCCTCATAACTCATTCTTTTAACTTACACAATTAGAAAGATTATTCTTTCAACTTACACAATTAGAAAGCTTACACAATAGGAAAGCTAAATATTGCTATTGGAACTGCTTCCTATGACATCTTTTGTATTTTTCTTATGGTGATGAAAACACTTTATTATCTTGCCTGCTATATTGTAGGCTGTTCTCAAGCAATTTGGAGGTGGTGGATATGGAGGTTCTGAAAATGTATTTACAGATGAGTTGGAAGTTCAACAGCATCAAAGACTAGAGAAGCTTTACATATCAACTCGTTTCGGCAAGGTTGGGCACCTTCCAACAATACGTTTGCAAGATTTTTATTTCATTTTTCCTTAAAATTTATGTATTTTCAGCATTTTCAAAGAGATATTGTTCGTGGTGTGGAAGGCTACATTGTTACTGGATCCAAACAAGTTGAAATAGGTAATTTTGTTAATTTTGTTGTTTCTTTCCACTTGAAAAATTTATCATCTGGTAACTTAAAAATATATCTCACAGGTACTAAATTGTCAGAAGATAGTAAAAGATATGGTGTGGAAAGCAGAAGCACAAGTGGCAATACATTATCAAAAGCTGCATTAAGTTTTGGAAGAGCTCGCTCTCAAATGGAAAAAGAGCGAGAAAATCTTTTAAAAGCCCTTGGTTCCCAGGTTTGATTGGTTGTTTGCACTATGTACATTGACCTATTAACCAACTCTTCTTAATTTCCTATTAAACTTGGGCACAAATATACTATGCAGAATTTATGGAATTTAGATTATTAATTCTCACAAAAAATTGTTGTCTCCTTAATTGATTAGATTTTGGGATGTTAATATATTTTTTTTCCATGTCATATATCTTGTACAGTTTTATAATCATCTGTTATGTTGTCATTCAGTCAATCGTAACTCATGTTAAGTAAGCATTGCTAGGTATTCTTCACTTTCCTCTGCAAGGTTTTATAATAAAGTTTCCTTCTTTATTGGGTTATGGCCTTGTTTCTTTCGTAGGATATTGAGTAATTCTTTTTGTGTTTCTCTAATGACAATCATTCTTATTGTGTTGGAATTGACTGTTATCACGACCATTGTTGGCTGATCTTAAAAATGAGAGAGTTTGTGAGGGAAAACTTGCATTCTTTGGTTAGGAAAACCATTCACATCAGCACAACAAGGACCTTAGAGCTTTGCTAATTGGACAGAGTTAAAAATCTTTCTAGATAGTGCCTCTTAAACTTATTGGCCATCTCATGTGCTTTCTTCCATCATGGTCAGATGAGCATGATCACTAACTGCCATAATGCTTTACATTGTGCACATATGCCCTCCATTTCTAGGGTCGTTACTTGTCATAACTTATAAAATTCTTAATGAGGTTTACTTAAAGTATGTAAGGATGGCTATCCTAGAAAATGGTTTTGCCGAGCTAGTATCGTCCATATATAAGCTGATGGGGTTCGTTTTTGTGACAGGAACAGGATAAGATCAAGCTACTCAAACAAAGACTTAGAGGACTACATACATCTTAGCTTTTATATCACAAATGACTGATTCTTAACATTTTTGCTTACCAGTACATAGGTATAATATTTATATGCTTGCACACTATGCATGTTCATTCCACCAATGAGCCTAGTGTCATGTGATACAAGATTTCGGCTTGTGTGTCACATGTGGAGGCATAAAATAAGGGGATGTAGTTTGTTCCTATATGTCTCTCTCCTAAGGTTCTAAAAAACTAGTTTCTTTACTCGTACTGGTGCCCAATTGGTACACTTCATATCAAATATCAGTATGGTACATCCTTTGGTACCAAAATTTGGTAAAGGGCATACTGAGCACTAGTTTCCTACTAGCGATATTTTAAATCTCATGGGATGGGGCCTGTTTAAGGGATGGGATACGTCAGCATTTTGACTTATCTCAACACTTGGGATAGAAGTTATCCAAGACGTGCCAATTGGAATATTGGCACGGTGGCGGAGTTCTGTCTTGACACTTGGAATGCCAATCTATCTTGTTGTCCTGTGGGATATTCTATCGGGATTTGAAACCATGTCGATCAGTATTATATGGTTGCTGAGGTTTACTGTACCAATCCATATCGATGATGCCGTACCAGTAAAGTACTAAGATTTGATTCGGTATGAATCAATTTAGTTTGAATTGTCCATCGAGTAGCTAAAAGTAAAAAAAGAATGGTATCCAGTTTTGGTATGAGTCGTTGTGCCAAATCGGTACTGTACCGATATAGGTTTCAATACTGGTTTTGTGGACCTTGGGTTGCCCGATATAGTTTGATACATAAATCTTTGTTCTCAGTTGAAATTGCTCTATTGGTTATGTGAATATCCACTATGGGGTTTGAGGCTTTAATCCATATGTTGAGATAAGAAGAACAAGAGACATTGGATGTGGAGAATTGTGGACTTGTGTAAACCAGAACCTTCATTAGCAAAAGCACTGCATAGTTTGGGTTATATGGTCGGTAACATGCACCATTCTTGGTTAAGATCATGCTCTCTTTAGGGAGAGAAACCAATAAGTAGACTAGAAAATAATAGATTTCATTTATCAATGGATGTCGACAGTAGAAAATGTCTTTAAATGGACAGCAAATCACAATCATCCACGTGTCCATGCTTCATCTCCTGTGCATCACATAGTTCATGTGGAAAGATAATTAGGCCCTACTTTGGCTTTCAATATCAGGAGTTTAGGTAGTGATGGTTAGATGTTATGTTTTTGTCTTTGATAGGACAACTTCCTTCATCTACCTCCTTTTTAGGCTGCTTATGTCCTTTCCCTTCTTTACGAAAAGGAGACTTACAGTCAACTGCTCTTATAAAAGCTTCCTTATTTTCCTTTTATCTTCATATATGGACATGTGGGTGAGTATTTTCTGCAAGTTTGATGATGGGTGCAGAGAAAATGTTGGCGTGCAATCTGATAGCAGCTAATGAAAGGATGTCAAAGCCCATATCAAATCTTTGCATGTTACACAATTCTAATGTGTATTCTTTCATATTTTGTTGACTTTTGTGCAGTTCATTCTTGTAAAAATGAAAATAAGTAGGATTAAATGAAAATGGCATGGGGGTACTCAAGTATTCAAGAGAATCAAAGCGTCAACTTCAGTGCTAAGAAACTTACTGAGTCCTTCTTAGAGGCTGTGAGCAAGATGACATTCCAGCATCACACTGATAATTGCAATTCATCAATCATATTGATAATATAACAAGCTATTATTCCAAAAGCAGTCTTCTAGTCTAACTATCATAGTCTGTTCAGTCACCTTGAGATTTGGGATGTTGATACTTACCAGATTTTTTGGGGTGCTATTTGGGTTCCAATAGATGATTTGCTTCCTTGCTTAGACTCTTCCTTCTTGGTAGCAATTGGGATTGTATCAAAAATGGCATACTGAATGGATGGAGGGGTTTAGAAGAGAGGCTAGGGTCTGTTTTTACATCCTCTTTAAATTCTTCATTGTGAAATATGTAGCATCTCTCAATGGTAATAAGTGTTAAGCAGACATGAACATGACATTTTGGAGTTTTCATTGTTTCTCCATATGGAACACGATATGACAGTCCTGCTGACATGGTGTGACGTGAGGTAGACATGCTTGTTTTGAGTCTTTCCTCATCCTGATTCTGAGTTGACCATGACTTATGGTAACCTAGAGCAGCAAGGTTAAAAAATTAGAAGATGGAAGTATCTAAAAAATCCATATATATATATATATAATATTATAATATTTATTTTAATGGGAAAAAAGAATCTGTTCAACATGATATTCAAACTAGTGCAAGAAAGTTTTCAAAAGGGAGCACCTTTTTTTTCTTAAAAAAAAAAAATTCTAAATCCTTGGATCATGATCCAGGAGTCCACTGATGTGTTTTCTGGTGATATTCCCCTCACACTCCGCTTCCTCCTCTTCTGCCTTATCTCTGCTATCGTTCTTTCCTCTATTGCCACCAGTGCTCTTCTTCAGTCAAGAGGGAAGTGAGAAACATGAAGAGAGAAAGAGATGGATCCTTTGGAATTGGCACTGGATCCCTTGCAACAACGCCACCATCCCTTAGATCTAGCTGATTTGTGCAGTCTTTGGTGGTTGCAGGCTTTTAGGTACCTCCCCCACTCTCTCTTGGCTCTTCCCCATCATGATGATGTGTTAAGGAAACACATTATAGGATTTCTATAACTGCGTTTGCTAGCCAGATGCGGTCCCAAAAAATGCAGAAATCTGGTTCCAACATGGGTTTGAGTGGGGGAGGAGGCACTTCCTGCTACTAAGCCACTCTCTCTGTTAATAGATCAATAAGGCCACCGAGAAGAGGAACATAGTCCTTGCTTACCTGGCTTCTAAGCGGTCTGACTATGACTTGTTAATAGCATACTAGGAAGTGGGGAAAAATGAAAAGGAAAAAGGAAAAAATACAGAGAGAATAAGGGAAGGAAAGAAGAAGATTGAGGACACGCCCTTGACATCTTCTTCACTCCATGCCTTCCTCATCAACTTTTTCAACAACTTTTTTTTCTCCTCCCTTTCTGTCTTCTTTTTTCCTTTTTCTAAACATCGGCAGCTGTACCCCTTTCTTACCCCCACAACACCATTCATCTCCCTTTCTGGATATGCTATAGTAACACAGAAATTTCATGGAAAAAGTTTTGCAGCTATTTATAATATCCCATTTCCTCTTTTCATCAACAGCATTCACTATGTCAAGTACTGGTGGTCAGTATGGTGAAGTTACATAAATCTCTCGCTGGTCAAAATCTAAGCTGTCCAATCTCCTTTCCCTCTCTCTTTTTCTAGCAGCTTTTAGTACTTATCTTTTAGCTAGCACATAACTGCAACATCACTGTTTTTTTGAAATTACGATAGCACCCTTAATGCCACTTTTGCTATATAAATACGTTGTTTAGCCTGTTTTGATATGTCATTATTTCAATACACATATATATGCATGTATGTACGCATGCGTATGTATATTAGCTTGACTTGCTTCACTCGAGTAGATCTTCTCTTAAATATGGTCAGGTCTAGATTAAATTATGAGGGTCATATATCAATGATTTAAGCTGTTGGATGTGACCTTCTATCTTTAAATTGCTTCAACATTAGAAATCGTGTGATTTGAAGATACCTAACCCATGAATCAAGTGGTCAAATAATTGGATAATTTAGATAATATGAAACAATACATTTGTTTTACCGGTTGATGCATTGGTTAGGGGTCTCCTAATCCCATGATTTTTAAAGTTTAAGCATTTTAGAGGTAGTGGATCACATCAAGGAGCTTGGATTATTGACGTGGGACCCTAATAATCCAGTTTAGACCAAATTGAAATTAAGTGAAGATCCGCTCAAGTGTAGCCAATTCATGTATGTAGGTATGTATATATTATATATACATATATATTGTCTTTATGTTTGAAATTTTAGAGGTTGTCGTGTCAGAATCCTTAGGTCACTTTTTGGATACTTGATGCTTGTGTCTTGCATTAGGTACACTGATGGTGGTTGCTTAAGTAAAAAGTCTTGCCTTAGCAACTTGTCTTTTGGTTTCATATACTTTGTTTTACTTCTATAGCAAGAGTATTATTGCATATAGGCAGTCAAGTTTCATTGGATTTTGCTTGTTTGCTTTATTGGATAGTGATAAGTTATCAAGTGCAGTTTTTAATGAATGTTGTATGGAAGTTGAACACTTTGTGCAACAACCGAAGGTCTCACCCAAAAAGACTAGCCAAAAATATATTATTTGGGCTTCTTGATCTTGTATAAGTATCTAAAATTTACCTAATACAAAGCTGATGTGAGATTAAACACATCAGCTTAAGCTTTCACATATTCTTTCGATTTAAACCTTATCATCATTGCCAAGCTAAGGGTCTAAATTCATGTGGAGATTTTGGTTTAAGAAACTCCACATGTGCTATAGAGGCAAAACTACATTACCTTTTCAGCTCAGTGGACCATAATTTTGAAAAATTTTAGGGCATGATATTAAAGCTTTTAGTGTGTTGTACATATAATGTGTTTTGATGCTTCCATCTCCTGCATGGGCATCCTGTGCTCTCTTTCTCCTTTTCCCCTCTAAATCTTTGATCTCTCCATTCTCTTCCTCTTTCACCTGCTTCTCTTATGATATTCTTCTCCTTTTGGCCGCCTCTTGCTGAGACCTGCAAAGGGCATATATTCAAGTATGCCTAAAATTTAATCAGTGGAAACTTGAAATGAAATCAAACCCCATCTGCATCATTTCTCAGGATTGCATCTTGAATTTTGGTCCCTTGAGATTGGAAAAATTAGTTTTCTTCATCTTGCTTTTACTGCTATAAGTTGTGTGGATTTATTTGCAGCAAACTAACTTGAATGGCCTGGTGAGGTTGGTGGTATTAGTTGGAGATTGATCATGGTCTAATCTCCCAGCCTGTTTCACAACTTGATTCAATTCTAGTATATCTATCCAACATTGGGTACCTGTTGATAACACATCTTGATCTGGAGGCTGTTGCATAGAGGACCTTTTCCCATTACAGATATCATTCTCTTTGAAGGCACATCTAATTTAAAGAATAAGTGGATCTTCCTGATCTCATCAGAAGGGCAACCGAATAAGAGAATTCAAGATCTTTTATGTTCTCATCATGAAACATGATTGCATTCATAGAGACCTGTAAATAACCTAGTAGCTACCTTATCTAGGTTTGCATACTCTAAAACAAGTTTTGTGCTTATATTGATCATAAGTAGCACTGATCTTCTTTTAGGTACATAAAATCCTTTCTGACATCTTAATATGGGTCTAGTAGCGAATTTTATTGTTCATGATATAATATTTTTCTGGTTATTTTGTTTTGTGGTTAACTATCATGATTGTACTATTAAGTTCATCTGGTGAGATTTAGGCCTCCGATGATATTGTTTTTTGAGTCTGCTAGTAAATATCAGGTTTCTTGCACTTTCTTCCCCTTTTTTCCTTTTCATCTAAACTGAACTCTTGTTGGCTGCTTTCTTTACTCAGGTTGCAGAGCCATTAAGAGCAATGGTAGTGGGTGCCCCATTGGAGGATGCTCGTCACCTTGCTCAGCGCTATGACAGAGTGAGACAAGAAGCGGAGGTTCAGGTAGTATCATGTGAGACTGATTGATTGCTTAAGTACCATGGATTTTTTTTTTTTTAATGGATTATTAGTTGATGGCCTTCGTGGCATGTTAAATTAGCATAATTGGCTTTTTAGGTATGGTTGTTTGTCATGTTTTGATACTTTACTACTTGTCATCCTGTATCATTTTGCAGGTCATTGAAGTTTCAAAGCGCCAAATAAAGTTGAGGGAAGTTCCTGGCAATGTTGATCATAACTTAAAGATGGAAGCTGCTGAAGCCAAGCTGCAGGAGCTGAGGTCAAACATGGCTGTACTGAGTAAAGAAGCTGTTGCAGCAATGACTGCTGTTGAAGCTCAACAACAAAGATTAACTTTACAGCGGCTTATTGCCATGGTATTGTTTATCACATTTTATATATCTTATTGCCATGATATTGTTTATCACATTTTATATATCTTATTGCCATGGTATTGTTTATCACATTTTATATATCATGTGGTGTTCTACACATTTTGCAACTTGTTGATATTTTATTCCTCAAACATAGACATATTTTGTGCTACTTTATAGGTTGAATCAGAGCGCACTTACCATCAGAGAATCTTACAGATTCTCGATCAACTTGAAGGAGAGGTAAGTGATTATTTTACCATATCGTAATTAAGGCTGCTGATATTATGGTTGTTGTAATTTTAGATTAAAGATCAAATTGTTAACTATATCTTCATCCTCATTTGCTGATGGCTTTGATTAAAAGATGATATCTGAGCGCCAGAGAATTGAAGCCTCCTCAATTCCAGTTGTGGAAGACCCCATGCCACCACCTCCATCATATGAAGAATCTAATGGTGTATTTTCTTCTGAAATGGTTGATGGATCAACTGATTCTATGAGCTACTTTCTAGGAGAGGTACTTGTTACTTATCTATGCTTAAATTTCTGAAATGATTGATTGGCATTATTCTTACATATATCCTATTCTCTATATAACTCCTGCTTCTACATTCTGAAGGTTATGCATTCATATCAAGCGGAATCAGATGTTGAGTTGAACTTGTCGGTTGGTGACTATGTTGTTGTGAGAAAGGTATTTGTTTTATGTTGGCTGTTCTTTTCTAAACATTTTGAGCTGGTAATCCCATATCCTTTTTTCTTCATAGAATTTACTTGAACATCTATTACAATATGTTAATGACAACTTCATCCTCTTCAACCTTATGGGATACAATGGAAAGCATTGCTACCAAAAACCACAGATGGAGGATATGATAGCTAATCAACTTATATAACATAAGCATGCATGGCAAAGATTAAAAGGAGGACCTGATGCATAGCAGATCAGAAAATAAAAGTGGAAAGCCTGACTTTTGTTTATGGAATTTGTGGTACATGATATCGAATGGTAGGATGTATTAGTTGATAAGAGTGAGTGAAAAAGAAGGATTTGAATATGATTCCATGAGATAGATATTGGTTTGTTTTTCTGTTATTATTGGGTTATACCTTTGGGGGATAAAGATAACCATGACCATAAATAGGACGAAGTGCAGAGCTGTTCTTATGAGAGCGAATGTGGTTCCTCTTGGGGATTGTCTAGCTGGCTGGCATAACTTTGTGCTTGGCCATGGAGGGAGCAGGCCCAGATTACACAACTGGAGCAGGAATGCTAATCAGAAGACAACAAGAGGGAAGATGGGTTCTTAATCCTTCTCTAGAAAGGATGGTCACTGGTTAGGGTGGCAAGTGATGAACTGAAGATCAATATGGTCGAAGGGGCCCTCAAGTGGTCCTGTCCATCAAGGGAGGGAATTGTCTTGAGGGCTTGGTGCGTATCCCTGATCCTATCAATTCTTGGACCTACAAAGATGCAGCTAGTGGGGCCTTCAAAAGTGAAGGTATCCTTTTTTTCCCTCTCATTGCTTATAGGAGAGTTGATCAAGATCATTCGGCCTTTGCTGCTAACACCATGGTTCAAGTGGTAGAAGCAATAGGTAGTTCTTGTGAAGGTAGCCCTGCATCAAATTTCCATGTTGAGGTTAGTTTTTGATAGGAGGAAAGATGGCACTATAAGAGGGAGTGTAGGAATGGTGTCAAGTGCTATCACTATGGAGGCTAAGGGCATCTTAAGAAAAGTTGCTCCGCCAGTTTTGCTAAACTAATTTGATCTGATTGGAGGAGTAGAAAGAAACTTTTATGATATACTCAACTTAAATCTCTTAAAAGAAAATTTAGAAAATAGAAAAATTAGTGAAAGTAAAGTTTGGGCTCTTTTTTCTTTCATTAATTAAAATAAATCTGATTTACAAAGTCTCTATTTATATTAGTAAGATCGGTCCTTGTACATTTCAAGTAGGATTCGGATTTCAAGTAGTAAGTTGCTCCGCCAGTTTTGCTAAACTAATTTGATCTGATTGGGGGAGTAGGAAGAAACTTTTATGATCTACTCAACTTAAATCTCTTAAAAGAAAATTTAGAAAATAGAAAAATTAGTGAAAGTAAAGTTTGGGCTCTTTTTTCTTTCATTAATTAAAATAAATCTGATTTACAAAGTCTCTATTTATACTAGTAAGATCGGTCCTTGTACATTTCAAGTAGGATTCCTCTTCTAGTTAAAAAAAAAAGTTATAGCTTTCATGAAATAGGTTTTAGTGGAAAACATCTTGAAAGCTAAAATCCGGTAAGACGTAGATCTTGACTTTTACATCCACTTCTTTTAGCCACTTTGCCCAATTTTTCAATCGAAGTCTTTGTCTGAAAGAGAATTTTTGCTTAGATTGGTCCATTTTTGGGGCAAAAATAATTGAATTTATTGTTCAATGTGCTACACCCTTAAGGGGTGGCATCATGTCTTGTAGCTCAAAAACATACTTGATTTAAAAAAAAAAGCACCTCAATTAGACATTCTAGAAGTTTGGCACGTGATTTGGTAGATCTTACTCGTGCACCTTATTTAGTCCTCATAATGACCATAGTGGTTCACATTAAGTTTGGTGATTCTCCTTGATCATGGTTCTTCCTATTTAGGAAATTTAGCTCCTACTAAATTAGAATTGAAAATGGGAAAACTCTTGCCTCATCATCATATGGCTGAATCACTTAGCTTTGCTACGAAGTTGACCTTTCTAGCAAGGTTTGCCGCATTAAGTACTGGTAATATCAGGCCGCTTTGGTTTAGTATGGTGTGTATTGTACCAAATCGGTGATGTATTGGTTAGGTGGACTGAAAGGCTCCACCCACGTTTGCCACTGTAGTGGACCAAATCGGGTAGTTTAGTTTGGTATGGTTTGGTATGTCAGTACAAGAATGGTACAAGCGGTTCACCCCCATACCGAATCGAGAGGTTGAATCATTCTGATTTAGAATGATTCAGCTAACCCTGCTTTTTGGTTCGTTTGAAAAGAATTACCCATTCCGCATCTAGTTTTTGTGACCTTTTTCTTGACTATACAATCTATCTAGTGGTTTGGTGTTCTCTACCTATAGACCATCTGCAGTTGGTAGCATTGGATCCTAGCCTTAAGTCTTCATTTAATATGGAAGTCTCAAATAGCTTTAAATTCTTAACATTGATTACTGATTATTTCTTCATATAAAACAGGTCAATAGCAAGCCAAGCTAGAAGGTATTCTCTCCTATCTTTAGAATTTTAAAGGGAACACGTTAAATTTCCTTAGTTTATTTTCTTCACTTTTCAACATTTTTATTCCCTATGTAGAGTTAGACTAGCTCCCTCTCTTGTAAGTTGCACTCCATGCAATGCTTGTCATGTCGATCCTTTCCCTATTGTTATGATCTATGCAGCTGCTCCTCAACCTCATGGTGCACTTTTGTAATATTCTCAAGAAACCTTGGTGCTTGTGCTTAGTCTCCTTCCTTGTTGTTCTTTGTTGCAGAACCAATTGATAACTCTAGGTTGAAGGGGCTTTGTGGTAAATAACCTAAGCAGACTAATGGTGATTTTTGTGTGAAACCATGGATGGGTCAATTGTAAGCAGGATGGAGGTAGGGCAAGCTATCATCTAAAGTTCTTGGATGCTTGGAGTTGTAACCCTGAGGGTGATGCGCCATGTCTGTTTGTCCATTTATCTGTGAGTGGAAGGCAATGCTTTGCTTCAATTTGGTGTCCATCAGTCCCTACAGAGCTCTCCAAAAATTGCTTAGGAAATGGTTGTCTCTATTTGAACTTGTGGAAGAAGGCAGCCCTAAACTTTTCTGCAATGTGGAAATAATAAACAAGCTACTGCTTCTTTAGTCACCATTTTCTTGGAATCAGGCTCACCATCTTGTTGAATCAATCAAACACCACAAATTATTAGTCATGGCTTCTTGTTTTTGGCAAACCTCCTACAAAATCCATTGAAACACTTCCAAGGTCTATTAGGCACTAGCCATGATATATAAGTTCCCGGCTTTCAATTGAAGGTCTTTGATGTGATACATAGTACACAACCCTTGATGAATTAGGCCAATCAAGGTACCTTTTCATGTTCATCAAAGTCTTCTCCACCCCAAAGTGTCTTGCAACATTTGAAGTGTGAGCCTTTTGAATCCAACGTATCCTATCAGCAGCCTGAGGATTTGTAAACCTATTCTCCTATATGGTAATCCATCTTTCATGGTGAACTCTGTCAGCAAGCCTTTATTCAATTTCCCCAACTTTTCTTGAAAATTTGGATTTGTTGCATAGAGGTCCTTATGATTGAGTGGTTGAATCTATATTGCAACCACTAGATTTGAGATTGCTGTTGATGAAGATTTGGACAATAAATCAGCTAAGTTCTTTGTAGCTTCTTTCTTATATTTGATCAATAAGTTGAATTGCTATAGATAAAACATCCACTTCATTTCTCGAGCCTGCTGCAACTTGGACTGTGTATGGAGGAATTGAAGTGGCTTGTGCTCTATGTGCACAATTGTCTTCTAGCAAGCTTGCTTCCTGATGCTTCGTGGCTTCATGCAGGCTATACAACTTTCTTTCGTTTGTTCAATAATATAGCTTCAACCCTTGGAATATCTTGTGAGTTGTACACTATTGGTTTCCCATCCTATATGAGGATTGGTTCTAGTGCATATCTTGGTGCATTGACCTCAATCTCAAAGGTTCTTTCTGGATTGGACCATGCTAAGATTGGTGCTTTGCAAATCTTCTTCTTCAGAAGCTGAAAAGTGTCTTTATGTTGCTTTTATCAAATTGTGTAATGGTGCTACAATCACTAAGAAGTGTTTGAAAATTTTTGACATAGTGGCATGCACCCTTGAAGCTTTTGGTAACTGCACCTTCTTTGGATCAATTTTTAACTCACTTTTGCCAACCATGAAGCCCAAGTACACTAAAGATTGTTTCCCAATCTTGCATTTCTTGAGATTCAGCTTCATCTTGTCTTCTTGCGGTGCCTTTAGAAGCTTCATGATATGTTCATGATATCGTCGAGATACAGAATCATGAAGTCTTCTATGAAAGGCTGTGGTACATCATTCATCAACCTCATTAAGGTGGGCATTGCAAAAATTGAAAGACATGACCAGCCACTTGAACAAGCCCTGTCCTGTCTTGAAAGTTGTCTTCCAAGTGTCTTCCTTGCAAACCTGGACCTAATGGCAGCTAGGTTTCAAGTCCAGCTTGGTGAAGTAGTGTGCATGCTTGAGTTGGTCCAGCAGGTCATCAATTCAGGGCAGACGGTATTTGTTCTTGATGTGATCCTGTTTAGGGCATGGTGGTCAGTGTACATCCTCCAATCACTATCTTTCTCTAGCACTAGCATCATAGGAGACCTAAAGGGTGAGTTGCTATTTTTGATCACATTTTGGTCCAATAACCCTGTGATCCATCTCCTAATCTCTTCATTCTCCATCACTAAGTTGTGATAATCCAAGCTATGCAAAGGTGCATCCCTGACTTGTTAATTCTTGTGCTCAATTTCTCTTTTAAGTGGTAGCCCCTTTATCTCTTGAAATAAGTCTAGAATCATCAATAAAAAGCTTATCTCAACTTTTTGACTTAGATTCAGGATTTCTATCAGAGGCTTCAAAATGCCTTTCATTTAGTAACTAGGTGGGTTCTGATGCACGTTACTATTTTCACTTGCATGAGAAGAGTTGTTGAGCAGATTACTTATTCTTTTCTGTGTGGGATTGTTTGTGGCACCTATTTTTTTTCTTTATTTGAGGTAGTTTCTTACTTTCTTCTACTTCACCAGTTCTTTTTATCTTATATATATTTGTTCTGTGAATAATAAATTTGTTTTGCTATTTCCTGCTTCCTCTTATCGTTATAATCTGAAGAGCAGTCATGGCCTTCACAGGTGTCTAGTAACGGTTGGGCAGAAGGTGAATGCAAGGGGAAAGCTGGATGGTTCCCTTATGGATACGTTGAAAGACGAGAACGGGTTCTGGCAAGCAAAATTGCTGAAGTATTTTAATATTTTCACTTGTCTGTTACGGGAAGCATGTATTGATTGGCTTGAACCTGACAAGAATCATATATGAAGAAGCAGGTGTTTGATAATCCATGTTTGTATGCATGACTCTTGATTTTGATTTGAATTTCATCACCAGCACCCTGATTTATTAACTGATGAATTATTCGTGATCCCATTTTAGTCCAATGCTTTATGTGCGTTTAATTATAGTGCAGGTACAGGTGTTAAAGAAGGAAAGTTGGTCTCTTGAAAAGTTTCAAAATTGTGGTTCGGGTATTAATGTTATGATTGGATGAGTAGTAAGGCCAGTGTTACGTAAATTGCTTGAACTTCTTGTTGAATTTGCAAATCACATGATTAACAATGCATGTGTGCGAGTGTAATGCTTTAAGTTTATTCGCTGATCCAATTGTTAGTAGGTTGGATTCACGTAGTTTTAAAAACTCGAGTGTAAGTTAATTGATAGTAGAAAAATTTGAGTTATAAGTTTTTCAAACTTTTCTTTTCTATCCGATGTGAGAATTACAATCTTCTTTTGGCAATGTCTTCGTCGCCTTGTTATGGAACCTTACCATCATTCAATGTAACTTTATACACTCGGATTGACTTTGATACTATTTATGGCATTTCAAATTTGCTTACTGGTTTAATTAATCTATTAGCAAGTTAGATTTATGAGGTCTTAAAAACTTGTTAGACTTGGCAAACGCTTGAATATAAGTTAAATGGTAACATGGGTTATAAGTGCTTTAATGTTTGATGTAAGACTATTTTGGATATTACAATTTTCTTCATTTTATCAGCTAATGTTCTTATCATATGCTGCAAGCAAGTGAGAATTTACCTTAAGTAGGTTCAATAGTATTGCAGAGATAGCTTCATGTCATGATAGGACTTTCTTTACTATTGTTTCATAGATAGTCTTTTCTTTTTACCTATCAACTTACGTACTTTAGAGTTAGTTTTAATACCATTTGTAATGCTTCAATTTTATCTGTTAGTTCAATTAACTTAGCAAATTGGATCCATAATCTTAAAAATTCGAAATAAGTTAATTGATAACATGTGAATTTGAATTATAAGCTCTTCAAACTTTTTTTTAAAATTTAATGTGGGATTATTTTGAGGTGTTATGGTATGAGTCACTGTAACAAGCAGGTTAGTTTCACCATAACAAGCAGGTTTGTCAAGGAAACAAACCACCCTATAAGAATGTGTTAATCTTTTGTAAAATTTGCCCCATCACTGTTTATCTCCCGGCCTTAGAAGAGCTGTGCACGTTTAGCTAGAATCCTTGGGCTAGAGCTAGCTCGTGGGGGCTTTAAGCCATTCATTTATCTTGCCGGAGCTATGCTAAATGAAGCTTATCGGCAAGATTATCTATTATAATCATGCAAATGGTTATGCAATCATGACTCTGCCGCAAAAGGTCATGCAACTATAACTCGGCCACAACCTTCTCATCATCAATTGTTAGCAGATTTATTTAGCTGTAGTGTGGTAATAATTGTTTATAACCTACATAAAAAGGTTGGGTTGCATCGAAATTGTGGTGTAATAAGTTAACCACAGTCTCAGTGACCTTCCTCGTGCAAAGACTTCAATTTCTCCCTTGCCCTCTGCATAGCTTATTGTAACATGATACCTGACCACAGCTAAGACACCGATGTATGAAAGCAGTCAGTCTCCAGCCCATCTTCATCTTTTGGTTTTCTTGGTTTTGCATGCATGTCTAATTCTTTTCATTTCTTTAAGCTGCTAGGTTTGAAGCCTCGAAGGGCCCACAGGATGTTGATTAAACTGACCTCCGTGACAACACAAAGAGGGTGGGGTGATGAGAAAAATCGCCGGGCTTTTCTCAACCACAAATTATTAAGGATAAAAATAAGAGAGAGTTATGAAATAATTCAATGACGAGAGTGGCATTTTTTTTTTTCTTTTTCTTTTGTTGAGCTGGTTTGCAGTTATACTTGTGCTGTCTGGTGGACAATTTTACCTTAACGTCGCTTTGTGAAGGAAACAAAACAGTGGTAATCAGCAAGCTGGTACACGAGATTATTCCTACGCTGCACCAATTTTTGCGTGTCACGGAAGATTTGTGCCTTCAAGAGGGAGAGTGGTGTGGGAAGCAGTACCAAGTGAAAGATCTCCCTGGTGCATGACCAAGATGTATATTGGCAACGCAAGTTCCCTCAAATACTATTAATAAAGAGAAAAACTCCTTCCACCCGCCATCTTCCTACCATTACCCTTTGCTTGTCATGCCATCTCACGGTATCCACCTCCCCTCTACTCAACATCGCCTCGCTCTCATATTTCTCATACACCCATCCGGCGACCCCAAGTGAAGGAAGCAAGAATTACTTGATTGTCAATGCCAAAAGCATGCAGTAACAGTGGAAGGAACCTCAACACTATAACCAAAGCATGAGTGCTATTTCCATAGCATTTGAGGATCCTCCTTGTTGACTAGCATGTGCTAAATTGCCCTCACGGGCACGAAACAAGTCAGTCCCTGCAAGTCAACCAGTAGACCTGACTGTCTAATCCTATGAGCTAGCATAGAGAAGGTTGTCAGAATGATAATGCTATGGAATCCTGAGGATCATTTGAGTACTCCCAAGTTAAAAGATAAGAATACTTGTTAACAATGTTGTCACATAAAAGAAACATCTAAAATAGTTAAATCCAAGAATAAGTATCCATTGTGATCAATCTGATGCAAATTACCGTATCCTTGGAAATGCGGAGGCTGCAGAGTATATGACGATTTGAGAATTGCTATACCCAGCCGTTTCAATCCACCAGCCCATCTTTCAGAGATTAAGGCAACGAGTCTAGAAGAACCACATGCCATGGGGATGCATCGCTGGAAAACTTGTCCAACAAATTTTCCTTCTCTCTTTTCCTCTTTTTCTTGATGGAGAAAACTCCTTAGGTCCCTTCTCTCACTTTCTTTTTGTCTCACCTTCTCCATTTTAGTCATATGATCAAACTAGGGAACACCCCCCTCTATTTTTAGAGGGGGTACCCTTCCTCTCCAGAGGCATTCTAGAGAGGAAAGAAGAAGGGATAGTGGTGTTTTTTGGCCGCCCCTTCTAAAGTGTCCTATAGAACTTCAAATTGGGGAGGGACAAGGGCACCTCACTTCAGGTATTCCATATAACAAGGGCACGAGCCTAAGGACCAACTCCAACTTGAGTCTAACCTAACATTCAATTAAGTCATGCCTTTATTGACTGAGCCTAGCCCAAACCAACCCTCAGAGCTAGTTCTCTAGCTTAATCACTTCTCTAATATATAATTAGGTCCTTTCTTAGTCCAATTAATGAAAGAATCCTCAATTAGAATCCAATCTTAATTATAAATTGGAGATAGATTAATCATGCTAAATGAAGTATTGGGATATGCCAAAGATCTATTCTACAGGTCCGCATAGTCATGCTTTAGCTACACGATTTAACATAAGGATATGGGGCCTATAATACATTATTGAACTACTTGGTATATGTTAAAGATTTATTTTACAAGTCTGCATAGTTATGCTTTAACTACACGATCCAACACGAGGGTATGGAGCCTATAATACATTATTGAACTAGTTGTTGGACAAGATAAAATCGAATGGTCTCCCTCTTTTCGTATATGTTATGCCTTGTAATTCAATCCTCCACCATTCCATTGTGCTAGAATGATCATTGAGTATGTTATTGTTAGACCTTTAGTCATTTAGTATCATAGCCCATTGAAATTCTAAGTCATGCTAAACATTGTTTTACAAAAACTATTAATATGAAATTTTCTTTTTAAAAATTAGTAATTAATATACATAATAATTTGTAAAAAATAATTATTTTTAAAGATCTTAAGATATTGCTTAGTCCTTAAGATTTATATATCTAATATATTTCTATTCTAATATGGACATCATGCTATTGTAATGATTTCAATATTAGATGATTTGAATCTCACAAATATTTAAATCTAGTAAACCACTATATTCCTTATTAAGGGCAAAGTCCATAGTGTCATGGTTAACACATGAGTTTGGCCTTAAATTTATTAAACTCTAAAGTATAATAAAGTGTCCTATTCTTCAGATCAAGTGACTAATTTTAAACTTGTAATCTTGAATCACTCCTTTATCCCTAATAGTGCTTTATAAGGTGAATTGCTAGCATTGATTATTACAGTGAAAGTCTGACCTCTTGAAAGAGGAACTCCATTTTGTCCTTATCTTTCTTGATATCCTTATAGATACAACGCCCAACCCTATCCATATTTATGAGTAATTTTTGGATATGTAGATGCATCTAATTCTTCCTTTTGACCCTATTCACTTGGATAAATCATTGTACTATTTGCAAACTCTTTTTTGGCTCTATGATCGATGTGTGAGATACGTACTCTATACTATTAATGATCATGGTAAAGTAATGTGGTATATATTTATAATTATATAACAAATGACTTTTAGGGCATTTACTATATTCAACAATCTCCGCTTACCTTTAAAGCCTTTTGTGAGTATATTTTGATCCATCCCATCTATAGGAGCTATAAAGGCTTTTCCATTAAGGATTTAGTTAGTGGATTTGCACATTCATTGTTGAAGTAATGAATAAAATTGCACCTCTTTCCTCTCATAAATATATCTAATAATGTGATAGTTCATTCCATCTGCATTATTTTATGATAAGACCTTTCATCTATATTTTAAGTTATAGTTCATCTATTGCCACCAAATAAGGGAATAAGCCATTGTGTGAAAGGGGTGCTCCTAGCTCAGGCATGAACTTCTTTAACCACATAACTTTTATTGTTGCATCTGATGTGCTAATAGTATATTTTACCTTGGTTATAGAGTTTGCAATGTACTTTTGCTTCACATTATGCCAACACAGGCAACTCCATTGTTAATGGTTAGTATATTCCTTGAAGTAGAGGCCTGATTATTCATATATATCTACTAGCTCCAAGTTGTCACCATTACACACAAACATATAATCCTTAATATTCTTAAGATACTTTATAATATACTTGACTCCTTTCTAGTATTTCTTCTCTAGTTTGCTTTGATATCCGGATACTAATGCAATGGTGTAGCAAATGTTTGGTCTGGCACACAGTATACTATATATTAAACTACCTATAACTAAAGCATAAGGAGTCTTAGCTACGTGTTGGATCTCCCTTTGAGTCTTTGGCATCAAATCATCTGATAGATAAATGTCATATCTGAAGAGTAACATCATGAGCTTTGTTGGATCCATCCTAAATTGGGTACGCCTAATTCCACCTATCCTATAATAATTTAATGCCCAGAATATATCTAGCCTCTCTTAAATCCTTTATAGAGATGTAATAGGACACTAACAATTATGCAATGAATATGATGGACGTATAGTTTAGTTCCTCGTAAGGATAATATCACTATATAAGGCATTTGAAAATTAATGTTGAGTTTCTCAACCTCCGTATAGATAAAGAACTCTGTTAGGTTTTGCTTAAATTCATATTTCTTGACTGATGATGAAATCCCTCATTCTAGCTCTTGGAAGCTTGTTTGGAGCTATAAATTAACCAATTGAATTTATAAATTGTGTTTGTGCCTTGAAGAGAGATAAATCCCTTTAGTTGGATTATATACATGTCTTCATACAAATTTTTATTAAGGAATGCAATCTTAAAATCTATCTGCTAAATGTCATAATCATAGTAAGCTAATATATCTACGATAATCTCAATGGACTTTATCATGGCCATAGATAAAAAGATTTCTTTATAATCTATTTCTTATACTTGAATATAATCTTTAATCCCAATGGACTTTGTCGTGGCCATAGATAAAAAGATTTCTTCATAATCTATTCCTTATACTTGAATATAATTTTTCACTATGAATTAAGCCTTGAAGGTTTCAACATTCTCAACTACATCTTTTTTCTTCTTGAAGTTCCATTTTCATGCAATAGGTTTACCCTTATAGCTGGATTGACAAGTATCCAAATGTTATTAACCTTTATGGTGCCTATTTTTGATTATATAGCCTCACTCCATTTAGAGGAATCAACATCAATGAGTGCTTCTTCATGATGGCTTGGATATATTTTCTTACCTTTGAAAGTAATAAGAAATGGGGATAATTACATTTTACCTACTTAGGTATAGCTTAATTTCACTTAGCTCACTTTTGGTTTGAAAAGTAGCACTTAACCTACTTGAAGTAAGCTATGTTTGAGTTTATTAGGTCCTGTTACCCACCTAAGGGTTCAAAACATGGTAGCATGGCTTATGTCTATTATTTTTTCTTTAAATTCAAAGAACGAAACTCTCTTAAATCAAGAAAGAGTCAATTTTACTTACTTTTGAAGTGATTTTCCTCCTCATTTTGAGGAATCGAAGCTCTTCTCACTACCCTTGATATTTTTGGTTTGGTACTTTGGATTTTTTTCAATTTGAAATATTTTGATAAATTTTTATGGATTTTTGACAAATTTTCATGGTTTGAGATGAGTAGGTGCGCTTTATCATGTTTTCAAGTATATCTTCATTTCATATTTATACTTTGGTGATTTCAAGATTCAAAATTCAAATTCAATGCTTTATCTCAAATTGAAAACCAAGTATTCGAACTTCACACCAAAGTTGATTGTTCTAATTAAAGTAGACTTCAAAAGATACAAGAATCCAATGATTTTAGAAGAAAGCTCAAGTAAAATCAATCCTCAAATCCTCTTCTTCACCTTTTTTTTCTAAGCATCCCATGTCAAATGAACCATCAGGAGGTCATGAGACCTAATAGACTCGAACAAACTCAGATTGGTTAAGTACTACTTTCCAAAGTATTGGTATACTAAATGAAATTGTGCTATATCTCAAGTGGGTAAAGCATAATTATATCTAAGAAATATCTTAATTAGGTTGGTGAACCACATAAGCTTTTACCTCATCCTCTAACGTTTTCTCACAAAAACTAGATCTCTTGAGAGAGTAACACTACTTTGAGCCTAAGGCATGATATCTCTTGTTTCTTCCAAATCCATATCATGCGGACCCTTTGTGAGAAAAGATCCATATCAGTGCTAATGTGGATGCCCATTGCAATAGTATCTATATTTGCCTAACACGAATAAATATTGGTTATGGATACATTGATATTTGATCCATATCCAATTAATTTTCAGCCCTAACCTATTTTCAACTTTAAATTTACAGCAGATTGGGTTTCTTTGTATAGTGATTTTACGGCATTCCATTGAATGTTTTCAGCTCAGGATTTCTTTTTTTCATTTTTTTCTGATAAATCGGTGAACAGCTCAATAGCAAAACTCAAGGAATGCATTGCTGGAATTCTAGAAGTCACACAATCAACAAAATGTCTTATTTGTTAGCTATATACCAATCATGATTTTCTTCTCTTGCAACTAGTCCTATTTCGGTCGTGAATGTTAAATTAACCATTCCGATTCAATTGAACCCATTAAGGTTTTCCAGCATTTCATTGTAGGTCACATTTTTGCAATTCAGCTAACAAAAGCAGCAGCATGGATATCTTGTGTACGCATCACTATTGCACCATAGCCCACGCCTAGAAATTTCGCACTATAAAGTACGCTACAAGTCTAATCATTCGATCCTTTACACCACACAAGCTGCAAGGCATGGTACTAATCTCTGTAAATGCTCAAAGGGTCCTATGATGGTTTGGAATGAAACAGTACTTACTGTGGATCAGCAGATAACGATTTTTTACTAAGTTTTCCCACTTTGAATTCTCCACGCCTGACAGCAAGAAATAAGTTTTCATTTGGTTTTGGCAATTCAGTGAGCAAATTTTTGTCAAGCAGACTGAAGTACAGGCATCGCCCATACTGGTATAAAAGAGCTTTCCCAGCCTCAAATGCTATCATAATCAAGTTCTATCAAAACCATCAAAAGGTAGGCACAGTAAATGAACTATAGGCCATTGTGAAATAAGAGATCATTCTCATGGTTCTCGACAGAAGAATCTCATTTGAAATCTTGCTATAGTAAATCAATCTGGAATAAGTTACAACAATCAAGAAATTACAAACATAAATAAAATTACATAACAAGGGATATTTACTAAATTTTCCTCCCTTGCACTCTGCTCCGAACTAGCTGAAAAAGAATAATATTTTCGGAGGTGGTTATCAGGATGAAGTTTCTCTGCAATATAACTTTCTTCGATCAATGCCTCCTATCCAACAGAGGAATGATTCCATCAGTAGCATCAGATATATTGCAAAATGCTGAAGTAGGAACAGATGTTTGTGGCCATCAGGCAGATATCTCCATCTGAACTATATGAATCGAGAAGAAATCACTATGTGGATTTCACCTTCACAAGCTCCCGTTGATAATATTCATCGCTGTATAGCATGCCATGAGGAGAAGTAAGCCGCTGCAAAGCAAGCGAAAATCGTGCCTGGTGTGCAAGTTCAATCAATCAGTATCAGATGTAATAATTTATCAAAAGTACCATACAGTCGTGTCACTTCAGAAATACGTTACCCATTGAAACCCAACTAGGGCCCACCAGCAGCCTGGCAAACCACAACCTCTACTGCAAACAAGCTGATTTTAGGAAGAAATGGAAAAGAAAAAAGTTACTGACGTATGGGAAGTTTTAATATATACATGCAAAACAAAGGAGGAAAAATAAAGAGAACATTGTTGTAGAAAAGATTGTTTCAATCACTCATGCTAGCTACAAGAAGTAATATCAGAAAAAGATTACATAGGGCATCAGAGTAGAAACTGCACCAACAAGGATAAATCTAGGTATTCCTTAAATACTCCTTTGGATTGTTCTAATAAAACCCTGGACCAACTTAAAGTAACCCAATCCAGTAGGACTCTTCCTTGTTATGTAACGAAGTTCCATTGTTGTCCAGCAGGAATAAAAGACTCAAAATCACAAACCATATCCTTCTTTGTTGGTAACAACATTTGAGATTCCATTGTGAGGTGGGAGGCGCCCTATATTTTGCTTTTCTCCTTTCCTAGCTCCCATATTAATAAAAGATAGTTAGGATTTGGAACTTACCAACCCAATCTACGTATGATTTCTTTTAAAATAATAATGCCCCCCTTAAAAATGCAAAAACCGGTTACACTTATCAACTATTAAAATTAATTAAAAGAAACTTGTGCTATCTGTTTTGAAACTGTCTCAGAAAAACTCAGTTTGGGACTCTGATCATTTTGCTGAGCTCCTGCATCACTAGGCATCTACAAGTAGCTCATTGCCTATCAATAAAGCCTCCCTAAATGTTTCTAATATCATCTTCCTATGTCATTGTATCAGCACTCCAAGCTGGTCAACCATATTGTCATTTGCTTAGATAGCTAGCTTGTTCTACACCTAGTCGAGTCAGCAAGCCTCACAATCCTATTGGCAGACTTCTTTACCAGCTTCATCAACTGAGTTTCCACCCGATGAATGCTATGATTTTAGATGTTCTCTCAACCATTAGCATGATAGCTTGACGCTTGCAGTGATTTGACTCCATTTGTGGTAATGTTTATCAAGTTGCCTTTGCCCAATGTGTCATATTCAAGTTTGCCATTTCATGCCACTTTTTTTGGTGCCATCTGGCTGGTCTACTTACCTCTCCTTCAGCTTGGCACCTTATTCGGAATTCAAGTTTATCCTTTTGCTCATATTGGCACCCTTTTAAGCATCAGCTCATCATGTAGAACATAGACATTCCACTTCTAGTTGCTCTTATTACCAATGTAATCTTTTTTCTTAACATATCTGCTACTTGTTATGTGGTTGGTTTATCTTTCATGGTAAACAGTGCATCTATGGTCTACCTTGAGTCTAACAGCTGCAAGGTGTATTCTTTGATTGCACAGTACTCTGCTATGGTGCATAGGTCATAGCCCATTTTTGATCCAATCAAGGATCTCCATATCCATCATCTAAAACAAAGATCCAAATGCCTGAAAAGAGAACTCGTCAGGAAAACTTATATGATGAGGGGCCATCGAAGCTCAAAGAAAAAGCATGACTACAATGAGAGCTATATCAAAATATGCTTGAAGGAAGATCTTTTGAGCTTCATGCTAAGCTAATGTGGTGGGATGGAACATGCAGTAAAAAACACTATATTGATAAGCACTTCTTCAAACAAAAAAACAAGATGATACTTAACTCATAAGTATCTAATGAACTTAAATTCTGAAGTTCATTTCCAAACACATCAAAAAATTCAATCCTACACACATTGGTCAAAAAGGAAGCCTCAACAACAATAATAGTATTAAAATCTTCATTTAGAGACACTTGCATGATATCTAACATTGAGTTAGTTTCCAAGACATCTTTAATCGCCCAAAATCAAAGGTGTCCCTGTGCCAACAAACTTTCAAAAAATTATGGAAAAACCATTCTAGATCCCATATTTTGAAGGATGATTTATCTTTCATTTTTATCCAAAATTTTATATTTCTTTCTTCTAAAAATTCATGTTAGATAAGTTAGAAGGCTAGTAAGAGTTAGAATCAATGTTTAATAAGAAAATTTGAATCTTACGGTAACTAAGAAAGTTTATTGCATTTAGGAGATCTCTCCTAAAATCAGCACCCAGTTGTCCTCTTCTAATATTAAGTAATAATTGATAAAATTTTTGAAGCTCCTCTTCAATTCCTTACTTGAAGTAATTTCATACTGTGGTGTGAGAATGCAATCCCGTGAGAGGCAGGAAGTTTTGAATGTTTCCTACAGTGTTCGAAGTGCAAGCCTGAAGACCCTTAAGAGGTTCAAAATTAAGAATGGATTGTAATGGATAAGCCACCAAAATACTATTTTCAAACTAAACTTGGATTAGGCTTAGTACAGATATGCCTTCCAAAGGAAAAATTGTCCCCGTAGGGAACATAAGGGCCGATAAAAGCAAACTAAGTACTAGCACCCCAAAATGCACTATTGAAGCCTATGCTTGCTCCTCCCTTTCCTCACTTCCAAGAGGCAAAGGGATTGGATTTTTGAAGGGAAACTCATGGAAGAATCTATTGGATGTATGGCCTTAACTGATTAACTAGCTTTTGATGAAGAAAAAGAAGGCAACCCAAAGATAGACCCATTGACTCAAGAAAACCTCTTTATTCCCAAAAATAATGAGCCTAATATGCAAGAGGAGACTGAAGTCTATAATGTGTATGTTAATCGAACTCCTTACATAGATAAATTTGAGGCTATTACAACTTACACTATTTTGATTCCTCAAGTGTCAAATCTTTTAGAGTTGAGAAATTAATGCAATCAAGGATCTTCATATCTACCACTTGTCTAAACCAAAAATCCTGATGCCTAGAAAAAGAACACATTAGGAAAACTTGTGAAATGGATGACCTTTGAAGCTTAAAAAAAAAAGCATGACTATATCAAAATCTAGATCTGAATGAGATTGCAAGGCAATCCTTTAAAATTCATATTAAGCCAGGATGATGGGATGGAAATCCTATAAGACCATTAGACTGATAAGCACTTTTTCAAAGAAGAATACAAGATGACAAATAGCTCATAGGTGTCTAGTGAGCTTAAACTCTGAATTTCATTTTCAGCTGCATTAGAATAGACAATCCAACAAACATTGGTCTAAAAGAAGAGTTCACTAGCATTAATATTATTAAAGTCTTCATTTAATGATACTTTCATGACATCCAGCAATAAGTTAGCTTTCCAAAGCATCTGAAATCACCTAAAATGGTGGTCACATGAGGAAGTTATTAACAATCTATTGAAGAAGTTATTTTTATGTTTATTTCTTCTAGAAACTCATATTAGATAAGTTAAAAGTTTAATAGGAATTAAGAATCTATTTTTATTTATTTATTTAATATTATTGCATTAACTTCTTAAAAAAAATTAGTATCTTAAGAGAACTAGGTAAGTCTATTCGCCTAAGAAGATCTCTTCCATAAATAATCCTTTATTGTAATCTTTTGATATCATATAGACCTTAATAAAATTTTTGAAGCTCTTCGGTTTCTTACTTGAAGTGATTCTTTGCTTATCATGATGTGGCACTATGATCTCATGAGAGGCTACCAGTGTGAGGTCAAAGGCTTTAAGCATTTCCCATAGTGATCAAACGTGCAAGACCAGTATAAGGCCAACAATTATCCCTTTGGTTGTGCTTCTTTGATCTCATGTAAGATAAGGAATCCTATAAGGTCCTTTGCCTACATCAAATTTGGCATCAAAACCAAATTTGCATCAGATTTTAGTATTAGAGCCAAGCCTATAACAATTTTTGCTATGTTTACCACTAATTTACTTACACAAATTTCTAAAGATTTCTAGTGCATGCATGGTCTTTAGTATGGTGGCATGCACCTAGCATACAATTTTGTTAAGTCCAATTGTTGACTTCATACCCTCTAAGGATAGCATTCTCTATGATTTTCAGTCCTTTCATATTAATAGAACAATGATATGCAAACCATCAAATAAGAAATCAGATAGTTTGTAAGACATTTCCTCATTAATAAACATACAATACAAATGTTGCTTAATAACAAGAAATTAATTAAAAGAAGCATAAAAATTCATACTAATCCAACAAAACTTAAACTTCTCATAACTTCCAGGTTCATTGAAGAAAGACCAAAATCACTCATAGCAGTTTGCACCAACTTATTATTCATTTAAACTAAAAATATAATCTTAAAAAACATAGTATATGGACTTGTTGAGAAATTTACTAACTTGTCAAATTTATATGCTTCTCAAGGAAAAGGTGTAACTTTATCAAATGTATCATACCAATAGTACAAGGCCACTAAAACAAAAGCATCCACTCATCGACAAACTTAAAAACCTAAGATCTCGGCCAGCCTGCACAAATAAATAAATGAAAAGTATTAAATATAAATGTAAGCAAGCTATGTGTTATCCAATGAGAATGAAGAAAGGCCTTAATCTATATAGCAAGCATATCAATTTCATAGAAAACAGTTAACTATGAGCTTGTTCAACATGTCATCTGTCTGGAAGCAAATGAAAGGCCATGCGGTAGCTGAACCTCTTTCAGCCAAATAGATCTTGCATATTAGTAATCAATTTTTAAGTTCTGCTAAGTAGTAGCAGTTAAAAGTTCTGCTAAGTAGTAGCAGTTAAAACTATCTTAGAATCACTTAAAGATTATAAGCAGTTGACTCTTATCATGGTTGTTATGCAATTGCTAGAAAGTGCCAAGTCACTAAATGATACAATGCGCCCTATAATAAGCCATGCGTTCATTATATAATAGCTTTGAAATATCTAAATAAAAATCAACAAGCATGGAACCAGTTAATCTAAATGTTCCAAATGGGACAAGTATTTGGCAACCCAAATAATCAATAAAATGATTTGCGTGAAATGAAACAAAGTGTCACGTGGAGCCATAAATATGAGTAATCATATACATAAGCATCAAGATATGCTTATGTTCTTGTGAATTGTGAAAAATGATGATGGATCAAAGTTCAAGCAAATATGTCAAAAAGTCCTCAAGCATGGTTCACCGTCTTGGTACTGAGGGGCGTATCAGTAAAATTCTAACACATTGTCACTACATCGAGTACACCCCTCGTACCAACTATCAGTATACCCTCCATACTAGTACTAATACAGTACTATTTGGTACAACGGCACACCGACCAGTATAGCATACCTTACTGACCTCAAGAAAAAACATAGAAAGAAACCATGCTTTCTTCCCCTTCGCTAACCCATTCAATTTTGGTGAATTAATAAAAATTCTTGGAAGATGCCACTTCCATGTGATCAAGAACTTTTGTGGGTATATTTTCAAGTAATCCATGGTATAGGGTGTCACGCATTGCTTTGCCCACTGCTCTACATTGGCCCTAACAAGCTAGCATGGACTAGTTAAGGAGGTGATCTTAGCTCATCAAAGCTTTGGTTGGCTTTGGTAACCCTTAAGCCAGCCAATCATGGATCCTCATCATCAAATATGAAGCCATTATAAAGTGGGTCATCGTATTACAGCTCCATCTCCATATTGTACTTCAATCTAAGCTATAAATTGCAGTGCATACATGCCAAATCATTTAATCTTTTTCAAGTCATGCAATTCCTTTGCTTGCTGTGTGTTAAGGAAATGGTTGAGCAGTTGAACTCTCAGTCGCTAGAGGAGGTCATTTGTGAAAGGATCTGAATTGTTATCCTTTTTAGGTTTTTAGATGTCCTACCAAAATGGATCCACCACTCAGCTGTACATATGATCAAGCTAATTGCATATTAGCCACTACATATTATAAAAATGGAGCCACCACTCAGTTGAAAATATGATCAAGTTAATTGCATATTAGCCACCAAGTATTATAAGCTATTAGCTAAATTTGACTCCATGTCCAAGAATGCTTGCATTCATATCTCCTTTGCTTTCCACTATTCTCTTCTTAGGAAAGCTACTAGAAGCCTCCCCAAATGCTAGTATGTGGAATACACACCACCATTTATAGCATTATTTTGCAGTCTTGAATAGACAAAGTACTATTCCCATTGAATTCAATTTACCTCATCTATGCATTGGGTTGCAATGGTGGCATCGGTCTCCATTTTATCAATTACATTGTGCAACAGGATCGGCAGTTCCTCATGCACGTCTATGCCTGAGAGTATCTACCGAAATCTTAGATTAAGGTAGTATGCTCCCAACATAGCATTTGATTTAATTAGCAAGCAAAAAAAATCAAGACAGATTTAGGCAATTTGGATTACCTGCTACATAAAAATCTTTGCCCATCTGGTAATCCCACCTCTCTTTAATGATGTTTGATATTTCACAAGCATGTCTTAGATCTTCCCCTGATCTGAATCTTGGCAGTCAACATCATGTGGTACAAGAAAGCCATTTGGGGGTACCTGTTACTATCAACAAGTTTGAGTGCTTGATACAGGGGTGATTGTGACCTAACCACTGCTTCAACCTATTTACAGCACTGTTGGCAAATCGCTGTCCCTTCCACATGGCTCCGCTTTGTGCAATGTTTGTTCCCTTGCAACACTGCACTCAAACATTTGGCACAGCCCTACCTTCTTCCCAGTGATGCTACGAAGTGCAATATAGTGCACGGTGAAGTAGGCGATTTTTGGCCTCAGTATCTCACCACCAGTATGCTTCTATCAGTGCAAACACCTTTATGGTTATACAAGAATTTATTGATGGTCTGGGCTATCTCCACCACTTGCTTCAGCCTCCAAATCTTGTCTATATCTATCAGAATAAGGTCAAGGGAGTGGAAATGTGGGATCTAGAAAATGCATGGTCTTCTAAGCATCAAAATATATCTTGCATCCTTGTAATGCGGTCTATTATTCATAACCAGCCACATAACATGCTCCACCCCTATATCATTTGAAACCTCCATCATGCTATGGATGCACTGATGCTGACAAGTTAATCAAGTGCAACCATGTGCAAAGCAGCATGTTGACATAGCCATCTTGGCCTAGGATCAGGTACAGCCAGAATAATGGATACAAGAGAACTAGATGACAGAGAGAAGATGCACAGTCATGGGAGTACAAGATAGCTAGTGTAAACATCCACTGGCCCAACTTCTTAGTCAACAACCTCAGGATTCTCTTTATAAAAGGAGTTTGGGATCCAAACGAAGAGACATGGTCAACACCCTACAACCCTACAACACATATGAATCATGGATTCTCTGTGCTCTTTATCTTAGTTTAATATCTGTAACATCATTTTGTACAAGAAGTGCTACCCTAGACCAGGTGAATAGCCTTTGTACTAGCTTAATAGTGAAGATAATGAAGGTACCTTTCTTTCTCTTTGTTGTTACCTCATTTACAGTATTATCCCCAACTCTTCTAGGAATGTGAAGTCTTCAACTGCAAGGCAATTTAAAGAATTCCGGTCTCCTACCCTTATCTATTGACCTCACCACTAGACTTACCCTTTAACGACCTCTTGCGCATCATGTGAGCAGGTCGTGACTCTTTTTCATTGTCTGCCTATGCTGCAGTGGGCTGGAGGGTCCACAAATGGGCATGTCAGATAATTAATTGACTTCAGGTAGAATGCCTTCTTATCATAATATGTTAGAAAGCTGATGATGTTTTCTGGTTGCTGTCCAACCACAACACATCATTGTTAAGCCATATGCAAATCATTTGCTTTGTTTTACCTTGCCTTATGGTCCCTGTCCAACCATTACACATCATTGTTAACCCATATGTAGGCCATTTTCTTTGATAGGAAGCTATCTATTTCTATTGTTTTTCCATGTCATATCAACTCACCATAATGCTCCTCAATGCAGGAGGATCAACACCCAAACTGGCTTTCTAAATGGAACTAATTGTGGCCCAGTGCTAGGTGTTTTCAATGGCATCTATAGGGATATGGCTGCAGCAGAAGCATTTTGCAATTGATCTCAACATGTCCCTCTTCTTATACTTAATAAGCATGGAATCAATCCTGTGCAGCTTTGAGTCCCTACTAGGGTAGACCTGTGTATCCATGTCATGAACTGTGGCTTTTGGAGGCATATCTGGCCTTCTTTCCTTCTTGTCGTTAAAAGCCCAAATATGGACATTATCTAACTACCATCCCTGCTAACTGCCTCTCTAGCTGACTAGCTCCTGTATTCTAGATCTGCCTTAGCAACCTTGAAACTAGAACACCCATCATACTGTGAGGGTCCAAAAATATGCCATATGCCTAGGAACCTCATCCATTTGATTGATTAGACTATCCCATTTGGCAGCTTGAATCTGGGCATCCTTTATGTCATCTGAATATAATATGTCATCATTCGACATCCTGAAGTGATAAAAGGGCAATGATCAATCTCATTCTATTTCTCCTTCCTTCTTTCTCTCTCCCCCTGAAATCATTTAAAGTACTTCATCCATCAAAGGACCTCTTATGGTCACTCTGTACTAGTGAACATATTGGTGTAACCAAAAGTCAAATGTTGTTTCAATCCAATCATCCCAACCCCCTACACTCAATGACATAGTAGTTACACTTCCAATAATGAAGATGCGTCACCATCGAACCACGCTTCCAACTAATATTAGCATCCTTATCCTTCTTTGTTGTCTCTAATTTTGTAATTTTGACCACACTTTATAAACTAGCAGAATCACTACTTTGACCACATTTCATAAACCACCAGAATCACTACTATATACCACATAAAGCAGATCTACACCATTTTTATAAAAATTTTAAGCAACTTGTTTTTATTTTTACATATATTGCTGATTTTCTTAATTTTATTTCAATTAATAAATTTTATAATATATAAAATAATGTTCAATTATGCATGTTAACTAACAAACAACCACTGGCAATCTGCTTCTTCAATCAATTGACCTACCACCATGATTGATGAAATTACAATAGTTATACTGCCACAAAAATCGAACAGTATGATCCCATTGTGTTGCACCTAAAAAACAAGGCCTGGTCATAGCTCAGATTTAACCAGAGGTCCATGAAATTTGTTTATTTCCCTGTTCACCAACAAAAATTAAAACAAAAAAATAAGGGCACCATAGTTCCTTGCCCCCACTGCATGCTCCTCTGCACCATGTCCGCCTCTCACCGCAACCACATACTCCTCACTGCTGATCACCGACACCAGTTACTCCTCACTGCTGATCACCAACACAGCATACTCCCCTCAGCTGCCACATTCTTTTCTCTACCACTGAGCACTTGCGTCTGCTCCTCTAGGCCACCACATGCTTCCCTCCACACTAGCTGTCAACACATACTCCTTATATGATCCCTTCTGCCACCACTTGCCATTGCTGCATCCTCATCTCCACCACTTGTAATCGCCTTGCGCTTCTCTTTGCCATTCGCATGGCTGACAACATCAATTGCCATGGTTGTAATAATCACATAACATAGAGGAATAAAAAAGAATGGGATTAGAAGCAAGGATTCAGATTCTAACAGGATGTCTCATGGGATGCTGGATTGCTGGGAAGGGTTACCATCCTAAGTGTCAGGATGGAACCATCCAACCATTGTCATCCCAGTCGGAACATTCTGGAGCATCTCCCATCTTAGTATTGAGAGGGGGTAGGACAGCAGCGCATCTATGTTATGAAAAAATCAGAACAACACCATTACATGCGATTTAAAACCTTGTCAAGAGTTTATTACAACCTGGGCCTAAAATTTAAGACTTAGACCCATTGCCCACTTTAAACAGCCTGAGCTAGCCCTAAGTTAGCCCAGCCCATTATCAGCCCTATCTCTCGGGAAGAGGTTCTACATTCAATTTTCAATGGTGCCATTTTCCTACATATCTTTAGAGTTTTGAGGGAAAAAAGCTTATTTATCGGTTGTATGACCGCTTGCCATCCACAAGACTCCTGGGTATCTTTTTTAGCCTAATTAAAAATTATACTGCTATCAAAGGAAAAACAATCCAAATCAATGCCAACTAACGAGTGCTAACTAGACTGGATACCATTAATTCATAAAAAAGGGGATAATGTTGGATCAATCTGATGTTGGCTTGGTCTTGAACTGGATTTGAAAATTTGCAAGCTTTCAAAATTTGAATCCAACTCAGAATCAGGAGGCAATGTCACACAGGGTAGTAATGCATCGATGAATCTGATGTGGAAATAGAACTTCTAATTCCAAGCCTACTTCAAAACAACATCTGACATACTGGGAGCCTAGAGGATCCACCAGATGGTTGTCTAGAATGATAAGAAGCCACCAAATGTCCAACATGTATTATGATGTGAGTTCCCCCAGTACCAAATCTTTTTACCACAATCAAGTGCATCTTTTGTATCAACATTGAAGAATATAATACTAGCATCAAAAGTAAATAACAGAGAAGTGAATCAGATATCTCAATTTATACAGAGAATGAAATCAGTACCTCACCTAACAATATACAAATAAACTTGATTTCCGCATAAAATCAGTAATATAACAAAATCATATGAAACTATAAGAAGCAGTCTGTCCCACAGAGTAATTATATGTGCGCAACAGTGTGTCGATTGAGCCATCCTATTTAGTTCCAAGATCTCTACTGTAATTAAAATAATAAAAGCCATTATAACTTTACAATCTATATATATTATTTATCTAAGAACATGGTATATCTTTGATGAAAAAAATATGATAGATGATTTAGTCACTATCATACTTATATTCAGAAATTTTACATAGATATGAAAAAACTAACAAGAAAAAAATATTAAATTGCATGTGCGGTGAGATTTTAATTAGCATACCAGCAATGTTCCTTCAAGGCTGTGTGTCGGAGGTGTCACTATCAATGCAATAAAATATGGAAGCAATACTTTGTGCATCTGCTTGCATAAACATTGGTTGAGAGGGAATAATTACAATGCATAAAGTTTTGACAAATAAAGCTAAAAGGTTTGACAAATCTAAATCATATTGAAATAAATAGGAACATAAAACATAAATAAAGACTACATACATTTGACCACTATTTCATAAATAGACACTCCATGGAAGATAAAAGATGAATAAAACCAAATTTAACAAAGAACTATGAAAGAGAGACAGCAAGAATAACTCAATGATATGAGATGTGGAAAATATGCCTCAGTCAGGGACCAAAGTTTCACATATACACATGAACCAGTACCTTCACATGTTTTTCCAGCTTGAAGAATCAGTTCTTTGTGCTTACAAGCAGATATATTGCAATATAGAGGACTGCAAAATGACATACATTTTACAACTTTCAAAATATTAAGAACTACGATGAAAAACTGACATGAGATCTAGTGTCATTCACAAAAGGATGCAATTTCTCAATTTACATGGGATTTTCTTTGGTTTAAAGGTGTAATAACAGATATTTTGGCCACAGTAGTGTTCTGACTGGTAAGGAGAGACTATAACTGTCAACTAAAAGTAGGTTTGGCTAAGATGGTGGTTTCAAAAGAACTGGTTATTGTGGTCACATTACAGTATGAGGAAAGCTCCTGTAACTAGAAACAAGAGCATAAGGTCCAAAGGTCTCAGATGAATCTCAAGCATCTAATGCATTATTCACTGAAGGACACAGTTACAATCAATCTGAAGATAAGAAACGATCCAACGATAAGACTATAATGTTATATGATATATTGGCATCAGATGCCAAAATAGTATGTTTCTTAATAGGTTAAACTGATTTCTCCATTCTCTCCTATCTAATGGAAGAATGAGTAGAAATTTATTAGATCCCACCAATAAAGTTTCCCTTTACTTATGCCAAAGCACCTTTCTGATAACTGATTGTAACCACTTTAAGTTATTCACTCATTTTTTAAAATTTTGCACTTCTTAAGCTTGTCTATAATTTCATTGTCATACTTAGAGATTGAGTCAAACTTCCATCTACAAATTATGACAAAGAAATAGTAGCAATTAATCAATCAATTGACAAAATATCATTGTTGGAAACAAAAGAATATAGATTATTCTGAAAAAAAAAACTATATAAATTACTAATATGCACTAGGTCCAAAGAATGGTCACAACTCTACTGTTAAGAGAATAAAATGGATGATTTTCTATGGTGCTGATCAACAAATAAGTGTCCAGCCCAACACCTTCCATGTCCTTTTTTGAGAAAAGGGTTGGAGAACCAAAATTCATTAATGGGAAAATGCAATTGCTTTTCCTTGAGTTAATTGTTGGAACCTTGGAAAAGATTATCATCTTGCATAGCTGAAAGAGGGAAAATTAAATGCAAGTTTCTTATGCACCTTTTCGAGTCTCAAGATAAAATCAAGTATGAAGCAGAATAAGCAGAAAGATATAGTAAATTATAACTGTTCATAATGGATTTCATAAGTAGAAAGTGTGATCACTCTCTCTTTTCCCTAATCAAAGTTACTCACTTGAAGTCTTTCCAAACCACATATGCCCATGAAAGAAAATGTTCATAAAATATTTCAAAGAGAAGCTTGATAAACCCAAATTTAATGACCTCATGAAATACGAACCTCTCCAATGACCAAGCGATCAGATGTAAACAGATAGGGGAAGAGCCATGGGAAAGATGTCCCAACAACTCCCAAAGTCAATCCAGTCATAGCTCCAATTACAACTAGTGACTTCAACAGCATTCGTGCCTAAAATAAAGGTTAAACATCTCAGTACATCAAAGACAACAAGGATCACAATTAGAACATAAATGTTCTAAAGAACATCTTCTATATTTGCAAATGGTTGCAAAAAAAAATGTTGAAGCTCCAAAACAGAAATGGAATTGTAAGCTTGAATAAAAGAGAAGTTCAGTGATATGAAAGAAGCACAAGAAATAGTAACACTGATAAAAGTCTCCTGCAAGGCATAACAAGTGTAAACCACTTTTCTTTACTTATCACACTATGGTGCTAATGTTATCCCCAAAAACAGCTCAGTTTGTTTCATGCAGCAATACAAAAGATGTTTAAAAGAACTAGATGTGCTGTGGGCTCACTAAGATGAAGAAGGCTAAGAGCCTTATCAGCATCATCAATTTGGCTGATATACAGAATCTATTGATGAAAGAACTAGTCAACTTTGACAAAGGACAACATTTACGTGTTACTCATTGTCCACATTCAGTGAGAAATTAAGCTGCTTGTTAACAAACTGAACTTTTACCCATTATGTAAAAGTTAAATATTTAGGAGAAGACTGCAATAACCATGATACATAAAATTATATAAGCACCAGAGGTCTCAAACCTTCAACAAACTGCGGTTAACTCCATGTATCAACTCTGGCATAAACGACTGTGCGGTTTGAGAGAGTGGTTCACCCCAAACAGTGCACATGCAGAAGACATTAATCATAACCTACATTTACAAAATACAGAAATGCCCATGAAGTTTTAACCTACATTTACAAAATAAAGAAAAACCCATGATGTTTTCAAAATTATACAAATGAAAGAAGGTATGCTTGAATAATCAAAAAGGTCATGAAAAACCTGATGTGCTGCAATGGTCATTGTTCCCATTGACGTGGCAACATAAGTAAGCAGGGAATAGAAGGCCACCTGAAGCTTACATGTCTCAGCAACAACTCAAACAAGAATAAAAAACATTGATGAACAGACTTGGATGGAGCACAAAACCTTTGATGTCATTGTTATAAACACTGGAGCAGCAATTTCAAATATCTGGAGAAGCTCTCTAGGTGAAGGAACAGATAATAAAAAAGCCCTAAAACCTGTCTTGTTTAGAGTATTCATCATCATGAAAGCTGCAACTACCTGGCAAGTACAGTAATAAGGAAGACAAACATAAAATAGCTAGTTAGAAAACATGACCAAGAAAACTGAAAGAAAAAGTAGCACACATTTGTAGTATTTTTAATCATGAAGCAATTGATTTGAAAAGAAATTTTGTTAAAGCAGGCATTTAGGTGATTCTTCATGTTTTAGAGCTTTGAGATTTGTTGAACTGGAATTATCTGCTCAAAAATGAATATCTGTTCAAAGCCTTTTGCTCCTTGTTAACTCAATCTCACTTTATACATATTTCTAATCAGCCAAGAAGATTAAAGAATCATTATTTTGGAAGTAAAAGATTTCCAAATGCACCATTAGCTTAAATTTGGGATTAAAAAAAAAAATTGCCAACACCAAGGGGATTCTTATCCATCTAACTACAAGAAGTAGATCTAATTGCTATTAAGAAGAATCCTAAAGCAAATTCATACGCAAGAAAGAATTATTATTACTACCCATTGATTCTGAGATCCAAGTATTAGTCATAATCAAGGTACACCGAACCATATCAAATCATTCGGTACGGAACATATCAAACCATACCGATATAGAACCGGTATAGTTCATCATTTTAAAATGGTATAGGGCCGGTACCACTCCGAACGTCTTATATAGCGTAAAACTGCTTCATACCAACCTCATATTGATCTCATACTTTACTGAACCACTCTGTACCAAGCCAAACCATCTAGTTCAGCTCAGTACAGGGCGGTTTATGACTTAAAACCTTTCAGTTCATCTAATTGATACGTTGTTGGTTTGGTACAGGGTGACCAATATACCATTGGTTCAATACGATATGGTATGTCCCATATCAAATAGTACCAATCTAGTATCAAAATGGTACCAGTTTTTGGTACAACAATCTTTAGTCATAATCAAACAAATTAGCATGATTGATGGTGGTAATCATTCCCAAGTCAGGTTATATCATCTAATATGCAACATTCATCAAACATAATTCAACACTTCCCATCATAGGTTTTCATGTTACCATTATTTTGCCAACCCTACATCCCAAATTTTAGCTCCTATCTAGAGCAAGACCATTTGCTTCATACTACAGCCACACGTGAAACCAACCATGAATATTCTATCCGCTTGGATTCAACTTAGTACAACATGAATTGCAAGATTGTCAATTCTTTTCACACACTTTCAGGATTTGTTTTGTGAACATTAATCAGTATTCTAACTCTTTTAACTTAAATCAAAGTCCAATAAACACCATCCTTCACCTTCACTGTGGCATAACCTCTCTAATTTGTTTTGCATAATACGACATTCCATTCAAGCTACTCATAATCATTTAGTACAGGCATTTTCAAAACCACTTCAAGGTTTGTAATCTTAGTACTGAAACCCCTACTAGTACTAACATTGGTATGGTGTCAATGCTCAATATGGGGTTTGGTTCAGTGTACAAAGTCTTGGTATGCCTTCCATACCAAATCTTAATTCGGTACTGGTATGGTACATCTGACATATGGCCGTACACATCGGTATCCTCAATTTCACCTCTACATTTAATCACATTAGCTTTTGTAATAACCGAATCACAAACCAATATTATTAAAAGTGCTAGGTGCACCTAAGCGCAAAGGAATCTTGGAGCCTATGTGTAAGGTACAAAGCATAGACGCACGTCCAAGCGAGGTGAGGCATATATTTTTAAAATAAATAAAAATAATTTATATAAGCAAGATTTATAACATAATGAAAAAAGTAAAAAAATTATAATAATAATATATTTAGCATATTAGTTCAATGGAAAGCCTCCCCTTAGCTGAAATTTGTAGTTCCTTAATTTTTTCCTTCTCTTTCTTAGATGATAGCATAATTTTTTATGTTCCATCTTTTTGCCTTCCAATTTTTAGCCTTTTTATAGGGTAAAGAAAATAATTGCATAATTGCATATGGAATGGTACATCATAAAGTCAACAAAGTCTAATAAATATAATAGATTTTAAAAAAATATTATAAATATAACTTACAAAGAAAGGTGCAGCTTTCTTATATATTAAATCAGATTAAAAAAATGCATTTTTTCAACTTATGTGCACCAAGATAGAGGCACCTCGCCTAAGGTATAAGAAGTGCCTAGCCCACCTTAAGCGCGTCTTACACCTTAGGTGCACCTTAGGATATAAGAAGCACCTAACCCTTGGTTCTTTGCACCTTATGCCTTAAGCGTGCCTTTGATAACACTATCACAAACTTAGACAAATGTACACATGAATGTATGAAAGTTTGGAATAGAACTCTTCTACCAGTGCACTAAGCTTTGAATAGCGTTATAATAGAAGACATTCCTTGGAGACTAATGTATAAGACTTTTCTTACCTAACTTTTGAGTTTTAGGAATGTTTGGGTTTTTAAAAGAATTTATGAACCTTTAAGAGTTGGCAAATGCTTTAGCATTTAAAATTTGAAACATAATTATGTCACACCTATGCAGTTTCATGGAAGCTTTATAGTGAATGCTCTACCTAGGATTTGTCCAATTCTTTCAAATCTAAAACTAATGTCATAATTGAAATATAAATGCATGTGTGTGTGTATAGGTCCACAAAACTGGTATTGAGAATTGTACTAGTATATTACTAATTCGGTGTGGTACATTTGACCTTCACCAAAACAAAATGACAGTGCTTTTCTCACTCTTAACCATAATATTACTCAAAATCAAGAGGTATAGGTTGCAATTGGATGGTACAAGATGGTTCTGCTCAATTTAGACTAGTTCAATTCATATCAAATCAAACCTTAGTACCGTACAAGTATTTTACTAGTACAATACAATATGGCTAGTATGGAGCGATATGGCAAAACTTGATAAATATGTGTGTAGACCTCTAACTAGGTGGTATTTTGGCCTCATTGGAATTTGGAATCCTTAATGAGGATATATGTGTACCTTGACTTGGTGCTATATGTGGCCTTAATTGAATTTTTGATAAGAATTTTTGTTGACCCTTTGTCAAGTGGTATATAAGTACCTCAAGGACTAAAAGTGGTCTCATCTAGTTTACCAATGAAGATATATGTGGCCTAATTTACATTAGCATGTAGCCTCAAGGGCAATTATGATCTCTTATTTAAGAAATATGATTATGTGAGTCAACCAAGAAATTCTTATGGCATGCATTGTCTGTTTCATACTACTTCAATCTTCAATTAGGATATCTAAATTTCAATTTTTTCAATATTTTTTCACTGAACCTTCATATGTACATTCCTATGAATTTGATTAGTACGATATATCATAAACACCATTTGTTTTCAATTGAAACTAAATTCAGCGATTTATGATAAAATTGCCTATAGAGATACTTAGACCACTCCTGCCATTATTGTTAAAACTTTTAGAATGTTTTCCCTAGCCCACTCCCATCATTATTATTAGACATTTTAGAATGGTTTCTGAAAGTTGAACTAGATTTTCAGAGAAAAGAGACATCAGCAAGGAATCAGCTTTTGGTGAGGTGCATTATTGAGAAATGGTGATCATTGAGACCACCAACTACAGTTCCGTTTGACTTTGAAAATAGAATATTACATAGAATGTACGATGGATTCTGTTCAAACCTTGTCTAAGAATTATGGTTTGCAGTATGGTTTTAGTAATGCTTTATTCAGTCCTCTGGTTTCTTTTAAAAAATTCCTAGTATTGTCATTACCTTTGACTATAATAGTCAGACCTAGAGATTCAAGTAAGTTCGACTCTTGGGTTGTGATGGTTCTTCCTCAGACTCAACAAATGTACCAAGTACCACCATGCAAAAACAATGATCTAAGGTTTGAAATTTCCCAAGCATTTTAGTGATATGTGCTAGCCAGAAAGCACTCTACAAAGCATAACAGGATTTTGATACAGTCTTTATACTTACTGCATAAAATAAGAAATCTTTATACTTGCTGCATGAAATAAGAATTTACTCTCTTAAACTATTGAATTTATTGTTTCAAACTATTGAATTTTAATAAATTTAATATTTAACATTATTGTTTCAATGTAAAGAGGAGCTGGTGTCACAATTATGAAGAAAATTGAATCAAAAAGCTGATTTCTTCTCAATCTAGTCTTCCTCTATCTTTAACTTTGGTGAAACTTTTCAAGCCAAGGCTTGAACAATCACCAGGTGATCATAATTATCAGACTGAAGTAATGAAAATTCCAGCAAACACAAACTTCTTTCCAGATCTGAAAAATTATTTCAGATGCAGAGATCCAAAAAGAAGCTCAATTGGGTTTTCATTGAATTGTTGTACTTCATACCAAGAAGATACTCTTTTTGAGAGACTGCAAATATCAATTACTCATGTGGTGATAATAATTCAGAATACTGACAAATCTATTAAGCAAAGTTTGCAGTACCAATAACTAATACTGTTTCGGTACCGGATTGGTATGGTTCGATATGGAACGTACCATATCAAATCGATGGCATATCGGTCATTCTGTACTAAACCAACAACATATTGATTAGATGAACTGGAAGGTTCTAACTCAGAAACTGCCCTATATTGAGTTGAACCGGATAGTTTGGCATGGTACGGGGTGGTTCAGTACAGTACGAGGCCAGTAGGAGGATGGTTCTAAGCTATATAAGGTAGTCTGGGCAGTAAGGTTCCACACCATTTCAAAATGCCAAACTATACCGGTTCTACACCGGTACAGTTTGGTACACCTCATATTGGGCATTTCAATATGGTTCAGCATACCTTGCTATTAAGTAATTTCGCTTCATTCTTTCACAACTGTACAATCTTTTGTGAAGACTGAAGAGTGAAATATTTTTCTTGTTACAACCACAACAGACCAAGGATTGAACTATTGTGTGCCAGTGGCATGGTGGCCTGGCACTAGCATCATATGCATCATGCTATATCATGCCATGCCAAGCCATGCTAGTGTTGAGTATGCACTGGCATGGTAGCATGCATGCTATAGACACAGAAGATATGGTGCTAGTGTGGTTTGCCTGTACCCTGTTAAGGCACTAACACAAACTTGGCAATTCTGGAACAACCAATACCAAAATGCTTATTATGGCCCCCTTTATCCAATGTACCAGCTAAATAATCCAAGGCCTAGTGTCCAAAGATATCTCTTTTGGTATTGCACAAACTATAACTTTGAGACCCATAACATTTTTAGGAATAAAGAATTGAGGTGGCATGGTTGATGCTAACAACATAAATAAAATGCTGAATGCAACAAATAAAGCCATTTCTATCACAAGGTGAGAAGACAATAACATCATCATCTAAACTCGAGGCTTTAAATCTTGTGAAACAAAATTTTTTCACGGAACAAGATGCCCCTCATCCTGTCCTATCCCATCCTGATCCCTAACCTGATCAGCCATCCCAATACTTGCTTGAAGTTTTTTTCTTAAAAAAATTATTTGTAAAAGTTTAGTATTTTATTTGATTTTTTAAATATATTTAAACTTTAAAAGTTATATTTTTATGATAAATTAAATCTATTTAAAATTAATTTTATAATGTATTATGACCAAGACAAGATGGGACAGGACGGCTGAGATCAGTCAGGAATCTTTCTGGGACACAATGAAGAGGCAGCCAAGATGGCTGCCATCCTACCGAGACCTAAAACCATTCACCCAAAAAGATTTATGGATATATAAATATACCAACACATTATTATAGAAACTTTAGTAAGCATACTTGTGACAACATTGTAGCCCAAGCAGCACCAGCAATACCAAAGCCAAACACAGAACAAAGAAGAATATCACCAAAACCATTTATGGCACTAGCAGCTGTTAAAGCCCTCAAAGGTCCCCATGAATCTTTCATGCCTAAACTGTAAGCACAGCAATGTGAAGAGTTATTTAGTTTGGTGAAGCAATGAATGCACGCATGCAAACTAATGGCATAAATATCAAAATGCAATTCTAAACATAACTAAATAATACAAAAGTAATGGACAATAAAGGGCGCACTAAACATCAATATCATTATGAACCATCAAAGGTTGAAAACTTGAAATGAATATATCACTGGGGAAGAATATTACAACACACAATCCATTCCTTTTCCCAATAATATAATATGTATAATGATATAAATTCATCATCCTGAGCATGTCTATTCCCTACTATGACAATTATATATACTTCCTTAAGTTTGAATACCTTATGCAAATCTACAAGAATGCGCGCAAGTTTTTATGCCTTAAAAGTATATATAACATCTTTTTCTAACCTAACAAACACTTTAATTAAGTCATAACTACAACACATACAAATACATGAAAATGGAGATTAGATCCACTCATAGACATCATGTTGAATCTTCAAATCAAGGGCCACTGATATGTGAGGCCATATATGACAAATTATTTCCAAGAAAATTTCTACTTGAAGAGTGAGCAATACATGTGACTAATTGCCATTACAAGCAAATGAACAAAAGATGCATTATTTGCATGAACAGCAACTTGTGTCTCTAGAGATGGCCATATTGTGAGCAGGTTGTTTTGGCTGTTATTGGGATCATGATGGTTTTCAGGTCTACAAAAGGAAATCATGTACACATCCCTGCTTGTGGATCAAAATCAATGATGTTGCACCATGATTAGAGACTGGAAAAGCATTGGAAATTTGAGAGCATCATCTAAGTACAACTAAAACCAAGATCATCCTATCAAGCCTTTAGTGTTTATTTTTAGTTTAGCTCCATGTATTTTCTGCTTTATTGAAATTTTCCATGCATAGAGACAGCTTTTAAGTGGGTTAAATCCTGAGTTTAAGAAGAAAAAGGGCACTGTAGTTAAAAGGGATGGACCAATCATGCATATGTATTGCCACTTTGGCAAGCTTCCTTAGGTTTTGATTTCATATCTGAATACTTCATAACAAATAGAGCAACTCATTATCTTCTTCCTCTAATGTCTCATGTGTGGACCTTGGTGAGGAGGCCTTAGTGATCTGCAGCCCTTGTGAAGTGAAATCATTAAGGCCTCAACCTTTCCTTCGGAATATAGTTTGGATGTCCTCACCCTGATCTCCTTTCATTTTGATTCCGTTTCACTGTAACAACACTTCCTGCAGCTTCTTCCTTC